>CM026285.1:12811062-13392087 GCA_014851415.1 Cnaphalocrocis medinalis
AGCAGCGACCACGGAAATTATAAATGCCGATTTTTTGCTCGACGATCTGTATGCAAATTTCTACCATTCGCTCGGCGGTGAGGGAAAACACCCTGAGGAAACCTGCAAGTTTCGGTTGGCTTCTGGATCTCACGGTCGCGTCAAAAATTGCTTACGTGCCTTCTCAAAAAAAAAATACACATACATAGATTTAAAAATCAAGACATACTCTGATTAGGGCTTTTTTTACGCATGGGCGCACTTTCTTACAAACTTAGGCACCATTCTTTTCATTTTCAGGACTGTCCTGTAAAGGGATATTAGTTTAGCCACCCCTAATGGCTCACCTTGCTCCGAACAGGAGGTAGGTAAGCGTCACCGTTCATTACTCGTGTGAACTCTTGTAATTTGCGCTCAGAAGAAAAACGAATGTCAAGGAACACTTATTGCGAAATCCGAATGAAGGGCGAAGTAAACTTCCAGCGAAATGATTAACACATGACATCCTCGTAATGTAGGTACTGTCATGACATGTAATGTCGTGTATTTTCTATTTGAGTGTACATGACTCATAAGTGTATTTCATCACTTATTCACACATCGCATCACTTATTGAATTACTACGGCGGTAGAAACCGGTTGACGAAGGCGCTTATATTTTTACTAATTAAAAATATAAATCTTGAAGTAATTTAGAACGAGATGCAGAGAAAGAGACAAATACTTATATAAACATTAAAATGAGAACTACTGTACTGGGGGTATGGATATTGATTGCGTATGTAGAAAGCAAACACGACAACATCTAACCGATCACACTACGTAACTCTGGAATGGAGTTTGAACAAAAGCCACAATTGAAACTGTAGTTCGGCAAGTCAATCTGCATTTCCATCGCTCGATCGCTAAGTTTTGACGAAACTTCACTTTGTTTTGTTTCTCGATTGTTTTCCGATGGGCGATTGTTTTCCAATTCATCTCGTTTTCCAGCACCGTTTACACGCAGACGAGGGCGTATGAAGCTAGGTTTTTTTCCTTTTAGTTTTCAACCCTAAATTGCCAGAATTTTTAACCGCTCTATACTACAACCTATGATAAGTAAGACCCATCATAGCAGTGAGCACTTCATTTCTATGATGAAGGCCTTTACCCTGCAGTGGAAAACTATTTAGGCTGATACTTTACCATAGAACGAACCTATCAGATTAACACTCAACGGGGGATTTATCAATAAAACTATGTTGTTTCAAATAAAGCTCAGGCTAATCCAATATGATATTGTCTTGCTGTATTGTATTCTTTGTACTAGTACTTAAATCAGTAAAAAAGGTGGGACTAACACGATCAACAAATGGTTTAACATTTGAAATAAGTTCATTTAACCTACTGCTACATTTCACAAAATTCTATACTCTCAATCTTATCACATTAGGTAACAAGGTGATTGCCTTTTTCGCTGTTGCGAAACTCAATCTCTCATTTTAAGATGACAGTTAGAGAAGCTGAAAAACACATCTCTGAGCGTGATAAAACTGCGTCTGTTTTTCATTATTTTTCCGAAACCCCACCTTATTTTGCTTTTCTATTGTTTCCGCGATTGTTTTCCGATTCCCCTCGTTAGAGCCGCGTTTTTACACGTGAGTAATGAGGGCGTATGTGGTTCCAGCCCGTAACGAGCTTAGGGCATGACCTGACGGTAAAGCGGGATTGGAAGTGATTGTGCGGTCAGTTGGAACGGTTGTGACGTTGGTGGTGCGTGGAATGATATTTTGGATTATCGGAATGGTGTTTTCAACCATCAAAATGAGATATAAGGCTACTTAAAACCTATCAGGTTCAAAATAACCACTTAACAAATATAATGTCTGAGAGAGAAGAGAACTTAATAAAAAAACAGTATTTATATTTATAAGAGTAAATATTATATTAAATATAATTTTATTATAATTTTTATTTACTTACTTATTGTTTTTATTTTAAGAAAAACTAATACATTAAGAGTAAATTGTATTAATTGTCCTTAGATGTATAGTTGCTTACTGAATGTTCCTAAAAATGTACAATAATGTGCACATGTAAAGGCTATACTCGTCTTATCGTAACTATTATTGATAGCATATAGTAACATAGCACCCATTGTACGACACGATGGAAACCTCTAAAAACCCAATATGTATTTTCTATAAAAAGTTTGTCTTGGTTTTCTATTCAATATCGTGAGACGCAATTTTGCAAAGAAACCAAACAATAGTATACAACCAGGAAGAGTAGCCATTTTTATTATGGCTTTACCCAAAGTACTCGTATCCCATAATTTTGTTAAAGACAAAAATAACTTAGCAATATTCTTATTTACATTAAATGTCGAATGCCTTGTCCGTTTGACTCGTCAACATTTGCCCTTAATAGGTTTTTTGGGGTACATAATGAAATCTATTAAAATATCATCAGATTAAAGCTTCCAAAATTTACTATCACACAACTGGTATTTTCGAGATTTTGTTAAAATCTGAAATCCAGATAATAAATTATTTCCATTCTAACAGCGGAAAAGGTTTTGTCAAACGAATTCCAATTTTAATTTATCACGACGAAGTTCAACTAGACATTCTAATTTGATTAACAGTGAAATGTCGGCCGAATACTATTTTGACGAAATAATCTTGCTTTATTGAAAATTTGAAAAGGTTTCGGGAAAAGGAAAGGATTGATTAAATAATAATGAAAAATGTGTACCTACTAGATTCTTTTATTGCTTTTTGACTTTTAGGGTATCTACATAAAATGATAGATATTGTTTATTGCACAAATAATACCTACAGGTATGGTTTAAAATAACAAGTGACCGCCTTTCTCTTATCCTTTGTTTACTCTGTTAAAGGCTAATCATTCGTAATACCATGTTTAACTAAGTAATCTGAAACTTTTACATACTCAAAGTAAGTTATAATTAAATTACGCGAGATATAATTTTGAAAACAATCTTCCATCTAAAAGGAAACATGTATGGCTGAGAATGGCCCAAGTTTCCGCTAAACTCCCTCAGTTCCTTTAATCTCCAGAAATAATTTTGGAACTTCTCAAAGAAATTTAATTAAGTAAGACACGTCATTGCTCTCCTTAAGACTCGCGAGTACCATTTGAAATAAACTGACACGTGTAATTGCAGTCGACAATTTCACGTGTACATACTTGTTTCATGGGATTAATTGCAAGTCATGGTGTTGTAGAACAATTCCGCTCCCTTGTTTAGAGAGTTTAATTAAAAAGCTGATCGTAGGCAAGCACTTGCTAATAGGGCATCCGCGCGGACCCTTCAAGAGGGCGCTGAGGTGCGCTCGCGGCGGTGTTTAGCTAGGGGGACTCGTAACAACCTCTGCACGGGCTATGAGTACAACGCGCTTAGGTTGCGTTTCCACCGGAGATGTGTTTGGAAAATTACCAGTGCGAAGAGTAGGGCTGTGGAATGGCTTGAGTGTGTGCTATGGATGGGCGATGCAAATATGTGAAACGGTGCGCACAGCATTAGAATGTGTAGAGGACTCTTTTAAAATGCGAATGACAATGGTCAGGTCACAGTCGCTTATACTCATATTTCGGACATATCCAGATAATAATGGTAGGTAAATGAAGTGATTCTATTAGTTCTTTACAAACACACACACACCTCGCAACGCATCCTCACACATTTCTGACGGAAACGCAGCCTTATTCGGATGCATGTTGCTCTTGTATGCATACGGTTACAGTGAGACTTGCATTATGATTTTCTTTTTAAGTTTTTAGTTGATTCTCGTGTAGGAGATCGAGGTCCATTTTAAGTTCCTGAGCCAGCATAGCAAATCAAAAATATTAGAATTATTCAACGTATCATGCAACTACTAGTTGTTTGATTAGTTATTCAGTCTATAAAATTGGCGAAATATACATTTATACCTGGGTATTTTAGCTCAATATAACTTTGTGCATATTGATATTAGAGGAATTCGATAATCAAAAT
The DNA here is from genome assembly GCA_014851415.1 of Cnaphalocrocis medinalis. Lineage (NCBI taxonomy): Eukaryota > Metazoa > Arthropoda > Insecta > Lepidoptera > Crambidae > Cnaphalocrocis > Cnaphalocrocis medinalis. The sequence goes on from CM026285.1 coordinate 12,815,042, forward strand.
AGGATGTTGCATTATTTGTATTCTATACAATTGACGAAACTATACAATGTTAATTTTCAGAAATAATTAAAATTAATGGTGAAGCATTTCGCGATGCAAAATGTACCTACGAGGTCATGCTTTTGTGTTCTACGAAATAAAAAATGTATTGTCATGTTGATAGGTGTTTCAAATTACACCGTCATCCTTTAATGTAAAACAGCATTATCTTTTGTTTCGCTTAAAGTCATTAAAAAGGGAAGTGCTTTTTAATGACATTTAGCAAAACAAAAGAAACAATGGCACCCCCTCGTTAAGGACCTTAACCCTTCATATTCACATGACCAATGCGCTATCTTTTATGACCACACATACCGACATTCAAAGTGTTTGTAAATGGTATAACAAGCCCAAACGTACCCATACCAGCTCAATGCATATAGACAGAAGCACAAAATTGGCGATTCCGTGAATTTGCCGAGTGTAACCGGTACGTCAACAGCAAAAGTAGATGATCAAAAACAAAAACTCTATACTCACTATTGAGCGGAGTTCGCTGTCAGAACTGTATGAATCACTTTGACGCTATACGATTTTAATCTTGATCTTCAACTTTTGCTATTAAATGTAGGTACCAATTGATACACAAGGGTCAGTCGCGGGTTTGGTTCCAGCAAATGGCGAAACAGAATTTTTGTTGGTTCTGGTTTTTAGTAGTACCTTCGTTATTGCAGATTTCCATACTATAGAATTATAGTCCATAGCTCTGAAATGGAGCCCTAGAACCGAAATCCAGGTTACCCTAATTTTGAAAAGAAGAACTTCTGGTAAAAATGTGGTTTTGTTTCCATAATCTATGTAATATCTGGGACACTGCCTACATTTTCTCGGAAGGTTTCTTCGTTGTTTTCGTAATAGATTTATTATGAGTACCTATGCGAGCTATTGCTTCCATCGGCACACTTCTCTATAACACCTTACATTTATGATGATGACTACCGAACTGTACGGAGCATAATACTAATCCCAAAAACCCGTAAATTTACGCGCCGTAAATTCCACTTTTACGTCTCGATTCAATAGAGCGGCGAGAGACGAACCTTTCACACAATACGGCTTTTAGCATCTCCCGACAACAGTAAAACATTGTTCGGAATTTTCTTTAGCCGTAAAAAGGGTCGCGTGTAAATACTTCTATTATCATAACCGTAGAGGAAACCGCGTGAAAAATAATATAAAACCCTGTGAATTTACGTAATGATGGGACACGTAGGGGGAATGTCGTGCGTCCCTCATTTGTCCGTCAGTGTTATGACGTGACGGGAATCCGCCGAGATGTGATACGTCGGCTTTGGGCTCTCTTAATAATGGTAAATGGCGGGCCCACTTGGAGTACCTTTGAATACTTTCTATTTGCAACGGAATGTACAAACATTAATTGACCCAGTCATAAGGTCTACTTGCGGAATAGAGAGGATTTCCCTTTTATGTAGGTATTCAGATAGTTCCAGTGTGACAAGACGAAATATATTCAGCCCTGGAAGGCCTAAAATTAAAAACTTAAGTTAATGTTTGGCTGTAAAACGTTACCTTAAAGATTTTCTTACGACGTTATAATTTAAGACAGAGGAGTGTAAGACCTAAATGTCTATTATACAAGATTTATCTGTTATATTGACTGAAACGATTGGTAGAATAAAATTAAGAAATGAATTGTGTTTGTGATTTTACCGTGAACCACAATACAGGGTGTATCTGTAAACATTTACATCCCTTTAACCACGTGTTCTATCAACCATTCTGAACAACATTTGTTCAACAACTTTTCTAAATTCTTCGAAAAAATTTATACTTCCCATACAAGATGACCAAGTCACGTGACCGACTTTGTATGGAAAGATGAAATTTTTTATGCGAATTTTCAAAAGTCATTCAGAACAAATTTGTTTAGAATGGTTGGTAGAACACGTGGTTAAAGGGATGTAAATGTTCACAGATACACCCTGTATAACATAACACTGGGACACTTATAGAAGTTTTAAACGATATTACTACTCGAAAGACTTAAAGGTATAAAATCATCTTATTCCACATTCACCCACTCTTGACTATTACATAACGGCCTCTTCTTCATTCCACCATTACGTAACATTAATATTATAAATCTTATCGTATAGTCTAGTCTAATATCGTAAGTACCTATATACAAAGATTTGTGTAAGTTAATGTGTAGGTTTCCTCTTTTTATTTTTCCTCAGCGTAAAGGCACCTACTAATGGTATATAAATTCACATTTAGGATAAGGGCGCAAGGTTCCACCCTAATTTTTGTTGTTATTGTGTTGTGATTTTGGCTCCATTTAATCTACCTTCTAGAGGCAGAGTAAATTGATGTAAACATTTACCATCTATCTATTCCTAATTTGTATTTATTTTATTTATTTGGGGGCGGGGTGTATTTCTACTTTCAAATTAACGAACCGGCTAATATAATTATCGGTTAACGATTCTATCGCAGGGTTATTTTGTGTTTTCAATTAATTGACGTAAACAGATTTGTAATTTTCCCCGAGCACAATTATTGCCAATGTAAAGTGTTTAGAGGCTTTAATTAAATCCTGAGAGGCGGGGCGCCTGATTAAAAAGGAAATTTTCCGAGTGTCGACGCGGTGCTGGCCAGGGTTTGGCTATTTCAGGAGACTGTCTGGGAATCCAGTCTGGAATTTAAGTTATGAACTCATCAGTGTCCAAAATCATAAAAGCATTCGAACTAATATTATAAATGCGAAAGTAACTCTGTCGCTAGTTTTCTATATTTCTGGGTGGTCTGAAAAGACTAAAGCGCAAGGTTGTTTATGCGGAAATCGCAGCGACAGACTTGCCGCTGCGTCAACCGCGTAAAATAACACTTAGATTATAATTATACTATTACCTGATTATACATTTTTTTTAGTAAATCGCATTGCATGTAATGCAGCGCTTATCGCATAAAATAACCGCGCGCTTAAGTTTGAGTCTTCAATGTTCCAAGAAAACTTTAAACCCATTTAATGTTCTATTCCTGCAAGATTGGGTAATAGGAAGTTTGTGGGGAAATTAACTAAAATATAATATGAGATTTATCAAACTTACACGGTATAAGCCTAAACAAACAAAAACTATTTATAGACAGTCCACCCTCAGTCTCATAACTTGCCTTAAACTAAAGTTTCTGTAGTTGATCTAATGTTGTTCATATCCGTCCTACTGACTTCATTTAAGTTATTGTCTTTTAAAAGAAAATACTCGACTTATGGTATTTACTGTCGCATCGACTTTTTGCAAGTACTCATTAATTCAATGAGTGATAAAATATAGATCATGTTCATGAACAACAAATAAACCCTTTATATCCTTTGAACTGTACTTACTACTCTTATTTGTAAAATATTCTTGCTTCTGCAAGAACCTCGTCATTATATATTATCCCTAATTAAAAATTCCCTAATTCAAGAATGTATCATAGGCATATAATCTTTAATTAAGATGACTATAATGAGAAACCTATAATAATTATACAGAGAAAACTCCTTTATACAACCACAAGTGAAGATATATGCAATCCGAAAAACACCCCTTCCCTCCCGGGTGGGCCTCCGGTACCCTCACTCACTCAGCGAAACACAGCGAATAATTTCGCAATGTAATCGTCATCCAGGGCCATCTATTGGCTAATATCAAAACTTAATTTCCATAATGAGGTGAGGGCGGGCCACAAGTGCAGACATAAAATTGGAAAAAAATATACTAAATTATATAAAATAGCTCTAACCTAACCTTGTTACCCTACTCCAGACTGCGTCACGCACCTGACTGGGGCTCAAGTGGTTTGTATTGCTCAATTCACCCGTTTCGCCTTTTGCGTTTTGTTTCTCTAATTTCGCCCCGTCTGTAAAACCAGGGTAAAATGTTGGGCCTGTATAGACGCGACGTGCTTCCAAATTGTAGGCCTGGAATAGGGAACGAAACGGTCGGGCCTACATGTCTGTTGGAATGAAATGTCACCTTGCAATGTTTATATTTCTTATTACTACTGTATATTTTTTTTCTTTTTTGGCTTTATTATCTGTTTTTTTAGACTTTTTTTCCAATAAGTAGCTATTTCTTATTGAAATCGAAAATAAGTTTTCTTGATCTACGATGGATAAGATCGTCGTTTATGATCGTTTGATTTTTATTGCTCATAGTGTTTCAAACAGACGATAATGAATTGTAAATTTAAAAAAATAAAGGTTACGGAGGCCAATCTTAACTATTAGTCACGCAGGATGTATTATAGTGCTCATGTGTGTGCGCAAACATAGGTTCACTCTTTATTCCTTTACCCCCATATTTTCATGGGACACTAGTGTGACACGACCGAAGAGGGATTGAGGTCAGGACCTTGGTCCTGGCCTAAGGCCTTGCCTTTACGTGCTTTCCCAGACACGGGGGTACAAGACGACCAACTACATACCTGACTTCGGGCTGACACTGAGAATTTCTAAACAGAAAAATTGAGGTACAAAATTTTGTCCCAACCCGGGGATCGAGCCCGGGATCCCAAGCGCAGCCGTCGCTTTAAAGTGTGACTACCAGCTGCGCCACCGAGGCAGTCATACGAAATTTAATAACAATATGTATCGGAACTTCAAAGCGTTTTCAATAATCCACCACACCACTAAAAGCAAGTGAGCTTAACCGCCTGCATCAAGGCAACCATTAATTATAATTATAAGTCCCAGTCTTAGGCGGTATGTTACCGGTGTGCACCCCAGGTGATTGCTCAGGGGAAATGGGAGCCCACTACACCCGGGGCTAATCCCTCAGGGAGGTCTGAATTTATTGGTCTAATGTTGTAATTAAACTGTAATCTTTGCAATGGTTAGCGTCTTTTGAACTGTGTGGGATAATTAAATCACCCCACAGTTCTGAAGTAAAGTTTATATCTCGCTGTTTAATCGATCAATGTTCAAATATGTCTGGTATGTCACCGTAAAATAATCCAAATCGTAATTTGATAAATTCCCTAGAAGATAATAAACTTTTAGAAAATAACAAACTGCAGTCAAAATGATTTGTATAAACGGTGTTAAGTTTAGTTTTCCATAGGTTAAGTTAAGCTGCCTACCAAAATTATTAATTTCTACCGTGGCAGAGCCACGCTTCGGCTTGAATGTGCCGGCTGGACTGAAGTGATACAACGGCCAAGGGAGTTAAAGATTGGAAGCGCGCTTGTGACTTCACTGGTGTTGCATGACGGCGGCAATCGCTTACCATCAAGTGATCCGTCTGCTCGTTTGCCGCCTTTCGTATAAAAAACTAAATAAGTGTGCACCAAATGCTATACTTTGGTGTACCTACAAATGGTACCTATTTCAAATATACAAGGTATGAAAATGTGTGAGTGCTGTTTGCTACTAACACTTCACCGATTTTTTTCAATATACAAAGTTGTATCAACGCGCATGAGTCATAACACTCGAAAACGTATCACCACGAATCAATATCACACCGTGATATTTTATTCCTTTTATTTTAAACTAGTGGCCCGCCCTCACTTCGCTTCGGGACCGTCATTCAGAAATGAACCAATAGATGGCGCTGTGCTCAATTGCATCGCGCAAGCGTTTTGTGTTTTCGGTTTACCTATAAGCCTTGTCGTTGTCTATAGAAGTTATCTCTTTATAAATAGTATAGATTTCCTTCATGCACACACACTAACGCATTATGTAGAAACACATGCATGTTTGTGGGTCTAAAGGCATCTAGGCTAAAGGTTGCAAGAACTTTAACTTCAAAGCACTCGTATGCATAGGGGCCGCAAAGTGAATCACGCGAGTAGTTCCGGAGACGTGGCGCTAGTAGGCCCGAGGCAAACACTCCATCTTCCATTCATAGACACGAGAGGCAGGGGAATAGACACGCTGCGCTAAATAAAATAGAAGCGGCCTTCTTCATTAATAAAACCGGCCAAGTGCGAATCAGATTAGGGCACGAAGGGATCCGTACTATTAAATATATTATTACAACATTATGAACTAGGTAACATAACCATCAAAATGAAATCGAAGTTTGCAAAACAGTTTTTTTGTTTTTTTTACCATACGAAAAAGTACCTATTGTTTAGCGAATTTTCTGAATGCTTTTATTTAATGCCGTCGACCAGTCAGCGAACAGTGCTTAAAGTAACGAACTATCGTGTATTGATAAATAGTACACAGAGCAACGATTGGCCCATTTGTTTGATTTTACCTGTGGCTTACTTCCTACGGAAGTTATCAACTAAGGGTATGTTTTGACATTCATAAGTGTTCTCTATTTTCAGGTGATATTACACAAAGCATCAAGACAAGTCTGTATTTAAATGTAGTTTAGAATTTGATCTTTGTTTTGTGTGTTTTAGTTATTTTTCAAATGTATTATCCATAGAAAATCATATCTCTGTGCAAATAAAGTTGTTTTTCAAATTCGAAATTCAAAAATAATTACTTGACTTGAATTAAGGAATCTTATTGATCTGTGAAGCAATCTTTCTTTATTCTTCTATCTTCTTCTGAGCCTCTGATTTTTTTGCACAGACTAAGAATATATGACGTCCTTTTAAATGAAAACGGTATGAAATATTTACAAACCAAAGTAGTTAAATATTTGTGCCTACACATCCACCATCGATTTCCATCAACAAATGGTAATGGCTGCCAGTAATTTCCCCCTGAAAGCGTCCTTAGCAGGTCCCGGCTAAACACTCCATCTTCCTTCATAGACGGCAGGCCAGGGCAGAACACAAATTAAGATGGAAACGACGCAAGGGCGCATCACCCCTAACTAAGATTTATTACATTATTTTTCGAAATACCAGAGATTACTTTATTAGCAAAGTGACTTTGAAAGTATTTACATTGAAGAGTACATCAAACAGAATGATGAATTTGGTTATTATTCAATAAGAAACGCTGTCTTTGGAGTGGAGTGGAGCGTGGTGTAATTTTATGTTGGAGAGATTGGACCGTTGCTGTAAAAGGAAATATTATTATAGCGTATTTTAATGCTCATTTAATTTAATATCAGTTCTAAGTAATGAAAATAAATTAGTAACAGGTATCAAATAATAACCCTACGTGATAAAATTGTAGGTATATCTGCTACTGTCACTAAGAATTTATTAGCTTAAAAAGATCACCACTGTGGTGATAATTGGCTGAAGCATTTGACAGATGTCTAAGATCATCAATGAAAATAGTTAAGATTTTTCCGAAAATACGGCACTTCCAGCGCGATTTGGTTTATGGAACATGACCTCGACATAATTTCCTCCCACATGCGCGATAACAATACCTACATAGTGTAGTGAAGTGTAGTGTAGCTCACGGCAGGGTTGCGCATATGTCGACCTACTCGTGCCTAAGCTGTTATATCCACACAGTAGATAAATCAATGTTATAACCATCCAATATCAACATGATAATGTACTCATAAGATGAATGTGCTGCGGTGAATGTGTGGTTGTGTGGTTACAAGGGAAGAGCGCATAAGAAACTCACCAAAATACGGCAGCTTGGTATCTCTATGACATAGCTGACCAACTGCAAAATAGTCGGAAATGGTGGTATAGCCTACGGAAGCTACGTGGATAGCTACGTGGGTTACACAAGTCTGGCCACTACTGTCTGTCTAGTATCTCTTCTAGTAGAAGGGACAGTCATAAGAAGGCTTGACTACGTAAGATATACTACGGAATGAACTATCTGCTACTAAATGCCTGCGATATTTCAGATGCAATCTTCAAGTTTTCAAGAAAAGAACATGTATTTTAAAAGGCTGGCAGCGTGTCTACGAGTATGAGCGACAATAATTGCTTCCATCCAGTGATCCAAAAAGAGAGAGTAAGAAAATATTATTTATATTCTAAAAGATAGACATGCAATTCGAACAATAGATACAAAAAACTAAAATAAACTACTACAAATCCAAGATACTAAACAAACCGAAAAGGAAAAGAAAAATGAGATGATAGGCGTAACTATTGTCACAATACATGTCTATAAAAAGTAGAAGTCGTCTTATGTCATATGTATTGTGACAAGGTCCTAAAGTGTATACATATTTTTGGAGTCGACTGTACCAATAGAACTACTTCATAGGGCGCTTCACTGGAGGAAGTATTATTACCCTGAGCTCCGAAGAGACAGTTTTGGACGCAACCGGGAAGATGCGTTAAGATTATGATGAGGGTCATTTTGAATCCCAATTTTTCGATTGCAAGGTCACCAAAGTAGTCCGTGAGGAACTCTTGCTAATAGCACAAAATATAAAGGACACAGAAAGTAGGTTGCCCACTAAAAGAGCTAAAAACATGTCATGTACTCACGCATGCGCACTAACGAGCAAATACGCCTTTTCGACCACATTAATCCTAACTTATGACATAAGATTGTTGACTTATGTACTCATGCCGGGCAACAACCCTAGCATGTCAACGAACTCTTCTAACTTCAAAATTAAGGCTGAGTCTCCTTTCTGTGTCCTTTATTTTTTGTGCTAATAGGTAGGATTTTTATACTGTGGTAATACTTTCATGTTTTCCCGGAATATAGTTATATAGTTTATTCGCCAAATGTCATTTAGGACTCCGTCTGGGACTTAATGTTATTTGTGATAGAAGTAACTACTCATATATATGTTCGAAAATTTGATTCGGCTCAGGCTCTATGCCAAAATATTAAGTAAATACGAACGTTAACTTTAGTCCTTGGCCTAACATTTATGAGATCTATGTACTTTCATAAAGTGTATTAGATATATTATAACATTTCCGGCATGTATACATTTCGTGGAATAACAAGTAAAGATTTCCTATTAAGTACACACGGCGTCACGACACTAGTTACAACACCGCCTTTTCCCTGCAGTGCAAAAAGAGGACTTGTAACTCAGACATAAGGTCCAAAGTCAAAAGAGGGAAGCTAACGTGACGCTATGGTGATCGTAATGTATGTTGAGAGCGATGGTAGCTCAGTGATTAATAACATGTGCCTTCTAAACGGGAGGTCGTAGATTCGATTCAAAGCAGTATGTTTTGGTGGGTACCGTCATTGATTCTGATTCCCATTCAAAGTTATTCAGTACTAGTGGTCCGCCGTCACTTCGTTTCGGGACAGTAGTTCTACTATCCACCAATAGATGGCGCTGGGAGTCTATTACATCGCGCATGTGTTTCGTGTTTTCGGCTTACCTATAAGCTCTGACGTGGACTATGAGATTAACCTCTTTATAAATAGTATAGATTATATTGATCAAGTTATATTGTTTGGTACAAAATTTACAACATAGGACACACTGATAGAATATTCATTCACAGAGTTTCAAACGCTACGGACATAATGAATTGGGTTAGTTTTACTTAACTACTTGTAAATCAAAACTTTGACTCATTACATTATACTTGTAAATGAACGATCAAACATGTAGTGACCCTTTGGCTTTAGTTTTAGGTATAAACTCGTGAATACAGTTTGGTCATTTTAATGCAAAATCGTTCCAAAATATTTTCAGCGAGCTAGACACAAATACTTATTTTTATAAGAGACCGAGAATCAATCAACTATTGTATTCATTATTTTGGGAAATATTACATTTTGTATGGAACAGCTGTTTCTTTTCTTGGTGAAGATAACTCTTGTTGTGTCTATTTTGTGTCGTTACCAATTACATAAGTAAGTAGCCTATCTTCTTATAATATGATATGATTTATCTTATCTAAGATTCTCTCGTCTGGTCTCCTCTGGCACTTCATTATTTGAATGCTATTTTGTTGTAGTACGAGTAGCTTGCGCCTCATTTTTTTTTGTTTACGTGACTTGTGCCTTTTAGCGCTTCGGTCAATATACTCAAATAGACATTAAACCAGTCTATCGGAGATAAATAAAACATTTTTCCTCTACGACAGGCATAGTTTTTGGTATGCAATACCTTATAATGAGTACTTGATTTTAACGAATTAAAATTGTCTATTAAGTAATAATTATTATATATTAAACCCTCTTATTACAAAAAAATACACTAACTAGTCACTGTTTAAAAATGGTGTGATGTATCTTTTACTTTTATAAAACTAATAAAAACAAAATTGACAGCATAAGTTTTAAGCCTAGACTATGTTTAACCCATGTTCTGTAATAAGAGGGAAATTGCTTCAATTTTAAAGTTGATCCCTCAAATTTAAACTAATACTCATCCTACATGAGCGATGAGATTATCCTAAGCCACTAAAAGCCAGAGTGATGACAGCGCCCAAAGCCGGGCATTCCATCACAGACCACTTAGATTGATTAGTAGCTAATGTAAAATACCTCGCGTCTCCCAATTAAAGTTGACAAGTGCCAGACCCCACTCTATCGGGCCCTGCAAGGCTGACATTCTGCGTCAAAATAGAGAAAGTTACATTTTAGCGTAGGTACAGCGTATATCTGTAAATCTTTACATCCCCTTAATTTAACTTAATCTTCTATTACCCATTCTGAACAATTCATCGAAATCTTTTTCGACTCTCTATACAAAATGATCAACACAAATTACCGACTTGGTATGAAAGTCGAATGTTTTGTACGAAGTTAGTGAACTAAAGGACGAAATTTTGAGTAAGACCATAAGTAAGTAATGCTATAAAAATCATAATTAACATTAAAACAGACCAGATTTAACCCTAATTACGAGTATAATCAATGTGACATGAATAGTATGCAAACAATAAGTCTAAAAATCATTAATATTCCCTAGTGAAGAGATTTTTTATTAAATTGTCTTAAATTAATTAATAAAATGGCGGTTGGCTAATAGACTACACGCGCTCTTAAAATATCAAAAAAGATAATAGACAATAGGATGAAATCACTAGTAAATAAATGTAGGTTCATTTTCATTAAAAATATTATAAATAAACCCCAATAATGCAGGTGTTGAAATTTCAAAATTCCCCTTGAAAGCGAAGACAGTTCAATGGAAGTTTCCGAGTTATATCACCATCTGGCGCCAATTGGGAGTCCTGCCAAACAAACTAACGGGTAAGTTCTGAGAAAATCCGATACCAACTTTTGTAGGTAACTAACGAGGGAAATAAAAAGCTTGGGTATTTTAGTTATGAGAGTTGATTTTGTTGAAATGTAAACTGTTACATTTAATGTTCCTCTCTAGAATTTTCAGTTATTTAACGAAATAGCCAGTTTATCTTGAAAAAATCAATCTTCGTATTAAAAATTATGTGTGATTTCATTGTGATTTCATTCAGTGAATTTCGTCTGTTAATTTTAAATCAATTTTGTTTTCCTGAAAACCTATTTTTCTTTGATATATTGGCTAAGTAAAAAAGTGTTTAATTCTATTAAAGATGAGTTTGCTCTTCACATTATGGATCAAATGTCAGAAAGAGGTCAACAACAAGACTGCACCGCACTCAGATAATGAAGCAGGCACTTCAGAAAATTGTGTGAAATAATATTAAAGAAGGAACTTAATAAAACGTTAAAAATCGGCGATTTAACTGAAAATGCTCAACAACATTAAAGCGTGTAAAAACCAATCATATTTTTCGTTTGAATAAATTCAAAAGTCCCAAAAAGAAATTAATCTATCCCTTACATTGTCATTAATATCAGAGGTGAATCTCAAAACTTGTCACATGTCCACTATGTTTGCCTAACTTTTATGATATAAGTACGGGGCAGAACAGTAAATCACCTATAGGTAGTAAGCGACTACCGCCGCCCTCGGACACCCGCAACACCGGAGAAATCATACTTAAGAGCGCCTACCACCTAACTTCTAAAAGAATGAATATTAAGACAAATACCAATCCTCAACCGTGAAGTTCTGTGAAACCTACGATTCGCGGATATACTTATCTTCCGTTATAACTTTTATCCGGAGAAATCCGTGCGCTCCGTGACCCAAAAGTTATATTATACTAGTCTGTCAACTTCCAAAGGGCACAAAAAGTTTCGACCAACTTGTGCCAATCAACTCAAATGGTATGTCAACTCGGTAGAATCCAGAATTGTAGATTTGAATACTCCGGGAGATTTTCATCAAACTTTTTTCGACAGCTTATTAACAACTGCGATTTCCGCAAATTTATGCAAAAGTAAGTGAGATAAGAAATGGAAGAAATCTTCATCGTCAAATTACCGAAGACACGGTAGACGACCGAGGAGGCGATGACGGGATGAACTCGACTCTGGACCACGGACGTCAAAATCGAATAAACCGAGGTCTTTTCATTAAATCCCAGCGAATAAAGAAATTTGTATTTGGGTTCCGGAGTCCACGAGAAACCCTGTAGCTACTTTAATTATATCTGTACGTCCGACGTGTGTCCATCCTTCTATCCATAGCCTAGCTCAGTCCTGAAGGACTTTTTGAATGAATTCAGGACTAGGATAATGTATGCGCTGTTATCACATTTCATATTTAGGTACCTACCTATCTATAATCATCAAATCTTGTTAGTCAAGGTAGATTTGCAAGATTTGATGACTAAAATGCCCAATGCCCTTAAAATTGAGCCTGACAATCAAATTTTCAGAAACTCCAGCCCCTAAATCAATACAAATCCGCTGCGTCTTATTTGCCCACTCATCGTCTTGTAATCTTTTAAAGTATTTTTCTCTGCTCGAGTCGGAACTAATTCACTCAGTGTAAGCCTTCAAAGGAGTTACAATTGACAAAGAATCCCTATAAGAGTCAGCATAAAACTTCTCAAAGTTCTTTGTTTTTCCTTTGCGCTGAAAATGAACACTAAGCGCAAAATTTGGGTTACGTTATTGTGCTTACACTGAAAACGATGGCTGAACCTTATAAGATAGATAAAAAATATACTACAGTATTGTACACCTTTAAAAATCCGCGATGATATAAAATCTTTATAATGTAGGTACTTTTTACGAGAAATATTAGCTTATTCAAGCAATACGCCATTAATCCTTATCCAGTAATGTACCTTAAATACATTGTGCATTTGATAAAGTTTAATATTACAAATGTGATTGTTGAGTAATAATAGGTTAAACATATCATCGAACCAATATTTTTAAAACGCGTTAATCCTATAGATTATTATTATTACTCGATTCAAGAAGATCGGTCGCTCGCTGCGCTGCAGCGCGTGAGTTGCGGGGCTTGGTCTCGCGCGGGGGCGGGATAAGATAGCTAACCGCGTCGACCCGAACGGGCAGACACGTGAGGGCAGACGTCGTTGTCACTTGTGCGCGCTAGAGAATTTCATCGTTCCCATTTATTAATTATTATATTTGCTGCTACGGAACCCTTTGTGCGCGAGCCCGACTCGCACTTGGCCGGTTTTTTTTTTGCCAGCAATTCCACGAAAGGTGGTTTTGCATAATTTTTATTATTTTTTTACATAATTCATTGGTTACGGTTCATAGCAACTGCATGCACCAAAACGCAGCTTAAATACGCGGGGAAAATACATACGCAACTACTCTTGTATTTCACTACAATAAACGACTTCTGCAGGACTCACAATTAAAATTCATATAAAGCGCACTCTGAAAAATGTTGACTTCATTTATAAGTCTGCCATTAGCTCACTGATTCAATCTAATCTGCACTATACGAATACAAGCAGTGAATAAAAGGCAAGATGGCTTCCACCCAATTTTACTGTCGTCTTTAATCAAAGACCTCTCGAACTTTTGTTTTGTTTCCTTGTTTGTTTTTGCTTTAAAAAGTTTTTAATTGCTACCTCTCCTCCTTGCTCGGATCCTTGGCTCGGTGGTTGGATCGATAGATATCTACCTCTGTGAGGTTAAGGTAATCCACGTAATTCATTTAATCTCGGCGTCAGGAAGCATCCGGAACGAGAATACTGATTTCAAGTTGGAGCTCAGTCTTTGTTAAAGTACCAGGAATGAAATTATGGCTGAATATCTCAAGCTGAAATCTGCATGGCACTTCGTGATAGTAATCTATGAAAGTGCTAACTGGAACTTTTGGTTCTATTGTATTTTTAACCGACTTCAAAAAAAGGAGTAGGGTCTCAATTTGTCTGTATGTATAAATTTATTAGAGTTGTTTTTTTGAACTACAGCAAATTTAATGAGTGGTTATGATTTTAATAGATTATGTATAATATATCTTTACCTTAATGAAACTAGTAGATGTAAAAATTTTAACTGTTAGAAGATTCATCAATTTCATATTTTTACTATTTGTAAAGTGTGAGAACCATTTCATATTTTTACTATTTGTAAGTCTTGCCTTAGACATACACAATATTTTTATAATAGCTAATAACGAGATTGCTACTATGTACCTTGCTTATTTCTGAGTTTCCGAAATTTCGGCAGACGGAAACCATGGCGCTTGCAACAGCGCTGATGTCAAAGATCCAAAAATACAAATGGCAGTATTGTATAAACTATTATTAATGTAAGAGATCATATAAGTATAAAACCATGACCGTTATCGTATACCTACTAATAAAGAAGGTATTCCAAAAATCCACAGACTCATTTGCTAGTAAACAGCTCAAAAAAACTGTCGAGAACAAAACCCCGAAACTCCATACAGAATCGTCAAGCTGTTACATTTTAAACGAAAATTTCCATATCACTGGACGTCTGTGACCTTTTCAGTATTCAAGCAGCACTTTAAAAGTTAGCTGAAAATATTCAATGAGAGGGTTATATGTAGGCGGCTAGTACGTGCGAACAACAAACCCGGCCAACTCATACCAGGGTTGGTGCTGTTCTATGATTTTTTTCTACTAGCCATCTAAGTAAGCGTTGTGCAACAGAGCTGGAGTGTAGGATTTTACCACAGACACCCGAAATTTTAAAAAACTATTTTTAAATTTGTCCTACTGATATTATATATTGCCTAGAAAAAGAACCAGAATATAATTAAGTACATATTTAAAGCCAAGGATTAATCACGAATTAAGGCAATAAAATCTACTTACATTCTAAACAATCGTTTAGGTTAGAAGATTTGCAATATTTTTTAACCTCATACTAACAATACACTGGTATTCCTGTTATAAATATTATATATTTATGTACATATTTTTACGAGTAGAACGACGGTGGTAAAGAAACGACCAGCTTGCCTGATGGTAAGCTATTACCGCAGCTCATGTTTTATTAATTTTTATATCATGACTTTGATCTGGATTTGTTCAGAGTCACCAGCAATGATCATTGGGAAAATTTAACTGCAGGTTCCAGAATTACCAAAATGTAAGGCAGCCCTGTAATATTCGTAAGTACAGACTTTGTATTCACACCCAAGGTATAACACACACATGCACTGTAGAAATAACTGCTCCAACTTAGTTCCACCATTTTAAAAATTGAAGCGAGAGCGCGGTGTAGAGACAGAAAAGTGCTATCGCTTCATAAAAGTTCTTTTTTATGTGATAGGTGGCAGACGCGCAGATGGATCACCTGATGGTAAACGATTGCCGCCACCCATAGACACCTAAAACAACAATGGAGTCACAAGTGCACTGTCAACCTTTAACCCCCTTTCCTCTCAATTGGGCCTTCGGTGCCCTCACTCACTCGACCAATGTCGCAGCGCAGGCGCTACTTCACGCCGGTCTTATGTGAGGCAGCGGTATCACTCCGGTTGAGCCAACCCATTCATGCCGAAGCGTGGCTCTCCCAGGGTTAACGGTTTTCTAAAAGGTCAAAAACATTACCTGATTGATACACATTACGAAGCTTTTAGTGAAATAGCTTTATCTACATAAAACCATAAAAACTTTTAATAGCGTATACTTAGTATCCAATAAAATATTAGTGGATATTGTTTTTGGCTGTTTATTTACCCCAAAATCTCTTGGAAATTTTCAGGGATTGAACATGAAAAGTCAATGAGGAATCAAACGATCTGATCATCAGCGAACATTAAATCTGGTATTCCTAACAAAATACTGCCTTGAGGATCAACCTCATAAAAACATGAATACACGTGAATTCGCACCATTACCCTACCCAATCGTGATGATAGCGCTACTGAGATCACTTTTTCAAACTCTTTCAATACTAAATTGTGTAGGTATCTAGATATAATTTCGATGATGACGGTTTCAAAGCCGTAATTAAAACTTGGAACTCAAAAAGATAAGTTTCCTTGCTATTTTTTTTTTATGTGATAGATAGCAGATGAGCAGGCGGATCACCTGATGGTAAGCAATTGCCGCCGCCCATGGACACCTGCAACACCAGTGGAGTCACAAGTGCGCTGCTTTTATCCCCTTCCCCCGATGGGCCTCCGGTACCCTCACTCACTTGGCGAAACACAGCACAGGAGCTGCTTCTTATTTTCTTCTGTTGCTTTTGCTAATGTGATAAGTGTCGAAGTCGTGTTCAATTGATGACGCTAGCACGATACAAACTGTTTCCTATCAATCTCCATACGCTCGCACCGAACTGCGTTTATTTACAAAACTTCCCATTCAAACCTTTTTTCTAAATAGTCCCTCGAAATAAATATCCTGCGAGTATAACGGTTTAGTATTCCAGCGGTTCGCGCATTTCAAAAGGCACATGATTGGCAGTCGAGCCACGTCCCCTATCCGTGAGCAGACATCATCGAAGAGACTGTCGTTCTATCAATTGTGGACTTTTCCCTCTATTTTCAACGGGAAATATCGGAATAGCTCCCTAAACACATTACTGCATTTGCGTTTAAAAAGGGGTAGTCGATGTCTGAAAATACGTACGCTACATCTCCCTGCCTCAACGTTGTGGTTGAGTTTTGTTTCTGAATTTTTTCCACACTTTTCCTTATTTTACAAACACTATTTTGTTTATAGCACCGTTTTACTACAAAACCGTCATTGTGTGGAATGTTTCACAGCGTATGCGAAAATGTTATTTTAGAAAAGAATAGTTTGCGACGCCGGCTTTTAAATTTGCTATTTATCAACATTCATCACGCTCCAAAGCTAAAAAAAATATTGCAGAAGAGTGGAAATCTCTCGCTGTCGTAAAAGAAATAAATTCATTCAAATTATATTTATGAAATTCTATGGTTTTGAAAAAGATTTTTTTAAGCAAAGTATTTAGGCAAGTTCTAATTAAAAAGAAGGTACCTACATATCTAACCTTATACTTACAGATCTCCACAAATAAGTACTCTACAATAATCCAGAATGCAACTAAGTACATGTTGGAACAATGGACAGACAATGATCGCACTTGTGTTTACAAGCAGATTTAGCCCTGCGATTCCAGACATTGAACCGTCAATTGTTTCTCTATTTGCAGTGTACCTGAACGGAATAGGGGCTAATTTGGCTTGCACGTGCATGATTAATCAGTATGTACACGTTCATGCGACGTTAGCCAGGATCGATTGGCGGAGTCAATGTTGGCTGGCTGACGCTCGCCAGAACTGAGTGCTGCGGTTCAATGAACTTGGATTTGTGCCTTTTGGACGAGTAATTGTTTAAGGGTGCTTACAGATTAGTTACTTCTCGGCGCTTAGACAATAGATTTTGCGCTTTGTATCGAATAGTAAGTTCGCTCGATCCGGGAGTTGAATAATGTTACATCGCCTCATACCTTGTACGTGGTTGTAAGTGCACCTAGCTCACACGACTTTCGCGTGTGGAATAAAGCACTCTTTAAACGCTTATACTTAAGTATCATTAAAATGTAAAGTAAAGTATCAGCCTATAAACCGTTAATGTAGTCCTCGTTTCGAAGCCTTCATAATAGGTAAAACGGATAAAACCCATATAATGCTAGATCATCAAAATAAAAATCAGTACTCTAGGTATACATTGCCTGGTCAATATTTGTTTTTGTACGATCAGCAATCAGATTTTAACAAAGACTGGAGTTCATTACCTACTTCATTTACTATTGATGCTGTTAATTCTATCGGAGTTGATCTACTTACCAAGTAGATCAAGAAGAAGTGTGACCACGTAGCGTAGACTCTTAGTAGATATATAGTCTTACCTGAAACCAAGAAAACATCTCATTTGTAATCATATTGGCTGATTGAAATACATTTATTTTCCTAAATAAAAAAATCTTATGGACAATCTGTGCCTAACGCTCTTTTTATTAGTATAACCAACGCGTGACCATAATTGCAATAGAAAATGGCGATGAGGTCTAGGATGACACGCGGTTGCAAAGAAGATGCCCTGATTACTCTTGCCATAAACATGTCCAGATTGTCAGAAAAAACAGACCTCGGCAGGGAGTTTCGCTCCTTACCTGTCAGAATTAAAAATGTGATAGCGAATCGCTTCGAACGGACAGGGGGCAAGTGCTACCACAAAAGAATGAAAGCTCACGCCGTGCCTTGTCATCCGGTGATGGAATGAAGTAAAGGGATCAAATTATGCAGAACCTTGGTGCATACGCATCAAGTGCGCCTATTTTATAACAAACTAGTGGCCCGCCCTCACTTCGCTTCGGGACCGTAATTCAGATATGAACCAATAGATGGCGCTGTGCTAAATTACATCGCGCAAGCGTTTTGTGTTTCCGGTTTACCTATAAGCCTTGTCGTTGTCTATAGAAGTTATCTCTTTATAAATAGTATAGATATTATGTGCAAATAAACAAACAAATATATTTGTGACTCTAAATTAGTTTAAACAAAATCCAGTCCTTCCATTTCTAATTCCCACCCAATAAAAGAGATAGTCTAGCTATCTCATTCATTGTAAACTCTTGAATAAAAGAACCCCAGCAGTGGCCGCGATGACAAAGAACATAATAAACGACTTATGGCCTATTAGGATATAAGCATAATGCTGACAAATGGGCCAGGTTCCACAGCCATAATGTCAAAGGCGCAATTTGTTCCAACATGACAGCCATTAAGATGAAAAGGCGATAATATTAAAAGTTCCGCGGCGAATGCTTTGTACTCGGCGAGGAGGCTAAATGGTAGTTAGGTGTTAGGTAATTGTTGTTTTTAGGGTTCCGTGGGAAAAAGAACCCGTTGATCACTATTTGTCTATAGTTTAACCGTGGGAGAGCCACGCTTTCGGCATGAACTGGGCTGCTCGACCAGAGTGATAACACGGCCTTAAATAAGTGAAGCAGCGCCTGCGCTTAATTCCGTCGAGTCAGTGAGGGTACCGGAGGCCCAAGTGAGGGAAAGGGGGTTAAATATTTGCAGCGCACTTGGGTAGTAAGGTATTTAGGAAATGTGCCGGTGACTATAATAAGTTAATTATGTTTAAATGAAACCAAAATAAAGTCAGCCGACTGATATTCGGTTACGACAGTCAATTAAAGTAATCAGCCACGCACACAGGACAAATATTAGTGCAAAAGTGTCAAACGTAATAGTAGTATCTATTCATTTACCCTCAGTTTCCGATGGGATAACAGTGTGACACCTTATAATGTACAGTCAGCCACACATCAGGCTACCACACCTGTCGAATTTCCTCAATTGATTCAACCTAATATGTATAGAAGTACTATGAAATTCGATTGAAGAAATTTGACAGTTTTGTATACTTTGATATGTGGCTGTACATACAACAAAGGCTAAAGTTCAACCTTCCGCTTCATTATAGCTACGTAAAGACGAAAATTGACTACAACTTCATTACACGAAATAATAAGTTACCAAACAAGGCAAGTAAAATACGAGACTGCGAAATAATAAGGCAAAGTAAGTGACGGGACTGCGGAGCGTCGTATTAACACAGTAACTTTCCCACACACTAAGTCACGTAGATAGTTTTTGTATGTTGTTTCACAGACTGATGCTGCAGCACAACTTTTGCCACCGTATCAGCACGTAGCTACGCTATTATGAAACTTGTCTATTCACATTAAAGGGTATATTTGAACGCAGACGAATGAACACGATCCTTAGAGCGAGCATGAACGCAATTTACTAGATACAGGTAAATTTCATTTTCGTAAAACTTATGCGCTTGTTACGGGACGTATGCTAATAGAATGCGACGGTTATTTGTGCTGAAACGATCCCCTCATTTTGCTTTATTAAGTTCAGTGGAAGGTTAATTTGATGCAGCTTCGTAAGGTAAAAGCTACTTTAAGTATATTTAGTTATTATCTATTTTCTTTAGTGTTCCAGAAAACGATAATGCTTATTTTTCTCTATCTAGTAATGTGTTAAATTTCTATCTTGCTGGAATTGAAATTTAATATATTTTTGCTTAAACTTTGACTCGATTTTAAATGATTACTTGAACTACTCAAAGGTCTGCGAAGGTCAGACGGCAGCCGCTTCATTCTAATTACTCGACTCTCCGATTCCTGCATCATGGTCTTTAAATATCCCGGGCCCAAAGAAACCGGGAATAATACGCTAAAATGAGGAAAACGTATTATTAATTCATGTGGTCAGAGTCCCAAACAATCATTGCATTTGCGAGCACTCGTGACTTTCACCCAAGAAAATACTTATAAATGCCGCATAGAGCTTCAGGTTCTATAAGAATAATAGCTTAAGCTGTATATTTTCTTTAATACTCTATAAATGGCATGGCGCGCCCAGCCCAGCCCGTTCATTACCCCAATAACGGTTGCAAACAACGATAAAAGTCGCACCCTGTTGGCCACTTACCGATGCAAATGCTGGTAGGGAGTAAATAAACCAATATTGTTTT
Organism: Cnaphalocrocis medinalis; assembly: GCA_014851415.1. Lineage (NCBI taxonomy): Eukaryota > Metazoa > Arthropoda > Insecta > Lepidoptera > Crambidae > Cnaphalocrocis > Cnaphalocrocis medinalis. Next base: position 12,835,679 of record CM026285.1, read on the forward strand.
TAATAGGAGCCTACCGAATACAACTGCGGGGCATAGGTCATCGAAACATACTTTTTGCGCGACTCAGGAATCACAACCAGGGCCCACTACGCCACTAGACCAACTGGGCGTTCGAAACATATTAATCACTAGTGAAATCAATGGTGATCATAATTTGGCTGAACTGTACTCGTGAAACTCTACTGAAATTTACAATAACTTGTCACATAGTAAGGTTGTAAGTTCACAGAACTATGGTAATGTAGTACTTTGATGTGACTTTAATGTTGCAATCTAATGACCATTAGCAACCGCGTAGATTAAGGTTACTACTACATACAGAAAACCTAAACGTAGGACCACCTCTACTGACTATTAATGTTTCTACCGCCAAGCAATTGTGGGAGAGCCATGCTTCGGCATGAATGGGTCGGCTCGACCGGAGTGATACCACTGCCTCACAGAAAACCGGCGTGAAGCAGCTCCTGTGCTGTGTTTCGCCGAGTGAGTGAGGGTACCGGAGGCCGCATCGGGGGGAAGGGGATAAAAAATAGAAACATGGTTCCCTTTGAACATAAGGAAAACATTGTACCTATAAGCTCTACGTTTTTAATAAATAATAGAATTACAAACCCAGTTTAAGAGCTTTTGGGGGTTCACAACATTGTGTTATGTAGGTATAGCTACGTTTTAAATTGAAGCGAAAACCTATAAATGAACGAAAAACAATATCTCGCACAAACTGGAACAAAGCTGTAAAAACGACTATGGTCTGCCAATAACTGCTGGGTATTCGGTAATATTTCAATCCGGGTAAAGGTAATAAAGCTTAAACAGGTACTAACACAGCCGTTTGAGTACTAATATAAATCTTGGGAGGCTCATGGCACTGTGGAATTCCCCTATTAGATTTAACGGATTTCCCTCTTGTCCGCACATTAAATTATAACCGGAGGCAAAATGGAACGAAGGATTGAAATTTAATTTCAAATTTCTGTTTGCTAATAGAATTTTCTCATTATGTAAATATATTAGGCAACTACGTGCCTACTTTATTGCGAGTTGTTTGAATTTAAAGTTCAACAGTTGAATTAGGAATACGAGTATACCTGCCGAGCATTTAACCTATTTCTGTCTGAGTTATATCCAAAAAAATGAAAATTTTTGCTATGGTTTGTCCTTTTGGATCATCTCACAAATTTTGTGAAAAAGTTGAATGTTGTTTGCATTATACGTATTATGCATGGGCCGATCTTATTGATCAGCTAAGGTACCTACGCAAGATTGATTATAGTTATAGTCATAGCTAGCTCAAGTGTGTGCGCAAACATAGGTGCACTCTCTATTCCCTTACCCTCTTAATTCGATGGGACATGACCGAAGAGGACATTACAAAATTATTCTTGGTCTCTCTCCGTTTGACAACACAAAATAAATTATGCAAAGCATTAAAAGCTACAAAATTTAATTGGCCGCCATCAACGACGTACCTTCACTTAAATTAGATTGTAAAGTTTAAACAAACATTACATGGGACCTGTTGACAGAGCTAAGTAAGAAAACAAATCCCGTCCAGGAAAAGCTTTATTTCGCATAACAAAGACTATTTGTTTAAGGAAGCACTCAACAGTAATTATATTATGAATGGCCCACCGCTCCCTAAAAGGCTGGGTGCTGCAAAGCCGAAACGCGAAGCATGGACTCTATAGAAATTTACGCTCATTTAGATACACGATTGATTAGGGAAAATACGGACGCATTAAGCTTGTTAGGAATTAAAATTCACAGAGAAATACACTTAAAACCAATGGTAATTGTGCTACGGATCCTTTGAGTAAAATGTGTTAACATTCGGCTTTTGCCCGTAGTCTTTTGCCCGCAGGAGCCTTTCGCAGGGCCCCAAAACTAAGATAGAGACAAGGTAATAGAAGAAAATATTCTCGAAGAGAGAATGGCTGGCCCCTCGGATTTCCTCCAGGTTTCAATGTTTTTTTTTCACCCTGTATGTGACCGTGTGACGTATGTTTATCTGAAAACCGTCAAGACCCTGTCAGGACTAGTCAGGATCATGACATAAGCCGAAGTTTGACGTCACAACACGCGAAATCATTACTGCCTGGACAAATTAATTGTAATAGTTATTATTTTTTTATTTAATCGTGTTTGTGCTTAGTGTGAATAATGTTTCCACCGTGTTATAGCTGTCCAAAATAATAAATATTTTTACTAAACAGCTAAATAAAACCTATTCATTTTAACGTCTTCTTCTCACAGCGCTGCACCGGCAGATAATCTTACAAAATTGATATTTATTTTGCTTAGCCCATAAGCGAACCGCGGTATATCCGGAAAAAGGCGGTCAGGCTTCAAATCAATTATTATAATGTCTCCCAAGAAGTTTTATTTTGATCGAGTGGCTGCCTTACACAACAAGATTTCCAATTTAATTTTGTTTTCATAGCAAAGAGAGGTTTTTTACGGCCGTCAAAAGGAAATTGTGTTGATCTTTCCCTTTTTCCTTCGCGAGTTCATTTGTATGAATTTGCTTGTGGTTCTCTTTGCGTGTAATCAAGGAGTTTCTTCAAAGAACTCTTACCCCGAGGGTATTAATAGCGAAGCATGTATTAAAAGAACAATACGATATCCATCCATTACTTATTGCAGACACGGCTTGCCTTTTATGTTATGCGATATGTCTACTTTATAAGAATTATATAGAGTTAATGAAGAATATTTTGCCCGCGAGCTAACATAATATAGCGGAAAGATTTTGATTCATCATAATTTCACTTAGTTTGAATTGTTTGTTTTGAGATACCGAAATACAGCCAAGCAATTAACTGCAAACTATTGACTCTTATAAATGCTGAAATATGGTTCTAAACTTAGATTATGATGGTGCTCCCACATAGCAAATACAAAATGATAGGAAACAATTGTTGGATAACTTTTTCTTGTAATGGCAAAAGGTCGCACATAGTTATCGTGTTACTCAATATTACACTGTATCTCACATCTTTATCATGGATCCGAGCAGCTCAGGCCTTTACTCAGCAGTGGGTACTACCGGGCTGATGATGATGATGATGATAATAATCTCACATCTTAGCGTGTTATTCATAGTTACGTGCAAAGCTGTCGCGCCCCGTTGGTTTAGTGGTTTAAGTACCGGGCCGTGATCTCGGGGTCCCGGGTTCGAATCCCGGGTCAAGCAAAAAAATATGTTTCGAATTTTACGAACATAGCTCGGGTTTGTGATCACCAATCCGCATTAGGCAAGCGTGGTGATTAAGCCTAATCCCATCATAATAGCGATGACTTGATTTCTATAATGGAGGCCTTTGCACTGCAGTGGGATAGTATATAGGCTGATACTACTTTACTGTCGCTCTAGAGTCTGGAGTACGTTTAGACCATGGTACAGTATTTTGCTAGTCTAAAATTACAATAGAGCGACAGCCGTCTGACCTTCGCAACTCTTTACAAGGGAACCAGACTAACTGAATCATGATTACAGGGTCAGTAGCGCTACCATGAGTTGACATCTAAAACTGACTTAACGTAAACTATTGCTCTGTCTCTTTCAAATGCATCACAATGAAAGAGACAAAGCGATAGTTTTCGATAGCGAGGATAGTATTTCAAACTCATGGTAAGGCTACAGATACTACCCGAAACGAGTAAGTTTCTACTCGATAATAGTATCTTCCCTTACCCCCGAGCTGATGTTATAAATACGCACATTTTGAAAAATCCGTAGGAGCAGTATGAAAGGCGCTTTCTTTTCCATTGTGCTATAACATCGCCCACATATATATTAGGTATAGGTATAACTGTTGAAAATGCACTGCACCTTTACTCCTAAATCTATTTCACGGTTGCATGTACAAAAAGTCACTTGAGCTCAGTACGCCCACAAATGCAGTCGACAAACGAATTTCAAAGGTAAATGAGATTTTTTCATGCAAGCGCATTTGTTAAAATTTAATTAGTGTCACCCCCTCTTACGGTGTAGGGTAACCAGATTGAAATGAGGAAAAAAGATAAGAAATATTTCCGGTGGTAAGTAAATCCGGTTGGTATTTATTTTATTACACATTAAACTTGAGAGTTTTTTTTTTTTTTTTTTTTTTTATGTGATAGGTAGCAGACGAGCAGACGGATCACCTGATGGTAAGCATTGCCGCCGCCATAGACACTGCAACACCAGTGGAGTTACAAGTGCGCCGCCACCTTTTATCCCCTTCCCCCCCCGGGTGGGCCTCCGGTACCCTCACTCACTCGACGAAACACAGCACTGGGGCTGCTTCACGCCGGTTTTCTGTGAGGCAGTGGTATCACTCCGGTCGAGCCGGCCCATTCATGCCGAAAGCGTGGCTCTCCCACAATTAAAGAGTTGCGGTTATTTTATTATTTTTTTAAGATTGATTAGAATATCTATCGTTATACTATATTATATGATATAATTATTATTAGCCCGTCGTAAACTTATCTGCCTCAACCAATGGATTTCTCATCGTGCTTCATTTCTTCACTTGTCATATTTGTATTAAATAGTTACAGCCTTTGTAACTAATGATCGTTTATAAACCATTGTGTATTAATCATTGAACATACTACGTAGTGAAGTTTAACCGAAATGTCATAATCTGATAAAAGGTAAGGTAAGTATATAGGCTTACCTTACCTATATAGTTCCTATATCTTCTAGGCAAACGCGTGTCATCCTAGACCTCATCGTCATTTTCCATCAGGTGCGATTGTGGTCAAGCGTTGGATTATAGTCTAATAAAAAAAAACCTAAATCGAAAGTTTTTTTCAATAAACAATATACGAGTATATGTGTGTATCACCGGATTCAAAATTCGATTACAGCCGCCCCTGTCCGGTCCCATAAATCCTGCTCGGCCTTCATAATCCTAACAAAACAATCGCGTTATTTCCGAACCAGGCTGTAAACACCAGGACATGTCCGGGTTGTCCGGAAGGAATCGTCACCGTACCATGATTCAACGCATTTCATCACCCAGTTCTCTCTTTTTCACAAAGTCTCCTTGTTTTGTTAACGAAATTAAAAGCCAACATTATATTTTTGGCGGAAACTGAATTAATATCTGTTTGCTGTAATAATTTGCGATATCAAAACAACAACAGTTATTCAAATGCGTTTCAATTGGTAAGCAGTTTAATTGCGCGATTGTTATTTTTAGTTTTGATGCGCTTTTAATTATAATAACATTAATTGGATGGGACATAACCAATATTGTGTTCCTCACAATTAGATGTAATTAACTGATTGGCTGCTTCTGTGTTGTGTCCTCTTTATGTGTCTTCTTATATTTACTTTAAAAAGGTTATATGTAATTTGATATGGAATTTTTGACTTTAGTGCAAAAAGTGTGATATAGAATCAAATTTCAAAACTGGTAAACACTTTTTGACCACGACCGTACAATACTAACGATACCTCTTTCTAGTCGTCCAGCGGAAACTCACGTGTTCATAATAAATTACCCTCAGGCACCGATGCACTGGCGTAGGGAACATCTATCAGGATGCAAAACGATCTCGTGTCCTGCAAGACAAAGGATGGCAAAACAGCTGTGACTCCACTGACGTTGGCGACTATCATTAGCCGTCGTGTTCCGTCTGCTCGTCTGCCACCTGGTCTATCGCATAAGGAACAACTCATACGATAGTATAATAATAGAGCAATTGCTGTAGTTAGATTACTTTGTCACTCAGTCTGCTTTCTATTTCGATTATGTACGAATTGGTAGCTACATTTCTCAAATTAATTTCTTAAGTTTTGTTGTGCAAAAGTATCTATCTATTTCTCTGTACTTAGTTCATGTTCTTATTGTCCGCTCATTCGTAGGAAAGTTAAACACAGAGTAGAACTTAAACATTTAAGTGTATAAAAACGTTTATTTCTATACATATTGGACAGCGATTGAATCCATCTAAACATATAACTTTCTTGGAAAGAAAGTAGTTCCTTATTATCAAATCCCAATTATTCTAAGGTTCTTTAATTAACACTGGACAGACTGATTGATATTTGATAAAATAAAAATGTATCTAAAAAAATTCTAAGGCGATTTCAATAATGATAACATTTTTACTACTAGAAATATAGAGTTAAATATGGTAAACGGTTAGCAACAATATTATAAAAACCAATCCAACTAACCTAACAACCAAAATCAGAATATAGAAGTTCGATAAAATTTACAGTACCTACAGAAAATATGCAGTTAAAAACAAACTACAAATTCAGACTGACTAGAATAAAAGGCATCAAATGACGGCATCCTTTGTGAAAAGAAAATAAACACAATATCCGTCAAATAGGGAATCTTCGTGCCTAGAACATAGAGGATGGGTTCAAAATGAGTCGTGTCAATATGAGCAGACCTCACAAAGCGGCTAATTGACCGCCAAATCAGTACGTGCGGTCAGGCCACAGACGTGATGAGAAATAATGATCTGTACGAACAGTCAACGTCAACAGGAGCCCGAATTTCTAATGAAATCAATTTGATTTAGCAATCTCTTGACTGACTTTTGACTGCTGTGACTTAGGGTGTAACCAGATAAATCGAGCGAAGTCATTTAAAATTGTACGACTGGTCTGCTAGCTTCAGTCAATCTACTGATATCTCTTCGACTTAAGAATCGAAAATTATACTTGATATAGTCAATCGATATTATCGGTTGACGTTGATCGATGGATCTGGTATAGGTAATCGATCGACAAAATACCTTTCATCTATTAGAATATATCGATTGACGACGACTAATCCAATTTATCGTCGATCGATGATATCGACCGACGAAGGTCTTGTAGAAACTATCGATCGACCTTAAAATTTCCATCCTACTCAATCGACGATCGATCAACTGGTCTGGTAAAAACCCTTGTAGGCAGATGAGAATATGAGGGGAGATAAAGAACATAACGAATAGATACTAAAACCCTTTATAAAGGGTGTAAGTATATAAAGTTTCGGTACTATACAACAAAATTCAATACCTATAGTGTAGTGAATTTTCCGCATTAAACTAAATGAATCCGTCTTTTGTTACAAATTGTAAGATACAAAGCAATAACAAACGTACCAAGTCCTAAACACACACTATTAGGTGAATATAAATCTCTGATGGACACCAAACGTTTGTATTTACTCGCAGTGTTGCCAACGTGGCACTTTGTGTAAGGTCTAGCACTATTTTCATAGTTCTAACACCAAAATTTCATGAAAGGTTTTACAAATAAAATGTTTTGCCCATCAACCTTTCACCCACATGGACAATGTTTGATTCATCACCCACATGGATATTAAAGATTCTCACATAAACAATGTGTGGACAAACAACAGAATAATTTGCCATTCGTTCTTTGTTTTTCTGCCAATGTTTAGTTTAACTATACATGAAGTTGGCTTATAATTAAGCCGTCGGTAACGAATGAGAACATACCTGTCGCATTCAAACAAATGCACACGCAAAGTGTGTGAAAAGAGACTAAGATCGATTTGGTCGTAACGTCCGCTTCAAATTTGGCCATCAAGTCTACGTTAGATCAGAACAGGCGACCCTAAAGCGTGAGAGCCGAGCGAGCGAAGCGAGCGAGTACCGCCTGCGGCCGGCAATTGATTTCATTTTTATTTTTTTTGCTTTTTGGGCAATGCATTAATTATATTTGAAAATTCGACATAATTTAGATGGCAACATTGTTTGCCCGCACGCCGATCCCGCACGCAAGCCGCAATCTGCGCGGAATGATCACCAAACATGGCCGTCAAACAAATCATTAGGCTTTGCGGTGTCGAGTGCTTATGGATATCGTCGTTAGTGCTACGTGTGTTAGTAATCGAGGTATCTTTGTGTTTGTTCGCTTTAACTGCTACAAATGAATCCCCCGTTATTATCAGCCATATATTTTGAGCTAGAGTTTTCGCAATGTCAATATCATTTAACTTAGTGGATCACATAGAACACGTTGGTATTCAGCGACACATCTAGAGACGCTAGACCAGTTTAGACGCTAATATGTAGGGTAAAAATGCTTGACAGGCAATCAAATATTGTTTTGAAGTTTGAGTAAGTTCAATGTACCTACTGATGCGGTATGATGTCCCTTGGATGTGGGTGGCACAGGACCGATCTGTGTGGAGAACTTTGCGGGAGGCCTATGTCCAGCAGGTGGACGTCTATTAGCTGAAATGATGATGATGATGATGACCTACTGATGTTAGGTAGGTACTATTGTACTGATAAGGTTCGAACTTAAAAACGTACATTAAAAACGTACGATTATGCACAAGTCTTCAACCCTACAACAGAAAAACAAACTTACTAATACCTACCCCGATATTTTCAAGGACCGCACTATCTGACCTCCCTTAATAATTGAGGTTAGTGAGGTGTCAGCGCGAATGACTAACATGAGTTCACTCGATTGGAATACCTTTCAATCGTGTTGTAATACTCACTTTCATCTTAATAGCGTCTGAATTACAGTTTTGCAAGGAAAAATCTGATAGGTAAATATGACATATCGTCAGGTAACATCACGCAAGTAGCTGTTTAACATTCAAAACATTGATTTGACAATATTTCACATAATAAACCCCAAATATGAAGTTCTTGTTCAACAGCTGTTTTAAAAGTCGACGAATTCCGCCCCTAGTCCAGAATTAGGTCAATGAGATGTTTTACGAATGTGTACAAAAGAAATGCAAAAGTATTTACCCACTTTTAGATGAAAAAGAAGAAAATGAGGCGGTTGTTAAATTCTTTTTTTTCCAGTTCGTCTTGACAAAGTATGTCAAGATTAACTCGAGGTTAGTGAGTTAGGATTTGTTATTCGAGTTAGCTCGAGTCTTGTTTATCCCGAGTTGGCACATCCCTCATTACGGGCCGACCCCGACCGGCATTCCGAGTGATTTTTTGATTACGCCATTGGTAGGCGATATTAGCCGTAAAAAGACGTCGTAAAATTGAATTGCCCCTAAATATTTTCATGAGAAAGCTTTTCCATCGAGGTTTGTTATTACAGCAAACGTAGGTAACTGGGGTATTATAAAAATAATGTCTAACGTTAAGTGTGTGAAAGAGAGACTAAGATCGATTTGGTCGTAACGTCCGCTTCAAATTTGGCCATCAGGTTTAGGTTAGATCAGAACAGGCGACCCTAAAGCGTGAGAGCCGAGCGAGCGAAGCGCGCGAGTACCGCATGCGGCCGGCTAAGGGTTTCTTCTTATGTTTTGGCCAATTTATTCATTATATTTGAAAATTCGACATAATTTAGATGGCAACATCGTTTGCCCGCACGCCGATCCCGCACGCAAGCCGCAATCTGCGCGGAATGATCACCAAACATGGCCGTCAAACAAATCATTAGGCTTTGCGGTGTTGAGTGCTTATGGATATCGTCGTTAGTGCTACGTGTGTTAGTAATCGAGGTATCTTTGTTTTCGCTTTAACTGCTACAAACGAATCCCCCGTTATTATCAGCCATATATTTTGAGCTAAAGTTTTCGCAATGTCAATATCATTTAACTTAGTGGATCACATAGAACACGTTGGTATTCAGCGACACATCGCAACAGGTCAGTTTGGACGCTAATATGAAGGGTAAAAATGCTTGACAAGCAATCAAATATTGTTTTGAAGTTTGAGTAAGTTCACTGTACCTACTGATATTAGGTAGGTACTATTGTACTGATAAGGTTCGAACTTAAAAACGTGCACAAGTCTTCAACCCTACAACAGAAAAACAAACGTACTAGTACCTACCTCAAATATCTTCAGGACCGCACTATCTGACCTCTCTTAATAATTGAGGTTAGTGAGGTGTCAGCGCAAATTACTAACACGAGTTCACTCGACTGGAATACCTTTCAATCGTGTTGTAATACTCACTTTCATCTTAATAGCGTCTGAATTACAGTTTTGCAAGGAAAAATCTGATAGGTAAATATCACATACCGTCAGGTAACATCACGCAAGTAGCTTAAACTTGCTAAATGTATCATGCATGTCATCATGTAGGCAATGGCTGGGCCCGATAGTGCATTTATTAGTGACCCAGCTCATGTGTTTGATTCCCGCTCTAGACAAACATTCGTGTGATTAACTGTAATTAACTCTTGTAATTGTTCTATTCATGGTGCAGAGTATGTTTTCATTACATATCATATTCGTGTTAACTTCATTTCTTCTACGCTAGACATGATCTAGCGTCCTGAATTTTTAAAATACTTATGGTAGAGATCAGTGATTTTTTTTAAATCAGCTGTTTAACATTAAAACAATTGATTTGACAATTCACATACTAACCCCAAACAAGATGTGAAGTTTTGTTTAACAGCTGCTTTAAAAGTCGACGAACTCCGCCCTTAGTCCAGAATTAGGTCAATGAGATGTTTTACGAATGTGTACAAAAGAAATGCAAAAGTATTTACCCACTTTTAGATGAAAAAGAAGAAAATGAGGCGGTTGTTAAATTCTTTTTTTTTTCCAGTTCGTCTTGACAAAGTATGTCAAGATTAACTCGAGGTTAGTGAGTTAGGATTTGTTATTCGAGTTAGCTCGAGTCTTGTTTATCCCGAGTTGGCACATCCCTCATTACGGGCCGACCCCGACCGGCATTCCGAGTGATTTTTTGATTACGCCATTGGTAGGCGATATTAGCCGTAAAAAGACGTCGTAAAATTGAATTGCCCCTAAATATTTTCATGAGAAAGCTTTTCCATCGAGGTTTGTTATTACAGCAAACGTAGGTAACTGGGGTATTATAAAAATAATGTCTAACGTTAATTTGTAATAGATACCTAGGGTAGGTAAGTAGGTATACTCATATAAACCGTCAGTCAAGTGATTATAAGGAGTATTTGTCTTATATAGAGTGGGTTATTTGTCTTATACAGTGTGATACGACCAAAGAGAGACTGATCATTAAGGATATAGATAAAAAGGTCTTTTGAAAACCTTTTGGGTTTACAAAGGCTCATTGGCATAACTCCTAAACACTCATACGCTTCTTAAGTTTGAAAGCTTTCTCAATATATGTTTGTCTCTGTCATAGAGTTAACTTAAAAAGGGAAAGGGAAGATCATCTTCGAGTATGGGGGTAAAATTGCCAAACATAGGTATAACGATAAATTCTAACATCGACCCACACTTCTAAAACGAAACAGTTCACGTGGGCTGGCAAGATATTTTACTATAGTCAAGATGTACGCGAAATAGCGGAGGGGCCAAGCGAATAAGTACAGTATAAAAAAGCCCAGTGGAAAGACTTATGTACAGACACCCACACATACGGTACTATATTCTGTGAAATCTCCTCATTTTAAAAACAGCTAAAGGTGTTTGACATTAAGATGAAACAATTGGAAGAATTTGAGCATGAAATCCGAAATCTAAAGGTCAATACAATTATTGTGCCTATCAGGCTGGAGGACTGTACGTCATAGGGCAAATATATTAATGTCTCCACTGGGGGCACATGCCTACCCTCCAGCGGAGGGTGAATAAACAATCTTACGAAGCTAACGCGCGCTATAAAAGGACCTGTATTAGTAACCTTGAGTTTCCAGTTTACTCGAAGAAAAGTATTTTTAGCAGGTCGACATAACTCTGTCATTATGTTTATGTTTATTTTCAGGCGGTAAATGACTATAAGACCGTTTACATAATAATTATATTGTGCATCTATCTTTGTTCATTTTTGACATTTAGGCCCACGCAGAACAAAAGTCAAATATAATTATATAATGACGCAGGACTTACCTAGGATTTTATAAATAATTGATGATTGGAAAATCTCTTAGACATCTTTCTTCTATCACATGAAAACTTTAGGGTGAAGTTTGACTAGCAAATTGTGAAAAACATTCAACTTCCTCGATTATATTATAATGTGGTCAAAATACCCCATCAACCATGGATATACATACAGTATATCTCTACGTCTTATATTATCGTAGATGCGTTAGAAGATACACAAAAATATAACTTTTCTAAAATCAAATCCAAAATGTCCGCTGCGACAAAACTTCGGTATGAAAAGCCGGAGGTTTTAAGAAAATGTTTACTGGAAATATTTATACTGTAGTACTAGGTTACCTCAGGCAAACGTGTGAGAGGCGTAATTACCGCGCAATGCGCGTTTTGCTCACGTACCGGCTCTCGCTACAAGCTACTATAACATGTAATGATATTTTTCTTGGCGTGTGAGGGAATTTTTATTGAAGGGCTCTTTGTGTAGCGTTTTACAAAATGTTGGTTCTTTTCTGTGCAGTATTTTATTAGATAAACGTTTGGGGAGATGTTGTCTTAAGTGTCATGGCTTTTGAATGTATACCAATAATGGATCATACGGAAATGGCACATGACTCAATTGGTGCGCGTAGCGTTTCCTGTATGAACAGCACATGTAAAGTGCCTTTTACATGTTTCTATACCAAGTCACGTGCCCGACTTTGTATAGAAACAATGAAAGTTGATTTTTTTTATACAAATTCCAAAAGTCATAGAACACATGCTGTTCAGAATGGTTGATTGAACACGTGGTTCAAGGGATGTAAATCTTCACAGATACACTCTGTAGTTACCTGTAGCGCTTTTTTGTATGCTATGTTTTTTTTTTTTTTTACAGTATTCTTTTACTTTAGTCGCACAGGTCCTTAGATGTTGTCTGAGTCATCTATCCTACTACAGCATCTACCCCACATTTAAATAAAATAAACTAAAAAATAGCAAAGCAAATCACGGCCTATTAACTACTCAAGTCCAGTTTAGCTGGTCAAGAATTAAGAAGGGTTTTTATTGTGTTTTCAAAAGTCTTGTGTAAGTATCGTATCACGGTAATTATTCACAGTCGTCTGACGGCGGCCGCCAGACGTCGTACGAATAAAAGATTCAATCGCTTGAACAAACTTACGTGGGTTCACGTATGTTTGTATAATATGTAAGCAACTACGTATGTTTGTTCGTGTTTGTCTTTACAGTTGGATAGCAGGAACAAGTAAAAGTAAGTAACTTTAAAACAAAAATTGAAAGGTAACTTTTATTTTTTGCATTTTTATTGAATAACTTTTTTTATACTAGGAGAGGCAAACGAGCAAGCGGGTTATCTGCTGGTAAGTAATCGCTGCCGCTCATAAACATCTGCGAGATCAGAGAGGTTGCTGATGCGTTGCCGGCCTTTTAAGAAAGACGCTCTTCTTTAAAGGTCCCAAAGTCATAGCCGTCATGAAACTACAGGACAGGATAACTGCGCAAAAAGACGAAAAACATATGAGAAAAAAACAAAAATAAAAAAAAACAGAACGATTTAACTACTACCTATCTACCTACGGGTACGACCAAAGTGGCATTCTCTTTTTTCGGAGCCCAAGACTCGTTTCGGGTCGCTGAGCCAGTGGAGAAAGTAAGTACCTACCTACGAATACGAGTACAACCCAAGCCAATATATTTCCCGCTTCTCTTTCATATTCACCAAAAACTGACACCAAAAATTGCGAAATCTGGCCCCAAATTGCAAAAACTGCACTGCTTCCCCGTTGCACCAGATGTTATTTCGTACCTACTCGTAGGTTGTTTTGCGACGGTAGCCGAAACCGATGTCCGTGTGATCAATACCCGAGCTTATTCATGAGCCGGCCTGCGACCGCCAGACGCTCACCAAATGAATGATTCAATTACCCCCAAGCGTACGAATTCAAACTGGCCAGTAATGTGTGAGGGGGTGGGGCGGAAAAATCCAGAATATAACAGTAGAATCAAACGTACCGCAGATATTAACGCATACGTAGTTACTTATTTTACTTACACAGCTGAGCTATGGCATTCTATTTTTTTTTCGCTCATCAAATGAATGATTCAATTACCCCCAAGCGTACGAATTCAAACTGGCCAGTAATGTGTGAGGGGGTGGGGCGGAAAAATCCAGAATACAGTAGAATCAAACGTACCGCAGATATTAATGCATACGCAGTTACTTATTTTACTTACACAACTGAGCTATGGCATTCTATTTTTTTTATGTGATAAGTGGCAGACGAGCAGACGGATCACCTGATGGTAAGCGATTGCCGCCGCCTATAAACCTGCAACACCAGTAGAGTCACAAGTGCGCTGCCAACCTGTAACCCCCTTTTCCCCCCTATTGGGCCTCCGGTACCCTCACTCAATCGATGAAAGGCAGCGCAGGCGCTGCTTCACGACGGTCTTCTATGAGGCCGTGGTATTACTCCTGTAGTCTCCAATTTCTGTAGTCTCCAATTTTTGTAGTCTCCAATTCCAGAAAAACTGTTTTCTCAGAATATTTTGTAATACAAATTGAAAAAAAAACCTAAATTATAATACTGTTAAATGCTCGACCTTACAATATCCTGGCAGATACGCCTTACAACAAACTTTTATTGCCACCTAAATAAAATTTCACTCTTCTTAGATATCCACTTCTCATATTCATTAAGATATCAATGTATGTTGAAATACTCGTAGGTAAGCTTAGTTAATATTGGTTTAGTCCAGGATTACCACTACTAACTACTTTGATTTACAATTCTGACATAACTACTCAAAGTTAAGCTCTGTCATTAAATATGAAATTTCCTATTAAGAGAAGGTTAGCACACTTTGACTTTAAGATATCAGACCCAACCAAGGCACTGTCCGTTTCTAGCTGAACCAGTTTACCAGTAGGATTTTACCATAGGTCAGACATCAGATTACCACAAAAAAGCAAAGCAAAGTATCTGACTATATACTGTCCCACTACAGGGCAAAGGCCTCTATCATAGAAATCAAATCATCGCTACTATGATGGGATTAGGCTTAATCACCACGCTTGTCTAATGCGAGTTGGTGATCACAAACCCGAGCTATGTTCGAAAAATTCAAAACCGCCCCTTTACTTACGTACGGGCCCCGAGATCTCGGCCCGGCACATAAACTTAAAGATCACGACATTTTACAGATTACCACAATCTGTCAAATTTCCTCAATTGATATTCAACCTAATGTGTTTGACAGTAAGAGAAGAGTCGATTGAAAAAAAAATTACTGTTTTGTATACTTTGATGTGTAGGTACTTACTACTACTGTAAGTACCTACCTACTGATATCACGTGAAATGGTGACCCTATGAGGAAAGTGTTAAAGTTACAGTAAGATGAAATGAAAAATGTACTTCAAAATGTACATCTTTATTTTAACGCTCTCATGCATCGTAAATCGTCTGTTAACCATCAAAGGACCCCATCCCGCCCAGTAACCCGTACCTCAAAAGAGGCGGCAGACAATAAACATCTCATTCGTGGATAGTGTTGTTACTTCATTTAACGAGGAATTAAAAAATAACGATATTCAAATTACTCATTAAAATGAGTATTTTTGTACATACCTATCTCAACCATACAGTACTAAAGGTATAAAGCCCCACAATCATTATTTCCTTTTATGTCATCCATGTCATCGGCAATGCCTCAATATCAAAAGGGTACATTCACGAAAAATCACTGCTTCATTATGAAAGTATTATATTAAATAGTCCTTTAAATTTTCCCGTTGCATAATAGCTATTATTATTACAAACGAGAGTTAACGGGGCGTTCATTTTTAAGCAAATTAATTATGTATTCACTGCTTGGAGTTTTGGCTGCGTTACAGCAACCGTAGTTATAAACAGACTGGTGGCCTGTCCGCTAGTTAAAGGATTACATTTACGCAAATTGAAAATCACTTGAGCCATTCACAGTCGTTATAGCTTTATATTCTAAAATTTGAATGGTATTAGTGCTTCTCAAGATGCTTACTCGAGTCACTCGTCATAACTGATTTGGGTCTTCTGACCCACCGAAACCAACCTCCTCCTGAGAAGAACCTACTGGTTCTTCTTTTACTTTTTCTCACGTATTGTGGAACTGGGAATGTTGGTGCGTCAATAGTAAAGAGTATTTTCTTTACGATAGTCTAAGCTACACTATACTACGATATGGTCAGCCATATCGTAAGTAGTATATCTAGGTGTAGCTTAGAGGTTTTCAGCTCGAAGTAACAATCCATTCGCAGTTTATTCGCACCGTCAACTTTTTAAATCGATTATTTTCCGATATCTCTCGAGAGAAAGCGTCTCTATTCGGTTTCAATCAATAGAAATTCGCGAAACCGCGGCCTTTGCGAATTCTTCCTCGCTCACAGCTGTACGTCGATTGATGTGCACCGACCTCAATAGGTTATTTATTTACAGATACATTACAAAGGGGCAATCAGCTGCGGGAAAGGGAGGTTTTTAGACGTCTCAAAATTCTCCTTCTACCGCTATTCACGTGGATATTCCTATTATGTAGGCAGTACAATTACATAGTATGTACGTACATATATCAAGTTCGCTCTTTCCGTTCATTTTGGCCCAGTAATGCCGTATGTTATTGTGTGCGCCTTGTGCATCATTGGTAACGATTTGTACCAAAATTACATACAACATTCCCAAATCGTTATGGTGCAGCAGTTTTTCAATACAAAAAGAGTACCTTGAGACCCTCCCTGGGTATTACTCTCCTGGCAGTGTCGGGAGAGTAATAATTTTTACTCCTACTTTTTTGTCTGCTGTAAGCATGTCTGCACGTTTTTATTTTGTTATAAAGTAATTATTAAAAAGACAACTTAAAAACCTAAATATTACGACCAGATTTTTCGCTATGTATTTCCAGAAAACAAATTTAATTAGATAACAAAAAAAAATACAACATAGGAACACAAACAAACTCTGATTCAATAATGTGGTACAAAAAGTATTTCAATTGATTCGGGGTTGGAGAAGGGATTGGTAATATGACGAGACGTTGTTTTTCTATGTGTACTGCTTTCCAAAAGGCCGGCAACGCATCAGCGACTATCGGTAGCCTTACCATGAGTTTGAAATACTATTCTCGCTGTCAAAAACTATCGCTTTGTCTCTTTCATTGTGATGCATTTGAAAGAGACAGAGCAATAGTTTACGTTATGTCAGTTTTAGATGTCAACTCATGGCAGCGCTACTGGTCTCGGAGATGTTCATGGGCGGCGGTGATTCGCGGAGTGACTCGCTTACTAGTTAGTGGCCTCTAGTATAAAAGAGAAGGGCTTATTCCTTCTTTAAGAGCTGCCAACGCTTAGTGATGCCTCAGATGATGCAGATGTCCATGGGCGGCGTTCTATGCATGGGTACTGATTTCTAAAAGGCCGGCAACGCAGGACTTCTTACCAACAGGTGCACCTCTTGCTCGTTCTCTAGTAAAAAAGTAACTATACGTAAGTTGTATAGTCCCGTGGCAGCCCTAGGCGGGGAGCATTAACGGGAGAAGAATTAGATTTACCCCCGACACCGCCAGAGGTTTTACCTACATCCATGTCCTTTTAGCCACTCCTCCCGGTTTATCCATTTTGTATTTTCTCCGCGGGCACCGGAGTATATTTCTTAATTTCAGACGAAATCTCGGGCGAACGCTGATAAATTCACTCCAAATGTAGTTTGTTTCAAGGTTTTCTTTGTTATGTCGTTCATGCTATTTTCACGACGCGTAATTAATTTTAGGTAGGTACGAATATATTCTCTAATTGGTGTTTATGTTCGTGGTAGGCTAATTTCGTGAGGCAATTTTGGGTTGATTTTGGTTTAAATAGTTTCGTCTAATTTTAACCTTCCGCGCGTATTTTAGGCAAATTACTACCAAACATAGTTTAATGAGGAACACGAAATTTACGCTAAAGGTTACGTATTCGATCTCTGGACAAATATTTATGTGTTTGTTCAGTATCTGAGTGTAATATCTATCTTTTTTTTATGTCAGTTTATTAAGTAGCAGCATGGCAGACGAAAGGAAACAGCAGGAAAATATAATAAATTAAAATAAATATAAATGGAAAACACAACTTACCTACTAAAGAAATAGAAAATATGACAATTAAGTAAAATTTCAAAGAAAATAGACAAAATAAAAACTACAGCTACGTTATGCTGCCAAGGAGGGTGTCCTCGACCACCAGTAAAAAAACCCTTGGATTTTTATTTTTAGCGGATTTCTGATTGGAAGCATTCAATATCCAAAAATAACATCATAAACTATAGTTCTTCAGAGACGAATCGCACCAACCACGCATTGGAACATTTATTTTTCGATCATTCCTTCAATACCAATGAGCGGCTTATCATGTGCCCCGGGCGCTAATTTGCCGCCTCAAGTACAAAAATAAAATGATTTCAAGTCACCTTCCGCCGCTCTACCATTAAAACTGTATTAACCAAATAAATTTGTTCACGTCAAAATGCCTTGTAAATCCTCCTGCAGACTTAATGAATCCCCTACAGCCGTATGCAGTAATCCGAGTAAAGATTACTCGGTAATCGCACGTCTACACGCTGCCCTGTGAACTGTGAAATGGAACAAGTAATCCCTCCTTAGACGCACAAGGTGCTAGGGCGTTTAAACCAGCCCTGATGAGGCCGTACTTCGATTACCTATAAGTGAACGACTTAGCTAAGTAAAGAAGGTTAAATTAAATTCTGAGTCACTTGTTACCCTATCACAATAAAACGTGAAGGCTGAAACTTTATCGCTACCATACTCGTAAATAAATAGAAAGTAATCGAGCCAGACTTACAATACCTATGGAAGGAGTAAATCTTCAACTACCTACACGTCTAAGGTATTATTTACTCTTGGATGTAAACGGAATATTTCGTTTTACCTCGTTCAATATCAGGTGGAATTGTACATACCTACATCTACGCCTTTCTAGGAATATATTAATGTCCTTGGCCAATATTAAGGATCGAGCAAGGTAAAATATATCCATACTAATTTTATACATGGGAAAGTGTGTCTGTCTATTTGTCTTTCTTTCACGGCAAAACAGGCGTAGGTTAAACGGGTTTCCGAGGCACTGGGGTATAAATCCATCAACCTAAACATTGGCACAGAATACATAATATATAATACGACCGCCCAGCGTTCAATGCCTACAATTATTCATACCTAGAAGTGCGTTATCTTTCTATCGCAATCAACTGTCGCGCATGCGTCGTCGCTCGCACGTGATTTTCTACTAATTGGCCCCTCCGGAGGGGCCGCCGTATGTACTTGCAGGTTCGATACCTACACGCGGGGTGGGACAGGCCTGACATTGGGCTGACCTGACACTGACTTAACAGAAAGACTGTAATTTGACCCAACTCGCGGATCGAATACGGGACGCCTTCGCTCGAATATAACCCACCAGCTACTGCGCCACCAAGGCAGTGAGAAAACATATTACACAGTAAGTAAGTATTATCTATACTGCAGAAGACTTACTATTTTGAAGACGGGTCCTTGAAGAATACAGAACTGTTCAAATATACTGATTTGCGCAATTTGAACGGACCTGTAGAACTTAATGTAGCGTAGATGAAGATCATAACAATACAAAAGGGATATTTTACGAGACCTAACTACTAGACAGTGACCATTGCCTATTCCAAATATTACTAGATTGACAAAGCGCAAAGGGTCACTAACTGAATGGTGGTCGCCCGACTGGACAAACGTAATAGCTACATAATAGAAATGGTTGGGGTGCTTTGATCTCGGGGGCCATGACTTACTGAGTTACTTAGTTGAGTAGAATAGTTCCTAAGTATATGTATTAGAAAAGGTAAATTGGGTCTTTACGTACCTACACGTACCTATTTTACGGACAGCTAGGTAGACACATCAATGTGTCTTTACAAATCTGTGTTTATTTAATTGCACCTTCATTTCATACACGTTTGGTTCAATATCAATTACGATACCAGATGAGGCTGTCTGTTCGTAGTTTTTTTTTATACTAGACGCGGCAAACGGACTATAGGAGGTCACCTGTGGTAATTGATCACCGCCGCCCATGAACATCTGCTGAGAGGTTGTTGATATACTATAATGCGTCAAGAAAGCCAAAACAACGTATTTTTCAGAAACTAATGGAGTTCCTATGTTTCATAACCAATGGAGCTACCATACTCTATGACGTATGCATTATATTAAAAAAAATAAAAAGAGAGCCCGCTGTGGCAGTGTTCCCAAAATGCTGGCAGCATTACCTCGTTGGATAATCTTTTATAAAGAAGATAATCTTGGAGTGAACGTCAAGACCTAATAGGTCAAACAAAAAAGGGAAACACCTTAGTTAGAGAAAGTATCAAACAGAAAGGACATGCAAATAATATTATTTGTGTAAACGAAACAAAAATACACAGAAATCGCTGAGAGTAAAAGAGACAGAATCATGATTTTTTTTCTTTGTTAGAGTTCCACTTTTTTTGATGGACTCAGTTGTGAACTGCGCCTAACAAAGCTAGTTTCCATAGTAACCCATAGTAATTAAGTGCGATTTTTGTTCGTATTTTACTACCGTAATAACCAACCAAATTCAGTCGTAGTAAGAGATAACAGGCTACGGTCTTCAGTCACATCGATCCGCCATTTTGTAGTGATTTTTCATTTGGCCGGGTTATATAGATATCTGTCCCTTACGGTGATACGCGCTTAGCCACTCTATTTGATACTTTCTCTAAGGGAAACACGCACGACGTAATTGAATCTGGTCTTATTTAAAGGTCTAAGTCCCAAAATGGGGGAATTCATCTTCTCATCCTCAAAAATTTTTCTAGGCATATTTTCCATTTATTTTGAGCAAAATTCTGTTATTTTTCCCACGCAAACAAACTTCCTAAAAATTATTTACATCAGCTTGCTTATTCTGACATTACGTAACATTGTATTGTCAGCAATTTTCCCCAATAGCGCAACTAACTCTGTATGTTCTCCCTACTGTATCCATAAATTTAAAAGTACGTTAGGTGAGTTACTTTCCATATGCAAGTCACATGCAAAACTTGCAAACTGCACGCCAGTCTGCAAACAAACATGGCGGAATAAATTCAGTTGGACTTTTAATGTTTCGAAAAGAGCAAAACGCTGGCATTTATAAAACAATGTGTCGAAAAATAAACATATTTTTGAATGGAGAGTGAAGGGTTTTAACTCCGTATTTTTAATGAACTTTTATTCGGATAACGCTCCTTTTCACGTAAGATGAGAATAGTTGATTTTATAAAAAGCTTATAATATGTTGGCGAGGAAAGTCATAGGAAAGTCATACGAGTATTTCAAACATTCATAATAGACCAAACCATGGGTGGTGGCAATTGCTCACCATCAGGTGATCCGCCTGCTCGTCTGCTACCTATCACAAAAAAAATAGTAAACAATAACTGTACTTATGTATATATTCAAGTCAACGCACAAGCGTTCGGGCAGATAGTGAGGGGTTATCTCAGGATAATTGTTCATTGTACATATGTTCAGGAGGCGTATAAAGGGTTAGTTCTGTGAGGCTGGGGCTGCACCCTAAGCCCCTGGAGTTAGCAATTAATTACTATATGGGTTGACGGATGACCTTATTGTTACTCAGTTTTATACTGAACAACACATAAATGAGAAACATAAAAAAAGGCCCGAAACGACGTAAACAAAATAATTACACACAGAAATTAGACTTTGACCTGATTTTGAAGAGTTTTAGAAGAGTTCGTTGACATATGCTAGGGTTGTTGCCCGGCATGAGTACATAAGCGCGCGGCCTCTACCATAGACCTCGACAGTTTGACAATCTTATGTCATAAGTTAGGATTAATTGGTCGAAAAGGCGTTTTTGCCCGTTAGTGCGCATGCGTGAATACATGACATATTTTTAGCTCTTAGTGGGCAGTCAGCCTTCTGTATCAATATGTATTTTGTGGTAAGGGCGAGCCACTAGTAAATTATATTTTAGCATCATAATATCCATGTATATACGATCATAACTTAAACAGTCTGGAAAAAATGCTATTAGCAACAGACCGCCTTATTGTGCTGTCATCGGCCAATATATTTTTAGTCACTTAAATATCAACGTAGATACGTTTTTTCTATCAAATAAATTAGTGTTTTTAGTCTAACATTAAAAATGTACTTAAATAAAATGTACATGTAGATACTGTTACAGTAAACTCGTAAAACTATGCGATAAAATATCACTATCTGTTGGCTTAGTTAAAATAAGTCGATTTAAACCGGTATGTAAGGTATTTTCAGAAACATACCAAACATTACTACAACATACCGTACATTTTTCTTTATCTAAGTTCAATCGACAGATCAAAGCACTAAGAAACTCGTCACGTAAACACGTAACGCGCATTCTGCTTACTGTGTCACAACACTTGCTTCGAAAAGAGCAAAACGTTTACAAACAAACTGTCGAGAAAGCTGAAAATATTGTTGAACATATGTTCGCGAGCGCAGGGTTAAGAGGCGCGGCGTTTAAGGGGGGCGAGAGCCGACTAGCGCCACCCTCAAGTATACTCGACCAACGACACAAAATTACCCAATATTGTACAGGTAGGTACTGATATTGTAGATGTAGATATACAATAATCATGATAAATTATCAGTTCCATACGGATTTGTACAGTCAGCAGCAAATAGATAGCCACATCCAAGATTTGTCATATAGTTAGAAACGGCTACACTGCTACACCAATAATAGATATCGATACCGCCAAATTGGTCAAATTGTTAAATACACCCAGCCTGACTAAATATATCGATACATCGTGTTGTCAAATACATAGAGACACGTTACTCTCCATTATAATAGCGACAGGTAAATTCTAGCCCATCTGAATCTTTCGATGAGTATTTTAAGTGTTATTTGAATAAGAATAAATTGCTAGGAACCACCATAACACAAATAAATTTCAACGACCCGAGAATCTATATGGTTTTTCCATGACGTACTCATACAGGAACTAGACTACAATTACTGGTGATAGATAGTAATCTATAAGGAGTCATTTAGTACATGGGTCTGCTTCCAAAATGTGTCGTGGCCTCCGGGAAGTGATGCCGTCAATGGTCTAAGGTCTTGGGTTGACCAATCTCCTCTCTTCAGTTCTCTTTACTACATTGAGAAAGAAAAAGGACGGGTGACGCTAGTTGGCCCTTGTCTGCCCCTTAAGTTAACCCTTTTAGTTGGGAACAAAGGGAACCCGGGTCGCGGCCCCGACCCCACTACCGGGATGTCATTGTGTAAATGTTAATTTGCCTTCAAATTAGTGACGTAACACAAGTCGTCTTCACTTAAGTGACACCATATGAATCAACTCGAGCAAAACTCGAATAAATATCACTACGTACTTGAATGACTTGAGCTAACTTGAGCGAAATCAGAAAAACATCGAAACGATTTTAGCCACTGACACGAACAATCAAAAGAAAATTGATTGTTTGATCAATTCACTCGATTTTTGTAGATTTCTCGAGTCACGGCCATTTTCCACCTGTGGCTATCGGAGACCAAAGTAGCTGGTGTTTAGCCTGTAGAAGCCTTTGTGTCAGGAAATAAATTATTTTTCTTTCTTTATTTCTTTTTATTTGAAAATTATTTTAGATAAATATGGTCATATAGTTACTGTCCCACGGCGAGGTAAAGGCCTGGCCATCATGGAAATCAAGTCATCGCTACTATAATGGATTTAGGTTTAATAACTACGCTTGCCTAATTTAAATGCGTATAGGTGACCACAAATCCGAGGTGCGTTCGAAAAAATTCGAAACATACTTTTAGGTCGACCCGGGAACCCGACTACTTAAACCACTAGACCAATAGGGTTTCATTAGGTAAATATACATAGTAATAACTTTTATTGTTCAGCACGGGTGCTATATATTGATATAAGTAGTAGTAGTAGTTGATATTAAGTAAGTATACATTTTAATTATACCTCTGTCGTTTTTGATACCCAAAATACATGTACTTAAGCTTCTCACATCGAAGTCACCGACGTGGTCGGCCGTTTTCACTTCACTCCAGTGAACTCAAGCGCATTCGAGTAAAATTTTAAAATGACTCAATGAGTCGGAAGGTTGCATCTCTATTCCAAATTGTTTCCTTTACACCTGCAAGTTTTAATTTGGTGACGACCTGCAGGCAAAGGCTGGAACATTTCGTTCAGGATGTGGCGACGGCCTGCGACGAAACGCTTGGGGCTGTAGATAATTAATTAGCATGACGCGTACGCAGGTTAAATACTTCGTGTAAATCAACAGACTTAGGGCTGATTTTTCAATCGTCTGATAACAGTTAACAGACCGATAAAATGTAATCCAATTTATAGTAACTGTCACTCTATGTTATACAATTATAGTAAGATGTAAGACAACTTTAATTCGCCGGGTAACTCTTTATTGGTCTGTTAAATTTTATCAGACAATGGAAAAATCGGCCCTTATTATTCTATGTACATTTGGTTAGAATAGAATTTTTTTTTTTACTTTTTATGAAGAATTTCGTTTTGAACTGTAAAATAAATGCAGTAATGTACCTATGTATATAAGTATTGTATCATTGCACCGCTTTTACCCAAAGGTTGCCTGGAAGAGATTACTCCTGTTATAACTAGTTTTAAGTTTTATACCTCTGTTTTGTGTGCAATAAAAAGCATATTCATTCATTCATTATCATGGAGAGTCATAATTTATAGTCCTTACTTTATGATACGTCAAGAAAGTAGTGACAACGAATTTTGGAGGAGTTATTAAAGTTCCCATGCTATTTATAGTGCACAAGTATACGCGCACACATACAGGTCTCGTTTTATTACTATAGGCATTCAACAAACAATAATTAAGAAGGTATCTTTAGAAATCGACAGGAGAACAAAATTAATGCTTAGCAATTAATCTGCTAAGTTCACGATAGTTTTACATCGCTCTCGCCTCACCGCAGTACTAAAACACACCGACCAATTTTCAATTACCCCAAGAACTCAGTGACGTAACGCAAATTTTCCGACAATCGAGTCATTCAACTTTTATTCGAATACTACAGGACGCCGTAGTGGTACAAATGCGGGCACAGCTTTAGATTTTTTCGTTCGCAGAAATATTAGCTAGGTACTCAATGAAATTTAAAAGCTATAGAGTCAGAATACTATTATATAATACCAGGTAAATATGTAGCATAGAACAAGAGGAAGATAGCCACGTGAACCTTCATTTTAATATGGTATGAACTATTGCTTGCGTTATTTCCGGACCGATACCTGCAAACCTAGGTACTACAGCTGAAAAGAGTTAGTACTCTTTTTCAAAAAGTCAGTCACTCTAGTATAAAAAAGTCCAATCGTAATCCCTGTTGACATCATCATCATCATATCAGCCCACATCAACCTCCACTGCTGAGTGTAGACCTCTTCTTGACACGCCAGTCCCTACGGTCACCTGCCAGCCTCATCCATTGTTTCCTTACTTCCATTACAATATCGTCGGATCAACGGGCAGGTGGTCTACCCACAAGACATCGTTCCAATCTTTGCTGCCATTCGGTAAACTCCACCTACTATCCTTGCCACTTGCCTTGTCTGAGTAAAAGTTGACTCTTTTTGTAAATTTTCACTTGAATCCGAGTGTAATGTAGGTACATTGTTTCCGATGTGAGTCGATTGAAAATGGCCGCATCCATCCCTACTACAGTAAAACCTCTACGGGGTAATTGCCTGTTATTTATACTTACGTATGTTGACTTCAATTTTCACCTGGAGCCATACTGAACGTAAATTCAGTGGTCATATAACTGTCGTGGAATAGCGGCATAAGTGCGAAAGGGACAAAAAATAATTATACACTTCCATAGTAAAACACAAAAGAATGGTAGCATGATTTTAAAACATACCCGATGGCAATTATAATTCCTGTTATTTTCATGCCGGAAGAACCATCATTGGTTTATATCAAATATAGTGGCCGTCACTTTGTTTCGAGGTATTAGTAATAGTTTAAAGAGCACCAATAGATGGCGCTGGGTGTCGATTACATTGCGCAAGTGTTTTGTCTTTTAGGATTACATATAAGCCTTGTAGCTTTAGAAATGATCTCAAAGACTATTAATTCATCATAACACTTCCATTTAGCTCTATCGTACTCGGGTTAAAATAAAAAAATAATCATCTTTTTAGTACCTAGGTACAACATTTTCATTGTTGCAGCAAGAAAGAATAAAACATTTTTAAATTGTCTGCAGTGGACAACGTTGTTCCGATTATTAACTTTTACTGCATTGAAAAGTGATGTATGATACATACGATATGAATATTTTATGTGCGGAAATATAATTATTACAAATGGACGTGGCTTTCACGAGAATAAAGGTATACTTAATAATGTAGAAACAAACGTTACTGTACTATATGCGTTGAAAGAGAAGGAAATGATTTTCAGAATAATACAGACTGTGTCGGTAAACATTGCATGCCTTTAACTATGTGTTCTGCCAGCCAGTCTGAACTGTATTTGCTGTATGACTTTTGGATATTATTATTGCATAGCAAAATTGCAACCATATTTAAAAGTTGAATATGATACTCGGCCATTTTGTATAAGGACTCGAGGCATAGTCCATTCATCACTTTTAATACAAAATATTCTGCTATCGTCGGTAACTTTACTCGAGTTAATAATACTAGGTACTACTATTCTTTTACTAGAAAATTATTCTTCCATAGTAAATTATTTCATACTAGGTACCTTTTGACAGGGCAAGCTAACTATTAGCTTTTAGACAAGAAACGAAGACATCTATATATTTATAATATTAAAGAGAAATCGTGCAAGTGTTTCAAACTCGATTTTTCAGCAAGACTAAAAAATCTAATTCGAAACACTTGCACGATGGAATAGACGCCTTCCGCCATCTATTGGTTCAGAGTGGAACTAATAAAGGCTAATGAAGCTCTTGAAGCGAAATGAGGGCGGGCCACTAGTTGATAATAAAGTCAAAAAGGGCTGTCAACTTGATAATACCAAATTATAGCTTGGCCACCTATTCACGATGTATTGGAAGAGTCTAATACAATCTTTAATCTTTGTCACCAAAATGTATTCGCTAGGGATAATATTGAATGAACATGTTGTAATCCTAATTCCAGAAAAATCACAGAAACGTGTTGGTACCTTTTCGTAAGCGCATTGTTATAATCTGAACACAAGCGGGCCTGTTTGCCAAACCATCCAGATTGGGTGTGTATTCTGGCCTAAGTAAATACAATCTTTATTCCCGAAAAGAAATATCAAACATCGTAAATGGTAAGATGATACAATTAGTGTTGCTGCCACGTTATAAATAGGACTGTAGTACTCTTACCTCAAGAGTGAAATTCCCGTTTGTGTCCAAAGCTGTCGCTTCGGCGCCCAAGGTGCCTTTACCCCATGTTTTTCACATTTGGAGAGTCTGGTAATTATAATGAAGGCACTGCTATCTTTCTTTCGCAAGACCATCTGAATAATACCATTGTAATAGGGGCTATCAAGTGTAAAAAATTCGGTAAGCGTAGTGTTGGACGCCCTGCGACAAGGGGCCGTTCAAGTATTACGTAAGCAGATTTTTTGGGAAATTTAACCCCCCTCCCCCCCTTGTCAGCAAAAATTGGCGATAAAATATACTTTCTCTTCCTAAATTTATCAAAAGTAAGCAGAGCCAAGCCCCCCCCTCCCCCCATCGATGCTTACGTAATAATTGAACGGTCCTCAAGATGGGATGATGACATTCGAAGGCTGGCTGGTGTGGTCTGGATGAGAGTGGCCAAAAAACGGGAGCGATGGCGTGCACTAGTTAGGGGAGACCTATCTTCAGCAGCGGTCAAGTGTGGGCTGATGATGACGTGTAAAAAACATCGCTACATGACCTACTGTTAGACTGAGGTCCAACATCAACGTCATTGGTTGTTTAGTGACATGTCAAATCACCGCGTAGGCTTCAGTTCTACAGTATGATTTTCTGAACTCTGCATTGAACCCGCGCCGCGCCCTGACTTTGTACTCCATCTATGACACAACTTGCGAGTAGATAAATAACATTTTACCAAGCTAAGATAAATAACGTTGCTCATTTTCGTATAGGGGAAGGCAGGGCCTGATATCACCCATATCAACGTCATCGTTCGCCTACGTTATGTTATGCTAGTACATAGCGTATAGCGAACTAAAACAATATTTACCGTTCCTTATACATAATTGTACAGTCAAGGAAATTAAATATTATCCTCATCATTCGTAAGTACTACAATGAAAAACAACGGCCTAGGTTTAGTTACTTCTGTAGGAAAATGTATGTAGGTACCTATTCAAACTATTTAATTTTTGAATGTCATTCACACAATTATCTCTACATTGTTGATAAGTCATAAGGGTGTCAACAGTTGACAGTAACCTGTGTGTGTGTGGCTGGTTTACTTATATTATTTTACATCTTATCATGACCATGGGATCATACGTATTTGTACGATAGCATGTGATTTGTATCCCATAGTTACATTTCAGTTTATCTTTCTTCATGCCAGATATAAGAGATAAAGCTATGATGTATTTCGTAAACTAAAGTAAGGTCGTTTATAGATAAACAAACTATTCCGTTGGCATTTAAATGTATTTGGAAATACAACGATAGGGTTTTTTGTATTGCGGGCGGCGCGGCCGTGACTCTACGCGTATAATATTCATTATGACACATATTAAATTAATACCTACTTGTAGATGTTAGCTACATTTATTATTATATATTTAATAATATGTTCTTGTAGCTACTTACTAGGTCAGTAGCTTAATTACTATATCACAAAAAATGTCGCTTAAATCTGTCAAATACTTTGTGAGATTAGGGTACTAAAAATATTATAACAGATAGACAAAAAAATTAAAGCCCATTCGCTACTATTTATTCACAGCTCTAAATATTCTTTCATAAACGGCATAAACTTACATTTATTATGAATAGATATAGATTTTTGAAAAATACTTTAGGTTTTGTCATTTTTAATCTTTTATCGTATGTATCAAATATTAATAATATTAAAAATATATACGCGAAAATGCCTTCCTCATGTCGGATTAATCAAATACTGTTTCATTTAGAAAATGTTGAAAATTTGAGACTTTCAACGTGAATTTCAATTGTATTTTAAAATCAAAATCTGTAAGCTAAAACAGGGTGTTCAAACAATAGGTGTCGGGCACCGTAAAACACAACGCCTTGACAAAAGGTGCGATAACGTCGGACTGCCTTAACCTGCCGTCTCAACTCTCACCTCATGACAACTCCTTTTTAATTCAACAGGACTTTTTATTTTTATTCATTCATGCTGTCGTTTTTATCTCATCCTGTAAGTGTAAAAGTTTTTGTACGTTTTTGATTCGGATCCTCATGCAGTTAGAGATGATTATAACTTTTTACTGCTGAGACACACATCAATAGATAGAATCTAGGGATATTCATAGGTACTAACAGTCGGAGTATGAGTTCAAAAACTCATACAGTAGCTTTTTTACATGTGAAATCCCAGCTTGTATACGTGTAAAAACACAAAAACTCTAGCCCTAAATATATTACATTATTAGCAGAGATGATTTTGATTATAATAATAAAAAATATACTTTACACAGCAAACTCCTTCTTCCTAAAGTAAATTGGCTTAAGCCAAAGTCCGAACTCAGATATTATATAAAGTATAGACGTTCGCTCGTCTCCATCTTAACGCCATAGTAATTTTGTTGGGCTTTGTCAAGGGACTGAGTCTATAACAGGCTCTAGAATTTCTCTTCAGGCCATGCCATTATAATTTGCAAGCAATTTTGCCCCTGGCTGTATCGACGTTGATTAAAAACTATACTTGCATTTTATAACATTCCAGACATTTCCAACTTATTAAATAGTGAATTCATCATGGGTGAAATTAGTTTATCATAATTAAAACACTTCGCTGTTGGATTATTAAATTTCTTTTAATCCCAACAGCAACAAAGAATGTTTAACTGTACCATCTGCTTTCGCAGCCATTATTTCCAGTCCGACAAAGATTTTCATCCGTCCCATCCGAGATTCAGAGAAAAACCTTTGTTACAGACAATTAACTGCAGCGACGAAGAATTAATTCCTTCCTAGGGACTGATGTTAGTACGGATTTTTTCCTTGCGTAATATTAAATAGGACTGTTTATGGATAAAACAAAGTAAGCCCATTTTTGTTTAATCTGCTTACGGCAATTTCTACCGAATTAAGAGAACAAACTTCAACTGATCGTATTTATATTTTGATATCACGTTACTATTTGATAAAAAAATTGGAGGGAGTTATTATTACTTAACAGCGGGAAATTGATATACACATAATTGTTATTAGTACTGTAGGTACTTTAAAGTAAAAAAAAAAAACTTGGAACAAGCTTGTACACAAGACACTGCCAACTCGTCTTAACTTTAATTAGTGGTATATTTAAAAAATATTTCTTAAGAATTCCTAAGCACAGCGTCTAATGAATATCCTTTTGCAAAAAAATCATTAACAACACCGTTTACGCGTTCCACGTACAAACTGCTATCGCACAAGTCACCCTCACACAATACGTGTTCACAACACTTGTATTTCTCCTCTGTCATCTTAAGCGCCTCCTCCGGCAACGCTGTTATTATCTTCATTGATACCAAAGCCTCCATCAACCCAAACACCGAATACACCTTCAAATGTTCCCGGAATACGCTCTCTGGATAAATTTCATCAACCTCCAAATCGCATTGACGTATTACCGCAGACAAAGTCCCGTAATATAAAGCAAGTACTCTGTCGTAATGCTTGCAGCGAAACTCATAATCTGTAGACATGAACAAGAAGTACGATATATCGGTGACTGGCGATGCATACCGGACTAGCTGGGTGTCGATGAAAATCGACTCAACCGGTCGACTTTTCTGCGGAAAGAAAATAAAAATGGCTACATTAAACGATAATAAGAGACGGTTTGTAACATTATCACGCCGCTTCGAGTTACGATTTTCAAAGGATTAACAGCTTCCTAACCAACAAAACAGGTACTATTACAGGACAATATAAATATTCACGTTTTAAATTTTTTAAGTAGAATTTAGACCGTCATCAAGAATCAATCAAATAGATCAATCTTTTTGTACTGTAATTTGATCCCTAAATATTTTATCAAACATTTATAATTATTACTTACTTGATATTTATAAAGGATGTTATTATTCCAACAATCTCCATGACAAATTATGCTGCAAGCGGTATCAGGCATTACACACCTATTTAAAATCTTTAGTACATCTGAAGAACAATCTTGCAACCTTTTTCTTAAAATGGGATCCGCTACAACGTTCACTGAAGCATTGTAATATGCTATGATACACTTCGACATATTTTCTGTATCTGAATACTGCACGTCAGCGTAGCATGATTTCTTTATTTCTTCGAATTCTTCTGGCTGAGATTTTTCCAATACGAAACACAAAGCGTGGAATTTTGCTAAATTTTTCATAGCTAGTGCAACGTGATCCAGATCTAACTTATGAAATCTGTCATGAAACATGAATCCTTCATCGTCCGCCACGACAATAGCCTCCTTACCTCTCTCCGCTGTTGCAATAGCACAGTTGGGAAATTTAATTTTCAATCCTTCGATAACTTTGAAAGCATTCTGCAATTCCAACAATTTGGGTACAATATGTCGATAGAACAAAACTTCGCGCTGATACGCCTTCCTGAATGCCGCGCGTTTATTTGGATCACAGTGCCATTTTACAGTAAATCTTTTTTTCACTTTGTGTCCTTCTTTGGTTCCTCTAATGCACACTTTGTAAATTCCATCAACAAAATCATCGACGTCATGACAGCCAAATGTAAGAGTGTAGTCAACGTCTTTTATATGAAACTTATCGGCTATTTCGAAAATTATATTCAATAGTTCCGGCGGGCCGCGGGATATCTTACGATTGGGCATGTCCGACACGGGCTCACAAATCCAAACTACTGAAGGGAAATCAGATAAAACTATATCAGAAGTGTTTTACCGAATGTGATTGACTTTATCGAAGTCGCTCTTCGAATATAAATGTCGAGATAAATCATGTGTGTTATCTTATCCGCATACAAATAGGTAACAATGTTGTTTTACTGGTATTTATTATTTGTTAACAAAAAGTTTGATTTTTAGCCTGCAACATCGGTATATTTATTTTAAAAATTTAAGTGTCAAGTAGGTAAGTAGGAAAAATCTACCCTATTTGCAAATAACTAACTTCAAGTATACGAAGTCGCAGGTGGCCGCTAGTACATAGTCATGCCACGCTGAGTATAGGTATCTTCTTTATCACGCCACTCCCTACGGTCACCTGCCAACCAGTCTCATCCATTGTTTCCCCACTACCATTACAATATCGTTGGACAAACTGGCAGGTGGTCTACCCACAGGACGTCGTCCCAATCTTGGCTGCCATTCGGTAAGCTTTATTATCCACCTCATGGTTCCGTCTTGCCAGGTGACCTGCTTATACAATACAATGGAGCTCTAACATTAAAAATGCGAATTCACTATAAATAAACTATCTTGATTTGTACGTAAAAACTTGCAGCTTTACTCGCAAAAATCTGACTTTCATAGCTTTAACACACGAAATAAACATAGGCTTGCGGTCCCAAATCTAAGACTTCATAAAATTGGCAACTCATTTGTAGGCTTGAGTATAAAAATGTTTAATAAGTTACCACAAAAAGTAATTGACTTACCATTGCATGAATTTAAATTTCATATTAAAAACTGCTTAATGCAGAAAGGCTACTATAATGTAGAAGATTATTTAGATGATAAGGATTCCTGGACATGTTAATCTCCTCACCTATTCTATTAAATGTATAATTTGATCTTATAATTTTACTTTGACGATTATCTAAACGATATAAAGCATTGTACACATCATACTGTTATTGTAATCTTAATAATATTTTTTATTATCAGAATGAAAATTGTAATGTACTGATCATAATTTGAAAAGAGTGACTACTGAGTTTCTTGCTGAT
The DNA here is from genome assembly GCA_014851415.1 of Cnaphalocrocis medinalis. Classification (NCBI taxonomy): domain Eukaryota; kingdom Metazoa; phylum Arthropoda; class Insecta; order Lepidoptera; family Crambidae; genus Cnaphalocrocis; species Cnaphalocrocis medinalis. Next base: position 12,868,637 of record CM026285.1, read on the forward strand.
TCTTCTCGGTAGAAATCGACTTTCCGAATCAGCGGTAGCTTACATAATATTTGACATTCATAAATGTTCTCTAAGGACTTAAATTGAATAAAGAATTTTTCTATTTCTATTTCTATTGATTTAAATCAATTAAAATCTATCAATTGCCGGCGCCAGTAGAGTCAAGAAACACTTAAATCAAATTTAGTTCAAGACTCTCCACCAATCATGAGGGGTTTTCTTATTTCAAAAATAACTGTCATACCTATTGTTTTCTTCAAGTAGATACTTCGTAGCTACGCAAGACATTGCGTCAAGTATTATTGTGTACTGTAACACAATCTGGACGTCCTGGGCTTTATCAGCGCGTAACCACTCCTGCTCACAAATAGATTGAGATAAACTAGTCCTGGCTCGATGACAATACCTTTTGTAAGTCTCTCAATGGCCGTCCTGCCTGCAGACGTACAACGTATAAGTAGGGTGACTAGTATTTTAAGTTTTTCTCCGTATTCCACGCTGTAAATATTTAAAAATCCATTTGCAAAGTGTTTAAAAACGTTGTCTCTAAAAGTTGGAGTGACTACAGCATGAATTATAAGAAACATACCAAATATATGGTGCAAAAACTGCCGACTTACTACATTGGCTTATGGGTTGTACTGTATAACGAATAAAAAACATCCAACCCTTCTCAAGTCTCAACTTATGAAAATTAGTTTGAATGAGGTCTGAAGTGTTTTTTAACGTATTAAAATTTTTAAAATGACGTATCATAAATTAAATCTTAAACCGCAATTTGCAGTTTACATTCAATCAACTCAAATGAAAAATCAATGGTACGAATCACGTGCGTGAGTCCGACTCGAACTTGGTCGGTTTTTAGTTTGTAATATGTATGCTTCGTACGAGTAAAAAGCAAACTCAAAATAGAATGACAAGGATGAATGGAAGAAGAACTGCGCCACCCCCTGTAACTAGGGAATAGGGCAAGAAGATGATGCTGATGTATGCTTCGTAAATATATTAAATGCATCTTTCTTTCTAATAGTGGCACCTGGACACCCTAACGTACAAGTGAACACTGAACATGTGTGCGGTCTAACTGGTTTTATGCATTCAGCATCGCTTTGTATGCCATTGTCACAGACCTTACTGGCTCCGACTCTAATCTTGGAATATGCACGCTATTGAAGGCCGGTGACCGTTTTAAATGAGCATGAATGTTCAATAACTCTATTGTGCGTGGACCTTCTGTATTCTATTCGACTGTTTTGTTTTTGTCGTGTCAGCTTTTATAGATGCTCTTTTTTATGGGTAAATTAATATTCTCCACTAATGCCATGCCAGTTCTCCCGAACTGGCATGGCCTACCGCTCTACGGTACTTTCGTCTTGCAATAAGTGTTCGGGAAGCTTTTAGAATAAAAAAAATACTTTTTAACGTTTTATCTTGTTCTACTTTAAATGAAACATTAAACAGACCGACTTCAGGTCCAGAATTCCCGTGTTTGTGATATTTATCGAAAATGGATACCTACGAGTACATATCGAAAATGGATACAATATAGCAAGAACATACTGTGTTAACGCGATATTCCACTATGTTTTTTTTATATCGAAAATAACGAGAATTGGGGCCCTGGGCAGAAATTGCGAGATGAGATCTTCAACTAATAAATGGGTGAATGCAAACCGTTTTTGCCTACAAAAATGCAAATGACAGACGAAAGTTAATTTACTGTTTTTTTTTATTTCGTCAGATTTAATTTTAGATTAAGAAGACGTCAACTTTCTTTGTTTAGTTAAAGCGTCGTGTTTTGTTTTAGTGAACAAAGAAATTAAAGGTGGGTAATGCGGATAAAACGACGGTTGTGTTCCTCAAAGGGTTCTAAATTTTGAACCAATTTTTTTTAAGAGCTTCAGCCTGTAGTTGAGGAGGTAGTTGGTAAACAATAGCACAAAATAAAGATATTTGACACAAAAGGCTGACTGCCTACTAAGAGCTAAAAATATGTCATGTACTCACACATGCGCACTAACGGGCAAAAACGCCTTTTCGACCACATTAATCCTAACTTATGACATAAGATTGTCAAACTGTCGAGGTCTATGGTAGAGGCCGCGCGCTTATGTACTCATGCCGGGCAACAACCCTAGCATATGTCAACGAACTCTTCTAAATTCAAAATCAGGTCAAAGTCTAACTTCTGTGTCAATATATTTATTTTGTGACAATAGTGTGCATAGCATATGTGTGCAGGGAGTAAGTATCTTATGCAGATATTGGCCGGCAAAGATTAAATATCGTCTGGACAACATTAATTTTCACAATCAGTTCTTGCGCTTTGTTGGGATACGAGCGGTCGGTCGCTGACGGCCATATTGAGTATTATACCTTACTCGCAGCTATGCTTCTTAATAATGTCGATAGGGTTGCCATTTCCAGGAGAGACGAAACGTAAACCTTCGACTGGCCGGAGGGCTCATTTGGTACTGACCCTGCCTCATACGCCAAAGGTCGTGGGTTCGATCCCTACCCTGGACAAACATTCGTGTGATGAACACTTGTGTTTGTTCAGTGTCTGGGCGTTATATATGAATTTAAGGATTATATTCGTGTTTCCATTGTTGTCTGATAACTGTAACACAAGTTCATCAGCTACTTAGTACAGAGTCAACATCTTATACATTGATGTCTGAGATGTTGTGAGAATTTATCAATTATACTTCAATCAACGTTAATAGATGCCCTCGATCGATTCATCATCATTCTAATTAATAATTAATATAGTTTAATTATAGGACCTTGGGGAGAGTGTCTCACGGTAGGTGGTACTGTCTCGCTCTCGGTACCTTTCACGTTAGGCAAGCTGATGGACAATCCACATTTTTATGGCACGGTTGTGAAAGAGACAAATTTTTACTGTTACTGTAAAACTACTTTACTTTTATTTTAAATATCCCTCTGTACCAAAATCGATATAACTATGCGCGTTCTATAAAACCCTCTGTGGGAGGCGAATGATACGAGTAACTAATGTGTTTCTGTATTAAAACCAACTTTTACCTCAGTAGCAGTTCGGATGCAGTCCTGCACTTCGTCGGCTCTCTGTTTACCGCCACTCGCAGCCACAGCCTTCGGCCATTTTGAATATTTACCTTGTACATACACAATTTTTTGTGTAAAACTGAGTTTGTTTGCATTCGAGTTTTGACAAGTCAAAAGAGAAGTGTATGTAAAAATAAATATTAGCAGTTGCTAAAGCAAGATTTAAACAACGTTTCAATGAAAAGAGTGGAATCGAATATGGAATTCAAATAAATGACGTTACTATTCGCAGTTTCGCACTTGTTTATGAAAGTGGAATGGAAAAAGTTAGGATTCCCTTTTATCAATTTTCTTTTCAAAGATTAAAGTGGATACTTGCTTTTAAAGAGGAGTGACAACCTTAATCATATCTGTCTTAACGAGATTTCGGCTTTGAAGACGCAATCGTGTCTAGACACCCAGGAAATCAGTTTTCCTTAGATATTGACCTCGCAATACGATGTCTTCGGATGTTATTAATTCAGCTAAGGCTGACACCACAGTGACAATATTTTTTGTTATTTATTTCTTTGTTCCTAGCGAATATTGCCTAATGGATGCCTGTTGTCACCTTGGTAAAGTAAAATTGAAATTCCAAATCCTAACATTCGCCATACGATTTAAAATAAATAAAAACATACAAATTCTGCGAATATTTTAAGCGTCCAAGTGCCTCTTATCGAAATCAATATCGAAGTAAAAAAATTTAACCATCAAACCTGTTAATCACGTTTCATGAAATAGGTACAGTTTTAGACCGACAAACTACTATTAATGTACCTAAATGCAAGGACTCGCGGCAGACGGTAGAGTATCTGTCACGAAATATGCCACTGTCACGAAACTTTGCCCTCTTCTTCGGACTTGCAAGTGCCTAAATACCTGCCATACCTGCCTGCATCAGTCCCGCCAAACGCTAGCATCACAGACGTCCCGCCAATCGCTGTCACATCCACGTCCGCCCGCATCCACCTCCGCCCCGCATGCACGTCCCGAAATTGCGGCCTAAACGTGATTTGGCGTAGGGGACGTCTAGACATGCAGGAAATCAGCTTTCCGTAGACATCGGTCTTGCCGCCGGTTTTACGGCAGCCATTTCAAATTTTTTAAAGGCCCATAAAATATTCGCGCCGAGAAGCCATTTTGCGATAAAGATATTTTCCACGATAAATAAGCAATGACATTTTATGTGTGTGCATTTAAATTAGCATATCAGCAATAAACAGGCTGTTATAAGATTCTGTTGCTAAAATTATATTAAAAAATAACATAAAAAAAGATTGGAGGTGCTTAAATATTAATAGGATATATTATAAAGTAAATAAATCTGGTAGTGAACGTTGCAGGTCAGTGTTTGATCCACATTCTCGACAAACACCTAGAAATACTAAAAAATATAAAACAAAGCAACTGAAAATGATAGAAAATCTTCGTGACTCGATTACATACCCACTATAAACTATTTCCAAACGTAGGTAAATGACGTACAAACCAAATCGATCATACCAATGGGCCAAACCGACTCTCACTTTGACAGTTTTGTTTGAAATATAAATATTTTATTGGGAGGGACAGTTTATTCTTTGTTGTTATGTGTTTTTTTGGTTTTAATTCATTTTTACTAGTGTTTTTTATTTTCTTGTGTTGTGTTAATTGTCTATAGCATGTAATATGTGTTGTGGTGTCCAAATTAATAAATGTATTTTCTTTCTTTCTTTCTTTCAAATACGCATATGAATGGGCCACCACCCATTTGATGGTAAATGTTAACCGCCGTTTTTTATATATAAACAATGCCGCGGTGGCACAAACCATACCAAAGCTTACCGTAAATTAAGAACTCCTCTAAACTTATTTTAAAACGAACATAATATCATAGTGATCACAACACTTTCCGAGCAACTGGTCATTTTGATCCAGAGTTGCCACATTGTCCTTCTACCGCATTTATGGTATATTGACCATATAGTCTCCTTTCCAGCAGCGTTTTGCACCTAGAGTCCCATTTTCTAGGCTTTAAGTACAGCTCACAAAAGTGGATTACACTACGTACATACACTGTAGTATGTACCATGGCTCGTCTTCTTTTGCATATATGGAACAAGCAAGCTCTTATATCTCAATGAAAATATGACATGGTTTATGAGCATGTTTATTTTTTGTTGAAGAATGTATGGTGTGACCATTAAAAAGGCAACAGGAAAATAGATCCCACATGATTTTGAACCTTATCTATCATTACATAAGAGCGAAAACCAATGAAATTTTTCGTTGGCTTGTGCCCTATATTATTAGGGTTAATTATATTAATAAGCGATGCGACATCCAAGACCTGACTCCGAGTTTTCTATCTTTTTTTATCTTTCATCGTCATCACTTCCAGTTGCCTTTGGCTGCGCCTGCGTTGTTGTGCTAATTTGAGATTATAAATGAAACAACGACCTCTCAGCACCTATAACTAATATAATATAAATTCTTACCTGTATCAAGTACTCGTAGGTTACTCCATAGGTTCTGTAAAAAAGAAATAAATAAGTCAGTCACGTTCATAATAAACACTATAATAAAGTTAGCCGTAGCGTGCAGACGATTGTTACACGTAATTACGAATTAATACCGCCAGGTTAATAACTTTAAAATTAGTTTTATGTCCACAAATTTCATAAAACTTAAACATCGTTGGAAAACTAACAGCCCTTATTACGACATTATTATATTATCGGCATTAATAAAACAGAAAATACCTAATATTTGATTTTAATTAATTACGTTTTAGCTCGCGCTTGTGATCACCATTCCGCATTAGACAAGGCGGTGATTAAGCCTAATGTTTGACAAAACAACAGACGACGGTTAGAATAAAAGCATATGTATTAGGATTCGCATAAATTAATTTTGGAAATGCGAAAAAAAACTATTTTATATGTATTTCGAAAAGTCGTTCAACAAATGAAATTCGGAATGGTTAGTAGAACACGTCGTAAGGCCCAGACAGCAGATACAATAGAAAATCAATTGTTTTATGCCTTTTAAAAGGCTTTTGGGTCTTACGATGTAAAAGTGATGTGAATGTTTCCAGATACACCTTTTATGAACTGACTACTTTGGACATATTACTTAGAATCATTCATGTAATGAAAGAAATATGACACCGTCTGCTACGTCTCTCAAAAGAAGTAAATACAACAGTGAAGTAAATCAGTAATATAAATGCGATGAAATTAATAATTTTTAGCGAAATCTCCAATGAAAGGGGTAATACAAAAATCGTATGTTACATAACACCTCTTAAGGGAAAATAGGCGCTCGATTTACCCCGTTATTATGGGAAATCCGATCCATATCTCCCCCATCGGGGTACAATGCCTTTCAGCGGTAATGCTCTCACAGGATCACGTTAAAAGGAATAATGAAACTTTCCATAGTGATCAAATTTGATTTTATAAGAAAAATACAACTCGCTCTTATAAAAAACTTTTTCTTTTATGAGATAGGTCGCAAGGAGTAGACAGATAACCTGGTGGCAAACAATTGCCGCCACCCGCCGGATCCTAGTCACCATATCAGTCAAAACTGTGGGAGAGCCACGCTTCAGCATGAATGGGCCGGCTCGACCGGAGTGATACCACTGCCTCACAGAAAACCGGCGTGAAGCAGCCCCTGTGCTGTGTTTCGCCGAATGAGTGAGGGTATCGGAGGCCCACCTGGGGGGAAGGGGATAAAAGGTTGGCAGCGCACTTGTAACTCCACTGGTGTTGCAGGTGTCCATGAGCGGCGGCAATTGCTTACCATCAGGTGATCCGCCTGCTCGTCTGCTACCTATCACATAAAAAAAAAGTCACAATGCTCTGCCTTAGAACTTTTCTTCCCTCGGTTAGACCTCCGGCCTCCGGTATCCTCGCTTACTGCGCGAAACGCAGTGACACGGTTCCGATTAATGCCGTGGTATCTCCCCGATCGAGCCGGTAAAAGCCAAAGCGCGGCGATTAAACTGACCACTACTATTGATTGTGATTACCAGATCCCTCAAATCCTGAAACATGGTCTGAGCGTACCCGGGCTCTAAAGCGACAGCTTTAGATGCAACTAGAAATAACATAGGAATTTAACGAGAGCGGTGTAACATTCCCTGTCCCTTACTTACCTCAGCGTAATGTGGTTTTATGATATAATGCACAGCAGCGTAATGACTTAAAATATGTAAATACAAATATTACGTATGTAGATGGACTACTTGTGGAATTTAGAACGCTCATGTTCTACAGAGACTTATTAGAGTTGAAAAACCTACATGGTTGACGCTTGCAAAATAAAAAACCTTTTAAAATTATGCCAACCCTACGAGAAAGATTTTATGCAAATCATAGCACATCTGCTTTCAATTGAATATTAGATCAAAAACTCAACTCATTACTCAACCGAAATAATTTGATTACAATATTTGAAAACTCGTCCGCCTTTTTATTGTCAATATAATTATCAAAGGACTAACTTCTCAAAACTTTTCGAATGGAAACATTCTACCGTGACAATACTCTTCTAAGAGAATTTTCCGGAAGTTTAAATACTATATCTAAACGCTTTTATCGCTCTTATAAATTTTGTTAACAGCTCCAGCTCCAATTTCGGCGGTATGAAGGAAGGGGAGGAATTTAGAAGAAAAAAAATGAGGAATGTTTTAATAAGTGCTTCGAGTAAGGTCGTTCATCTTTTGCATCGCATGCGAAGTTTCCACCCACAGTAAAAAAGAAAACCGTTGCTTTCATCTGGTGAATGCAAAAAAAAGTAAATTGTTTTACGTTCGGCAACGTTGAGCGTTGAATCAAGTCCATTTGCAAAGGGTTTGCTTTGAAAACGACAACGAAGTAGCGCGAGTCTAAATAAATAAACGGCGCCAAAGGTTGCGGACCTACACAACTACAGCTTCGGTACAGGTGCCGGCATATTTAATACCGCTTCGCCTGAACGAACATTGGCTTCAGATAAATCTAGCTAGACGCATTCGGAAATCTGTTTAGGAGAGAATATTCGGTTAAGAAATGTTTGCATACCTAGTAACTAAATCAAACAGCTTTCACGTTTTTATAAACGAGCTGTGAGTACACAATTTGTGTATCACAATCACTTGATAGGCTCGCTGAAACTACCATGTATGGGTGTTTCCTACGCGCTATTAAAAAATCTTATGAAATGAATATTTCTCACCATAGATTGATTACTAAAAAATAAATCTTATTGGTACATACATTTGAGACAAAGACCTTTTAAGATGTACTTATTAAAATCATAATATTACAATGCATGTCGGTTTTCCTTAGACACCATTATTGTTTGCTTGATTGGTAGTTTTTTATACTATGTAATTATACGCCGATTAGTATTACTATGTAGAATTGTCCTACGCGACGTTATTATACATTATATATTATTGAATCTTTTTTTATTTTGCCTTTAAGCAAATGTATTTTTGAATTAGGTACTGTACAATATCGGGGCCAGTTATGGCACTAGTTCTTTGCTTGCCATAGACAAAACCGCGTCCGTAAATCATAAATGATTTTCCTACCTAGGCAACCGTCTTATGCTTTCTTTTCTCCGGCCATCAGAGCGAAGCAGCGCATTCCATATTCAGGCTTTAGAGAACACTTTAAAAGCCTGCTTTATATTGAAACATTCGGTACCTACCGACAAAGGTTCACACTGGTTTTCGATTCACTAATATTGCACAAGTATGAAATTCGAATTTACTAACTACCTAATGGAGAGAACATTTCAATGCGAGTAAAACGTGTCATCTGGACAAGCTCTTAACATAATATCATCAAGCTAATCGGACTCGGAATAATACATCGGACTAATTTACTTACATGAATGAATTTTACCTATAACACATAGAGTTGACCAAAATATGTCAGCACCAAAAAAAAAGAACCGCTGTTTTAATTACACCAAAAATTAAAGACAAGTTTCTCCTGCACATTCATAGATGACGCTCCGATGCATAACTAACGACCTAGTTTGCGCAATTCATCACGCGCGCGGTTTTGCCCGGTGTCAGGGGTACGTAGGCCGTGCGAACAGGGGTGCGTATCGATTGGCGCCACCCTCGCGCCGCGGGCACTACACAATATTACTCTCTGCACTCTGTAGGGATGAAAGGTGCGGATGTTTTTGTAATGTCGATATGTCATTGGTAAAATGTTTGATGACATTTTACACCCGAACACGACTTCTTGCACATGAAAGGTACATACATGTGATGTCCGTGTATGTTTCGTTTGTTCTAGGTAATGGATAAATAAAAACTCAACTAATTAAAAAGAATTAGCTCAGTCACCGACCAATTTCCAAAGGAACGTTACTCTTTAATCACTTGACATTGAGAAAATTACACGTGTCCTGGACACAATACATGGCAATAAAAAAAGTACATACATATATCTACTCAATGAAATACGTAATCAAGGAGAATAAAAGCGCTACTATAATACTTACGTAATGTTGGCTACATACTGAAAGTAACGACCAATAAATTTTATAAATGGATTTTGTCTTCTTTTTTTAAATTATATTCTCGACCAGTCACAGATAAATTATTCTTATTGAACAAAGACACTGATCGACAGATCACAGTATGGTTACATGGTCTTATCGCTAGTAGCGAATTCTTTTTTTGAACCTTTAAGTGTGTGTGACTATAATAAGATACCTAGTACATAGTAGGTATCTGGTGGATTTAATCGTAATTATAGTTACCTACAGCTTTACTTTAACGGTTTTAAAATACAATTTTTGTCGGTAGTGCCTACCTAATTATATTTTGGAAAATTTGCTCGACATTTTATCATAGTCTCTAACATCCCTATTAGAAAACCCACCCTTGTACAATGCAGGCCCCACTACCGTTCAGATTATTGTTTTAAAATATTTGACATCAAAGACCAGAAACAATATTACTCCGTTGTTCCAGGCCACTTCCCGGTAAGTGGTCACTCGGCGGACCAATGTTTATAGCGGGGAATTTGAGCTAACGGTTACTTACATCTGCTGATGAAACATATAAAATTTACGACTTCAAAAAAATATATTCTTTTTACTTTTAGAAATTATAACTTTTTTTTTTCGAGTGTCAAGCAAATTTATTTCATTTAAAACAATAATTATAAGGTACAGCAGAACATATAACAAAAAAAGTGATGAGATATTTACAGAGGGTAACTATTAGTAGAATTTTAAAGAATGCTTGCCATCTGTGAACATCTGCGAGGCCAGAGAGGTCGTTGATGCGTTGCCGGCCTTACAGAAATGAGTTTTATTTATTTTTATATGATTGGTGGTAGACGAGCAGACGGATGAACTGGTGGTAAGCGATTGCTACCGACCAATAGATACCGGCAACATCAGCGGTCACAAGTGCAAAGATGAGTAAGCTCTCTTGAAGGTCCCCATGTCGTAGCCGTCGCCAAGGGTTTGAAATATTAAACTAACAATATTTTTTTATGTGATAGGTGGTAGACGAGCAGACGAATCACCTGATTAAATTCCTATTTATGGATCTTCGCTTCATTTTTTTGGAACAGCATTATGTACCTATGTAGTTCAGATCTTATTAACTATACCTACATTTTATATAAATAATAATAAAAAGGTAAATAGGGTTATTTGGAAAACACAAATCACCTACAACTTCCTAGATACTCTAATAGTAGTACTCAAATGTAACTGATTATAAAGAGACCATTTTGAGATCTTAAAAAAATATTTCATATCTAGGTACAAACCAAACTTGTGTGGTAGGTTGTAAAAACCCTCGACATTCAATATACCTACACACATACATACACACTATGTATGTTATATTTTACTTGCTCGGAAAAAAAGAAAGGTAACATATTCTAATCAAAACATTCCAAATACAAACCCGTCTCAATTGAAGTAGAAAGATGTAAACGCTCGCGAATCCGAGTGACCCTCGTCGAGTCGATGCGGGCACAATTTGCCGGTGCCACTTCCAATTGGTGAATTACCAAGTTCCGTAATTCCGGCTTCGTGGATCAAGACGTTTCGTCGGATAACCGGTGCCGAGAATCGTTTGTCATTACTTGTAGGTATCAAGATTGATGGACTTTTTGTTGACATTCTGCTACTTCATTTGAGTGACCTTCAATAACGGTAAGTGCCTACTCAACAACTTTGAAAGAATTCCATCAAAAATGATTTGATGGTGATATTCGTATCTACTAATATTATCGGTGGACATTACCAGACAGTAACTAATTAATTAACTCTCGTTGGTTTGGTATTTGAGTAGCGATCACACTACTTACAGTTCCCTCTCGGAATAGAGAGATAGACTTATCTATCATTAATATTGGAGCTATCTCCAGTCTAGCACGTCAACAATTTTTCTCTAAAAATCTGAAGACATCCTATAACTAAGAGGTCTAGTCGAAAGCCGTAAATTACTACGAATACTTGTTACAGAAGTCAAGATGAATGGCCCTCATTTTTCAGGGTTCGAAGCTACCCGTGTATTATTAATATTTAAGGCTCACTTTTAACACGATTTATAACTTCAAAGGAAAAATCTTAGAACATGATGAAAATTGTTGAAGATTGCAACTGTTTCTGTTCCAAGAAAACTTTATTTTATAAGTCGAAACGTGATTGTGTGCCCTGCAGTATCATACACCGCCAGTTGCTGTAGTAAGCTGGGCTTATCGCATGTTGCTATAGAAACCTGAGCTTCCCTTTCAATAAACATCAAGTGAAACTAAGGACGGTTACCAGATGGTATGAATTTCTTCTATCTAATCAGATACCTGCAAACTGCTAGAAATCTTGTTTTAGATCTGGTAACTGATTACACGTCAGTGTTTAGGCATCATTATGTTCCTATAACGAGTATTTTGTCTTTCCTCAATTGATATAACTAAATCGGATAAAGAAAATCGACAGATTGTAGTTAACGATCGTCATTAACGATCGTGTGCAGGTTGTCACAGCTGAAATTATAGGTACCTATTTAGTATAATGAAAGATAACAATTTCTTAATGCTTGCAAATTTTAAGTGAGGTGTACTTTATAATTTTGGCCTTACATCCTTTCAGACGATGGATTAAGTGGATCCCATTATGAAGCAACAAACACCCACTTTGCGACCTTTTACGTAATGAAATGAGTACTAACACACACATCCTAATCGTAATTAAAACCAGCATACACATACATTTACCATCCAGAAATCACTACGACATTCGTACGTTTAAATTAAAATTTTACGGGACAGCCGTACCCTTTCAGGGACGGGGAAAAATACGCTTATGTACCCCTGAGGGTTTGTAACTCTCTGGGACAAGGGTAGCGTTTACTTATCGACGCGGAAAAGGTACCATAATACATTTCGAGCTAGAGACGGAGTTTTTATTTGTTTCACATGCGGCGCCGTACGGTTGAAAAGGGATGGATGACGGTGAGGAATGTTCGGTGTAACATTAAAAGAATTTAAACATGCTTACCGGTAATTGGTCCATTTTATGGAAATGATGTAGGTACCGAGGTCCACCAAAAATATGAAATGATCGTAATGTATGTGGCGGGTGTTTTGCCTTATATCTACAAAAATACTGAGTATTAGGTAGGTTCAATAATTTATTTTTATTATTTTTGTTGTTTATTTATTTAGTAGGTACACAAAACTAAATATCATTATATTCAATTCTAAATTACATAAGTAATTACATAATTGAAACAACATCACATACATTGTCCTGGTCCCATACTAAGGTTTTCCCAAATCCAAAGGTCCCAAACTAAGGTTTGTGCTATGGAAAACAGAAACAACGAAGAAAAAACAAATACCTACTGGAATTTCGTGTCTAAAGTGCTAAATGATATCCCAAAACATGTGAATACATCATGATTAAAATGTTAGATAAATATAAATAGATCTAATTACTTGCACCTACTAATTAATATACATCTCTACACACTAGTGGTATGGTATGGCATATGGTATGTTATTTGTGGCTGTATTTCGACGAGTAAATGAGGGTATCGGAAGTCTTATTGGAGGATACGGGTTGACAGCGCTCTTGTGACTCGACTAGTGTTGCAGGTGTCTATGGGCGGCGGCAATCGCTTACCATCAGGTGATTTGCTCGTCACAAAAAAAATATGTTATCATAAATAACAAAACATTATTTGGAACACGTCACACTCTGCAAGGGCACTTTATTGAATTGGGAGCAGCACAATACATCATAGAGAAACTTGGCACTATCAAAACCATTAACTAACGAGTTTGTTTCCAGGGTTACATACATACTCGTAAACTTAAAGCAACATAAGCCTCTCGTAAATGCCAAATTTGACCTAAATTTATTAGTATGGTTATATTGATAGTAAGGTAAAGTGGGAACGAACACGAGCATAGCAAACACAAACATCAAACACGAATGTTTGCACGTGCTCACTATCAACGAACACGTGTTTAGTCCTAAAACATGTTAAGGCATGAATTTATATTTATAATTTAAAAATTGAATGAATGAATTTTCTTATGGTATGTTACGCAACCGCGCTATGAACCAACAGACAGCATGAATTATAATCATTATATAGACTTATCTCAACCTATTTACCTATTGACTAAACATTTTGGCTCATTTTTCCTATAAATGTTACAAAGCGAATACTCGTGTATCTTCTCGGTTTTTTAAAACTTATGCTCCCTTTTTACAAAATCAAGATCTAGGAAAAGTTCCGGGACTAAATTCGTTCCTGCCCCTTTTAACATTGCGTGTTGGGAAAGGTTTAGTACGGTAATACCTGCGGAATGCGTTTTGTAAGGTGGATTAATTATTTTATAAACGATACGAGTCGTATAATTATTTCGATTTTCTCGTGATAGTTTCCATCAAAATACTGGTCGCATTGTTTATAAATCACACTCTATAAAAAATATAATCTTTTAACACAAAATAATTACACACAGAAAGTAGGCTGCCCACTAAGAGCTAAAAACGTGTCATGTACTCACGCATGCGCACTAACGGGGAAATACGCCTTTTCGACCACATTAATCCTAGCCTATGAGATAAGATTGTCGAACTTTCGAGGTCTGTGGTAGAAGCCGCGCGCTTATGTACTCATGCCGGGCAACTATCCTAGCATATGTCAACGAACTCTTCTAAATTCAAAATCAGACTGAGTCTACCTTCTGTGTGTAATTATTTTGTGCTTTTAACCAAAAAATACGCTCTCTCACAGCTTTACCACTTTACGCTTGAACATTTAAAGCATGGTAGGTGCCATTTTATTAAAACTATTTTATTAAATAGATATTAATATTTCGGAATTTACTATTTACTGCGAATATTTCCGCAAAACAGAATAGCACGCGACAACGAGCTGTAATAGTGCAACGAAAATTTAAATTTCGCGGAAGCAATTTTTCCGGAATGGCATAATTTTCGTAATACACGGACGCGATGCCACAGCTTCATACGTATTAGGTTTTTGCTGCCGCGGCTTTCCCTGCGTTTTTGTGAATATGTAGTGTAAAATTGGCTGCATATTTTTAAATGAGAAATTTAGGCTGTCGGGAAACAGGGGTTTTGTGAAATGTTTACGGAAATGGCGTCAGAGTGGACAAATGCTCATTAAAAGCAAGGGGATAGGTAGTGAGTGAGGGTACCTGAGGTCCAATCGGGGAAAAAGGGAGTTAAAAGTTGGCAGCGCATTTGTGACTCTACTGATAGGTATTGCAGCTGTCTATGGGCGGCGGAAATTGCTTACCATCAGGTTATCCATCTTGTCGTCTGCCACCTACATATAAGTATAAAAACGAAATAAAAAGCCATATAATCTGTTTGCACTATTCAACCCATCACTAAGCTATGAATTTCAATAAATTTATCAGTGAACAGCTGTCAGCTCCGATTACTATTGAACAAGACCTAACAGATGTACCTACGTGCGAGCTTCAACTTTTTTAATTAACTTACTGATGAAAAAAAAAGATTTCACCAAATCTAATTTAGCTAAAACGTAGATAAAGCCGTCAGCAAACTCACACCACGGTACCGTAGAGGCTTGCCCGCTCTTCATTAGTTATTCAAATATTCCCTAACCTTGGAAAACTAATCTATCCGTGATAGTTTCCCTTTTAAATTCGTTAGAAATGATGTGTTTTATGTTACAAACAAAGTCCTTAATCGAAAAATTGTTTACGCAAGCTAATCATATTTTAAAACTTATCGAAGCTCCACCTACAAGATACGGTTTTTACACGTACGGGTGTGGAAGCTACCGTAATAAAATATGTTCAAAATTTTATTCTACTAGTACTTTGTTATACCTACTAACAATTATGTATATAAAGTCTATCAGCAGTGAACGGACGGACGGAACCATAAAAAAACATTTTTTACCATCAACTTTTAAATTCAAAGTAAACGAAGGCACAAAATTGTATTTTCACTCATTTGTGCCATTAAGGTTTAATTAATAGAAGAGTTTAACCCCTTTCAAAAAGGCCGGTAACGCATCAGCGACCTCTCTGATCTCCCAGATGTTTGTAAGCGATGGTGATTAGGTACATACCTGACGCTTGCTTGTTTGTCGCCTCTAGCCTAAACAAAAATAAAACTCAAAATTTTCTTTGAGAAAATCGTCAACGGTAATCTAATAACGTGAAAACGTACGGAGTTTAGGATGGTTTACGTAATTATGGGGGATAATGGAGTCAACGGGAAATGATATCGGCAATTATGAGTCTCCATCATTTGGGACGATTCCGAGTTAGCCGGGGACCAGATTCCGTTTGCTTCGGCGATTAAATGAAATTAGAGGTAGATACAGTTTAACGGGTCACAGAGGGGCGGAATAGGATAAACAATTTTTTCCAAAAAGAAAAAGTCACGAAACCATAAATAAAATGAGGAAAAGAATTGTTTGAATGTTTCTATCCGGAAGATTTTTTAATAAAATGAGATTTTTGATTGCAAATTTAGAATTTCGTGACTAAGCAATTACATTTTCAAAGATTCCAGTGTCGCATTTTAATGTGAAATTATGTTTGTTCTCATTGTTACCTACTGGTTCGTCGTACTTATGTTTATATTACCATGTAAGATTAAGATATATTTAGGTTTATTCTGATAAATAGTTATTTCCGGATGATAGATTTCATATCTATCTTAAACAAAACTTTGTCATGTGATTCGTGATGAAGTAAACAATAAGTTGTGTACTTATTCAATCCGTGATGTTAGATAAAAAACAACAAAACGACATCAATTTCATAGATATGACAAATACAAGTAGCAGTAGGTATTTTGTACAAACAAATCAATTTGAGATCAGATAAACCTCGATGAACCAAACAATAAGAGTTACGGCCTATCTGATAGCAGCGATCACAGTAGTTTGACAAAACATTCTCACAATTTTATGAAAGAAAAGAATAACGAATTCAAGTACTATTGTTAAGGGTAACAGGTACCTAGTTGTTTTTGTACAAACCACATTTTGTAAATTGGTAGGTACTATTTACTTACTTACTTACTCCACTGGATTATAATCTAACATGATAAAGGGGATTTATTCATGTTACCTATTATGTGAGCTTCCGGATTTACACGACTAGAATTTAACGGTGTATTATCGGTATATTTGTAGATTCTGATATCAATTTCGGAAGAATATTGGATTTGAGGACAACCACAAATGTTTGATCTCGAATAATTACCCAAGAACGTCATTTAGAACATGTATTATTATGCATTTAGAAAAATAAACAACACGTTTTTGCCTAAACACAAAGTAATTTATTCCACAATGGGTAATTGTTAGTTAACCATCCATTGTTCAACGGCAACACAAACACAATTCGAACAAAAATCACAATCAAACAAACCACGTTTTTCGACATTTGTTCGGCAAACTCCGTCATATTTGAGCACCTGTGTCGTTCATTAAATCTCCCAAACTCGATAAGTACACTTAGATATGAAATAAATCCAAAAATACTTTTAAAACGCTTGTTATGTCCGACGGGGATAAAACTTTTTCAATTTCCATTCAAATACCGAGTTGGAAGCACTTAACGCCAAAATATAGGAAAGACTTGGCTCAAAAATATCTCCCCACGGACATCTGAAATGAGATGCTTTTAGAAGATCCTGCAGGGAACAAAAAATATCACCAAACTATTTTTTTGCCGAAAATATAACAGATTTACTTACGAGTGACAGAAATTTAGGTAAGGTAACTAAATATTAAGTTGAGAGTCAAGATTATGAAATAATCTATATCAGTGTTAAACTTAAATGATACATTGTATTTTACGTTAATCAGCTTCCAATAATAATAATAATACTTCTAATCGATCCGACTACGATCATCCATGTACGCAGGATATATTAAAGTGCGCAAGTGTGTGCGCAAACACAGGTGCAAGTATGACACGACCGAATAGGGATCGGGCGCAGGACTAATGGCTTAACGTGCTTTCTGAGTCACGGGGGTAAAAGACCACCAACTTCCAGATCTCGGGCTGACTCTGAGAATTTCTTAACATAGAGCTGCGCCACTGAGGCAGTCAAGGCTTCTTCTGAAAATCAGCTTCGAATATTTATCTAATTTCTATATAGATACACAATTTCATACAGAAAGTGATACTAAAAAAATATAACTAGATAGGTATTAAAGAAACGAACGAAAGAAGTTTTCCCAAACCGTCGATACAGATTCAAAGCTATAGAAACAGTTGCAGAGTCCCAGAGGATCTCGAGATCCCTCAAGTGCACTGAACAGTAAAGCACCTCTCGATTTACAGTTCCTTGCCGATTCGTAAAGTTCAGTCTGTCTCTCTCCGACCCTGTGAGGGAAACAAAGATCGAAAACAAATCACATTGAAGCTTTTATGGACTGAGTCCTCGTGGTAGTGGACTGCCATTCTTCAACTTAAGAGACGGGAAAATGTAATCGACTAATAAAAAATAAATTATCTATATAAATAAAAATGAATTGATGTTTGTTAGTCCGATTAAAACTCAAGAACGGCTGGATCAGAGCTGATTTTAGTTTTAAAATGTGTATTAAAACTGCTTTTATTTTTAATTGTTTTTTTTTATATAATTTGTGTTTTGTTTCTATTACCGACGTAGGTAGTACATTATTTAACTACAACCTAAAAGACCCGGTTTTTAGATCTAGATTTTATAAATCAATGTGCATATTTCTTCCATCACCTTTCTGGTTAGAAAACGTAGTGAGGAAACCTACAATGAATAGTTTCTAGAAATATTGTACCAAATTAACCAACAAAATCCTATAAACTGTTGAAAACAATTTGCTAAAGTATTGATAATAATATATAGTCCATGTTATATTATTAGCTCTATGTTTTCTTAATAAATAAATAAAATAAAACAGTTCAGTTTGTCTGAAACTAAAATGTCCCTTAGCTTTGTCTAAACTTGTATTCGGGCAAAACTAAACACAAACAATACTGAGAAAGCCGTCGCCACTGGCAAGATCTTAATCTTGCCATACATTTCTTAATTAGACATGAACAAAAGGCAAGCAGCCCCATACGCCTTGGTCTGTAATTCTTGCCCTTGGGAAAACTAGCCCCTCGTCTAATTATGGCCAAATCAACAGTACAGAGGCAGCCCAGGGCCGTAGTTGTTTATTTACCATTCTTGGCATAGCATTCAGACCTTAATATAGCCGCCGGTCCCATGATACCAAATCAACCAGATGTACTTGTATCATAGTGTACAGATAGGTAGGTACCAATTCAAATAAATTCTATGTATTGTTTATGGTTTAAATTCATTGATTCCATCCGCACCATCTGGATGGGTGGCGGTCCACCACCGTGGGTTCTACTTGTCATTTTCAGCCGCGCACCTCATTTTGGAATCAACTTCCCGAAATGGTATTTCCGAACTGGTATGACGTTGATTTTTTTGCGAAATAAGCTAACATCTTCCTAAAAAATGCACCTGCACTCTTTCTGGTGTGGCTGATGTCCATAGGCGATGAAGATCATAATTACCCATGAGGACAATTAAATTCTCTCGACTGCACTTCGATTTAATTACACCATAATAAACATCTGTAACCCACAAGCCTACATCACATTAGCAATAGGATTAAACCGCCCTACAGATTGTTGAAATAAATGAAAACTTTAGACAATTTAGCTACTCGGCTTTATTGGCAACCATTACTCAACTCGTTCAAAAGTCTTACCAAACCCTATAATTTCGCTTGCATCCTCACTTTCCGGTCATTATGCTAAATTACCGGTCTCATGTTAAAACTTCCGTGTTCGGAACTTTCTAAATTTACAAGGGAAATATACCATGAACCAGCTAACAGCACTCACTAAACATCGAAATGAATACTTTTTCTCAAATTTTCGAAAACTTCAAATTAATACTGGTAGTTTACGTTTAGTTTTCCTCGTTTCACAAAAATGTGAGCACGAAACTTTATTTTTATTGATATTTGACACGGTTGGCTCTGTGAAAAAGTTGCTTAAACTTTTGCCAACTTATCAACTTTATGGAAAAACTGTAGTATTTTTTAATATCTACACGAACGCAGCGAACCGTGTCAGCGAATGTGGTCATTTATCGTAGCTACCTACTCTCTGAATTTATATATTTAAGTAAAGCTATCCTGTTCGAGTAAGATACATCTAGATTCAATCTGTTTTTAGATGTTTTGTAATTGTATCTTTTTTGCCCTTAGCTTTCTTTTGTCTTCGTTTAGGTTTCGCACTGCACTATGGTAGAACTACTATTCGCCGCTGCCAGTGTAGGTACTCGAGGCGATAATTTACTTTTAATATTAAAATTCCTCTGCACATTTAGTTTCTGCAACATATGCATTTGTTTGCTGCAACCAGCAGCCCCTCGGGCGTAAAATTATGAATTACCTTTTAATACGAGTAATATAAGCAATGTGTTAAATACGTTTTACATACTTTACCTTTTTTATGTGATATTCGGCAGGCGGGTAGACGGACCACCTGATGGTAAGCGATTGCCGTCGCCTGGATACATCCTCAACACCCTGATTATGGCCAACGCTTTACCTGAATCGCACCTAATAAACAGTCGATGGGGTCTAGGATGACACGCGTTTGCCTAGAAGATGCCTGTGGTCATAGTGAAATGTACCGAATTTGAAACAAATGCTTTTTTATTATTTTGGTGATGTTAATGGTCGTAATCAATAAAGGTGTCTTGAAAAATTGCCAGTGAAATCCACCTCTGCTTGGATCAACAATTCAATCGTCCGTGGCCCTAATACAGAATCAGTTTGGATGGAAATAGGGTCCTCTATTTGCTGAGCCCTGCGCCCCTCAGTGCACCCTAGTGTTGTCAATCTGTCGATACGTTTTATCGACAGATTGATGCTGTACAAGATTTCATTATAATTATTATTTAATTGTATATTACGTAAAAGTTGGTCTTTTGTGTTTTTTTGTTTTTGCGTCAATTGTCTGTGGCATAATATGTGTTGTGGTTTCCAAATTAATAAATGTTTTTTCTTTTTCTTTTCATTTTTAAAAAGTAAGAAAATGGTACTAATTTTCAATAAGTAGGTGTCCAAATAGACATCTAATAAAGAAAGTCTAAATGTCACCTATCTCTCCATTCATCTATCCAGCTATTAAACAAAGGACAATAAAATGATGTGAAAAATATTTCACATTTAGTATTGTGAGTCAAAGTCAATGGTCCTACTAACTTATATATCGACATAATCGATAACGCTTCGTCCCCAACAACAACACTAATGCATCCCCCTTGCAAGAAGATAAATCGGACCTATTTGATATAGTAACGCATTGCATTTCGCCTAACAAAAAGACAAGCATTTATGACCCTTATACAGATAAGCATAAAGGTCAAACTGAATAAAAGAAGGTGAAAAGGGGAGCCAAGTCACGCTTCAAGATAAGTATCGATCTTAAATAGGTGAGTGTCATTGTACTACTTCAATTGGTGTTTCATTCGTTTTATAAATCACGTTTTTGTGTTATTGTTAGCTACTTGCCTTTGTATAAAGTGTATTGTAGGATCACTTTGTAGCCGACCTTTGAATCTGTTTGAAAGCAACTCACCGACACACTTGGCTGTCAAGTTATTTTCTAACAAACCATGTTCTCTTTGCTGTTTCACACAACAAAATATGAACAGTGCTGTTGGCATGAGATTTTCTGACAGAAACTATATACATTACGTTTCTATGGCAAGAAACCGTCTAGCCACCGTGTAACCGTGGGAGAGCCACGCTTCGCATTTTGGGCCAGCTCGACCGAAGTGATACCACGACCTTACAGAAGACAGGCGTGAAGCAGCGTCTGCGTTGGGTTTCATCGAGTGAATAAGGGTACCGGAGTCCCAATTGGGGGGAAAGGGGGTAAAAGTTAGGCAGCGCACTTGTGACTCTACTGGTGTTGCAGGTGTTTATGGGCAGTGACAATCGCTTACCATCAGGTGATCCATCTGCTCGTCTGCTACCTATCACTTAAAAAAGGAACACACAAACAGTACCTATAACATCTTTAAGTAGGTATCATAAGCTTCGTTACGTTTGCAATTACAGGAAAATCTTGTGCTAAAGATCTCCCTTCAAGCGTGTAAGCAGACGAGAGTCATATGAATAGGGTGACCATATCTCATTTTTTTATTTATGATAAAATAAATGCTATCCTTGGCTACACACGTCACCCAAGGCTCAGCGTAAATATTAGCACTCCACCGGCTATCGACTGCTGCAGCAAATGCTGAGGTCGCACCGTTTTGGTCCCAGACTGTCGATTGTCATGTTCTAATCAGTTATTTTCTTTTCTGTTCAATGTCCTTTGTATTTTCTTTCTTTTTTTCAAATGCCCACCCCATTATGTTTTAGTGTTTTGGCCAATAACTGTATCTTAGTCTAACATGAACAAAGAACAAACCCTGGTCTGTCACCAGACTAGCTACAAGTAACTGGTGATATAGAGATATAGCGAAATTGTGGACGCCAAGACCCGTTTTCATTTTGACCAATTAATGCAACCAACTAGTTTGGGAAGCACGGCTTTTTGAGGTTCGATTGTATATTCTGTTCTTTCGGGTAAAATATTTGTTTTTAACAGTGGGTATAATGCGTTCGAGAACTTATGGTCAGTGAACCTCTATACAAGTAGCGCACCCTCACTTCGTTTTGGAACTGAATTTCACACAATCAATAGTTTCAAACTGAAAACAATGGATGGCGCAGAGTGTGAATAGCATCGAGCACGTGTTTCGCCCTTTTGGATTATCTATACCTAAGTCTTATATGTCGCTGTTGGTAGGATTAACCTCTTTATAAATTACTAGTGGCACGCCCTCACTTCGTTTCAGGCCAGTAGTTCCACCGTCTACCAATAGATGGCGCTGGGCGTTGATTGTATCGCGCAAGTGTTAGCGTTAATAAGCCTTGGCGTGGAATATGAGATTAGCCTCTTTAGAAATAGTATAGAAGTTGTAGAAAGATTAAATCCCCAAAACTTCTGGTAGAGGTTTGTTTTCATTTACCGCTTAAAACGTCACCCTACGTGCGAAATAGATATCAATCCAAAACAAATTTCCGCCCAATTGAGTTCGTATTGCGTCGAATGGCTGCCTAATACCGGATTGAAGAGTACTTAGACTTATCGCACGTAATAAGAGACGCCATCAAATACATAGATTGGAGGCCCACATCAACCGACGCGAAGCTCGCGAGATTGAATTTCAAGACTTTATTATGTTTACAGCGAAAAGAAACGTCGGGATATTGTTTTTTTTTTATACTAGAGACGGCAAACGAGCAAGCCGGTCACCTGCTGGTAAGTAATCACCGCTGCCCATGAACATCTGCAAGATCAGAGGGGTCGCTGATGCGTTGCCGGCCTTTAAGAAGGAGTACGCTCTTCTCTTGTTCTTTCAACCTAAGTATAAAAAGTTTTCACAGTGCCAGCAAGCTGTCTAGCCTTACTGGCTGTCTACTGACAGTTACTCGGCTTGTCAAGCTCGCTTGTGCGAGTTACTCGTAAGTGGTGTCGAAAGAGTGCCAGTTACTGCGGTGCAGCTACTTGGCAGGTTGACTCGTACCATATCACTAAACTGATATGATTTACGTTTGTTTCATACACAACTTTAATCAAAGCAAAGCTTACTTTAGATACTATATCAATAGGTACTTGTGACGTAGTTATACTCGTAAATATTATTTACTAGTCGAAATATCTAAACATTGCCAAAATCACCTCTCATAACTTTTATTATTGAATATTGGACAAAGAAAATTTGATTAGACGTCGGATGACTGCCACCCCAAGTTATTTCGGCGACCATAAGCCGTTGAACGCCTCTATACTACACAATAGAAAATTGTCTAGGGATGTGTGGCACAATACTCTCACCACTGTAGGTATATTCCCTGACCTATGTAGCGGGTTGGTGAAAATCACATATTTTTTCCTAAAATGAAATAAATTGCCATTTTTGTATTGCCTTCTTTTCAAGTGAACGTTTCTGATCTTGACTGCTCGGATCCATGTAGTTAGAGTCAGCTGCCGTGTTGTTTCCAATAATGCTGGCGTTACACAAAAAAAAAAACAAGAACAGAGTTTCCAACCTTATTGGAAAAAATGGCAACTAGACTCAAAACTCAAAATCCGCACCATAAAACCGTACCGCACAAGTTCCTAACGTTTTAGTAACATTCACCCGTTATTCACCGTTTTTTTTTAATGTGATATATGTAGCAGACGAGCAGGCGGATCACCTGATGGTAAGCAATTGCCGCCGCCCATGAACACATGCAACAAGTGCGCTGCTAACCTTTTATCCCCTTCCCCCCCGATGGGCCTCCGGTACCCTCACTCACTCGGCGAAACACAGCACAGGAGCTGCTTCACGTCGGTTCTCTAACACCTAGCGATATTATTATTTCTTTTGTTGTTTAATATTAATTTAGTGTTTTGATTAATTTTGTCTCCTATGATCTCATACTGTGTAGCGATATTCAAGATAATAAATATTTCTTTGTTTCTGGATTGCCTGTTCTAGGTCATTCAGTTTCCCCTACCTACCATTAGATAGATACTCCGTAATATGACTCACTTAAGACTCCAAATAAGGTGTTTGCGTACACTTGGATTAAATCGAAGGTAAAAAAGGGATAAAGGTGAGGTTGGTAAGCGTATGCTAAGCCTTCTTAAGCATTTTCTTTATAACTAAAGAATAAAGATGTCGGCATTTGCTTAATGCAAATATTTATAATACGTTATGTTACCAATAACTTTTTGGTAGAATAAGATTGCTCAAATTTACTCGTAAGTTTAATTAGATACAAGAAAGCTACATAATTAATTTATACACAGTAACATTTTATTTGTTTTAATCTCAAAGACCTCATAATAGTAGGTAATACATGAAAAAAGCATGTTAGATCAACAAAAATAAGCAAAATTTAAATCAGCTGTCCAATACAAAAAAAACCTCACCGGGCAACTAAAGACGCTTTTCTATTATCAGGGCTTTGGGATTAAAACGATAAAAATTCTGTTTTAGGGATAGGAGGCAGGAAATGAAAACATTTAAGTTTTAGTTATAACTTGCTGTTATTCTTGACATACACGATATCTATTGACACACTGTTGTTCTTATTATTTTTTATATTTAAAATTTGAATGCCGTGTTGGCTTTGACAATTTAATAACCATGCAGGTTTAACACCCCCCCGCAAAGCGAACACCCTGTATAGAAAAAGACCGAATAAAATACAGCACGTACAAAAAACACAACACACCCTATATACACATACATCCTATATATAAACGCACACAAAAAAACATCCTGTATAAAAACACCTAAACCTACTTTACACACCTATCAACTATCACACCAAAACATGATTACAAAAAAAAATATTCTGAACGCGACTTTACACTATACATAAACCTAACCCTACTGTACATTTATTATGCTTCAGTTTCGGCAAAGGTTTAGTGAAAATGTCGGCGATCATGTCGTGGGTAGATATATACAGAAGGTTGATGTTATGGTGTGAAAGTGATTCACGAATGAAGTGGTGCCTGATGTCGATATGTTTGGTGCGTGAATGGAATGTATGATTGTGAGCGAGCTTCAGTGCACTTTGATTGTCGGTATGGATGACGATGGGATGGGCGATGATGAAGATTTCACTGATGAGTGACTGGAGGTATATTGCCTCCTTACAAGCTTCAGCCAAAGCCATGTACTCGGCTTCCGTGGTAGAAAGCGCGACAGTACGCTGCTTGCGTGCTTCCCAAGAGATTGGAGAGCCACTCATCAGGAAAGCGAACCCTGTGAATGACCTACGGTCCACAAGATTGTTTCCATAGTCCGCATCCACGTATCCTACTGGACAGAACTGGGCTGTTCGGTGAAAATGCAGCCGAAGTGCTTTTGACCCTTTCAGGTAGCGAAGAACTCGCTTAGCGGCCCTGAAGTGTAACGGTGTTGGCTTTGACAATTTAATAACCATGCAGGTTTAACAAAAAATTTAAAGATTTTTAAAATAAATACGAAGATCGGACAATCACTATACAAACTACCTGTTCTCAAATGTTCCTTTATTTCTTTACTTGTTTGCAAACGTCCATATACCAAGTTACAAATTTCAGGTATACAGTAAATTAAAACTAGTCAGTCTGTTTCAATTATTACGACTGACACAGTTCGAAAAGTTACACGGCCAATCTTATAACGAAGGTAACGGGAACAGATTTCAACTATTGATCAAATAAATACGAAAATACCTAATAGGCGAGCTATTCATAGGTCGATTGTGCATTAATGAAATTTGGCGGAACCGAAGAGGTTTCCGTCCAATCTATTTGGTCTTGACCCCTATTAATATTCTAGCGGCCCACCGTGCGGCTCGGTAAAAAAATTCACCACGACCCCGCTGAAAATACACAAATTGCGTACAAATTAGGTATATTATTCGGATGTATTTGTATTTATCAATTTGTGTTTAACTAAGTATTTTTTCGGACGCATTGGGTTATAAAATTATGACCCTCCCCACGCTCTTAAGAGTCCTTGAGTTGGATTTCCACTTTTAAGAAACATTTTAGAGTTCCTAACATATAGGTACTTTTTTTAGTGTCAAGGTGTTTCAATATACTTACACCATTAAATTTTTGTCATTTTAATCTCGAAGCCCTCATAATAGGTAACACGAATAAACTCTAGTGTCATCGAAAATGGGGGATATCGCGTGTGAAAAATCCGTTAGATGGCGTACTAGTAGACTGAGCTCCAACTACAGCGTCATTGGTCGCTTAGTGACATTTTGACATCTCACATTATAACCAATCACCGTGTAGTTGGACCTCAGTCTACAAATACGCTAAGTATCTAACGGATTTTTAAACACATCTAGACAACTTATTTCTGACTTGAGTCAGGCCTGTCCCACTCCGCGTGTAGGTATCGAACTTGCAAGTTCATGCGGCGTCCCCTCCGGAGGGGCAAATTAGTAGAAAATCACGAACGAGCGGCGACGCACGCGCGACAGTTGCTTGCGATAGAAAGCGAACGCACTTCTAGGTATGAATAATGGTAGGCATTGAACGCTGGGCGGTCGGAATTTCAACGTTATGTTATGGTAGCCTGAGTCTTCATTTCCATAAACGGTTTTTAGGAGTGGGCTTTCTGTATATGTACCTACTATTAAGTATTCTGTGCTTAAGTTGACGGCTGTCGTTGTTCGCCCGGTGTGAATGCGAGTCGTTACCTGGAGTGCAGCGCCGCCCTAGTGGCCCCGAGACGTACTAAGCCCGTGCAGGCATTATTCTCCAGTACGAACGTCCACTTAGCGATTTTCCGGTGTTACGACACGAATTTTCGAGCGAATTGATGTTCAAAGCTTTTTTAAGGTTCGTAGCTATTATGTATGTTAGAGCGTCGTCGTCCATGTTGAAATGATACTAAGTTATTCTTGATATCAGTTTATTCCGTGACAGACAGCACTCGAATGAATTTTGTACAGGCCGGCGGCCGTATTTATAAGACAATCTTAAGTACTAAAATCGTCAACTAAAACACTCTTAAAACATTATAATCCAATTAAATACAAATAAATTACGATTCGTTGTTTAAAATAACTTTTACAATATTACATTATTTTTCTTATGATTTTAAAATTAATTATACAAGAATAACAAATTAAATTAAATTAACATTTCAAACAGGAAATGGATTATTACAAAAATAACAAAATGCGTAGTTTGATTTGATTAGTATGTAAAAAAGTAAATAACATTTTATTTTATTTTACAGTCCTTTTTATGTGTTGAAATAAAATAATACTTACTTAAAATCTAATTTCGTTTCATAGCTAAATCAATAATTTAAGCCGCCGGAAATTCATTTTAATTGCACAAAGAATTATGTCCGACACATCCTGTGAATTTAATTCAAATATAAAATCAAATTAAAACTTGTGCTGCACAGGAAGTTAATTTAATCAATTCCAAGGTATTTTTATTAAATACTGTCTTTACTAAAATATTATTAAAACGCACCGGAAGTTCATTTTAATACTTAAATTATTTTTATTTTAAACTTCCTGTAGATTGAAATCATACTAAAATCAGATTAAAAACTGGTGAGGCAAGCACCGGAAGTTTATTTTAAAACTTAAATTATTTTAATTTTAAACTTCCTGTAGATTAAATTCATACAAAAATCAAATCTTTAAATTGTGATTCCGGAAATTGATTTTTAATTATATAATTTTTTATTTTAAACTTTCTTTACATTAAATGAAGTAAACAAATTGTAAATAATTTTTTAATTGTAATTATTTTTATTTTAATCAACTTTTTAAATTGTGTTATTGTATTTTAATTGATATAAAATTATTTGCGCTATCACGGCCATTCTGAGAAACTGCTCGTGCTCTGAGCAGTCATCTGTTGTTAATCTGAAAAGAAAATATTACTTAAAGCCCAGTTGTTAGACTAAGCTGCAGTTCAGCCCGTACAAACAAGTGGCAATCACAATCACAATATGGTATGCGCCCAGTTATCAGACTAGACTGTTTTCAGCCTGTCGGACAAGTGGCGGGTGGACGACACTATGCCCAGTTGTTAGACTAAGCTGGTCTTCAGCCCGTGCAAACAAGTGGCGTAGTAGTCTCATTATTAGCCCAGTTGTTAGACTAAGCTGCAGTTCAGCCCGTACAAACAAGTGGCAATCACAATCACAATCACAATATGGTATGCGCCCAGTTATCAGACTAGACTGTTTTCAGCCTGTCGGACAAGTGGCGGGTGGACGACACTATAGCCCAGTGTTAGACTAAGCTGGTCTTCAGCCCGTGCAAACAAGTGGCGTAGTGGTCTCTTTATTAGCCCAGTTGTTAGAAGTGAATTTCACAAAATCAATATTTTCAAACTGAAAACAATGGATGGCGCAGGGTGTGAATAGCATCGAGCACGTGTTTCGCTCTTTTGTATTAATCTATACCTAAGTCTTATATGTCGCTATTGTAGGATTAACCTCTGTCTATAAATTATGTAGATAGATAATCCCCAAAACTTCTGGTAAGTTTGCTTTCATTACCGCTTAAAACGTCACCCTACGCGCGAAATAGATATCAATCCCAAAACAATTTCCGCCCAATTGAGTTCGTATTGCGTCGAATGGCTGCCTAATACCGGATTTGAAGAGTACTTAGACTTATCGCCACGTAATAAGAGACGGCCATCAATAATAGATGGAGGCCCCACATCAACCGACGCGAAGCTCGCGAGATTGATATTTCAATACTTTATTATGTTTTACAGCGGAAAAGAAACGTCGGGATATGTTTTTTTTTTTTATACTAGAGACGTCAAACGAGCAAGCGGTCACCTGCTGCGTACTAAGTAATCCACCGTCCATGAATATCTGCAGATCAGAGGGGCGTGATGCGGTGCGCTTTAAGAAGCGTACGCTCTTCCTCTTGTTCTTTCAACCTAAGTATAAAAAGTTTTCACTGTGCGAGCAACTGTCTAGCATTCTGGCTGTCTACTGACAGTTACTCGCTTGTCAAGCTCGCTTGTGCGAGTTACTCGTAAGTGGTGTCGAAAGAGTGCCAGTTTACCTGCGGTGCAGCTCTGGCAGGTTGACTCGTACCACATCACTAACTGATTGATTTACGTTTGTTTTCATACCACTTTAATCAAGCAAATCTTACTTTAGATGGTACTATATCAATAGGTACTTGTGACGTAGTTATACCTCGTAAAATATTATTTCTAGTCGAAATATCTAAACATTGCCAAAATCACCTCTCATAACATTTATTATTGAATATTGGACCAAAGAAAATTTGATTAGACGTCGGATGACTGCCACCCCAAGTTATTTCGGCGACCATAAGCCGTTGAACGCCTCTATACTACACAATAGAAAAATGTCTAGGGATGTGTGGCACAATACTCTCACCACTGTAGGTAGTATTCCCTGACCTATGTAGCGGTTAGTGAAA
Source organism: Cnaphalocrocis medinalis (assembly GCA_014851415.1). NCBI lineage: Eukaryota > Metazoa > Arthropoda > Insecta > Lepidoptera > Crambidae > Cnaphalocrocis > Cnaphalocrocis medinalis. The sequence continues at coordinate 12,898,281 of CM026285.1, forward strand.
ATCACATTTTTTCCTAAAATGAAATAAATTGCCATTTTTGTATTGCTTTCTTTTCAGTGAACGTTTCTGATCTTGACTGGCTCGGATCATGTAGTTAGAGTCAGCCTGCCGTGTGTTTCCAAAATGCTGGCGTTACACAAAAAAACAAGAACAGAGTTTCCAACCTTATTGGAAAAATATGGCAACTAGACTCACAAACTCAAAATCGGCACCATAAAACTGTATCGTACAAGTTCTTAACGTTTTAGTAACATTCACCCGTAATTCACTTTTTTTATGTGATATATAATCACAAAGGCGGATCACCTGAGGTAAGCAATTGCGCCGCCCATGAACAAATGCAACAAGTGCGCTGCTAACCCTTTACCCCTTCCCCCCGATGGGCCTCCGGTACCCTCACTCACTCGTGCGAAAACACAGCACAGGAGCTGCTTCACGTCAGTTCTCTAACACCTAGCGATATTATTATTTCTTTTGTTGTTTAATATTAATTTAGTGTTTTGATTAATTTTGTCTCCTATGATCTCATACTGTGTAGTTAAATCCAAGATAATAAATGTATATTTACTTCTGGATTTCGTCTATCTGTTCTAGGTCATTCAGTTTCCCCTACCTACCATTAGCTAGATACTCCGTAATATGACTAACTTAAGACTCCAAATAAGGTGTATGCGTACACTTGGATTAAATCAAAGGTAAAAAAGGGATAAAGGTGAGGTTGGAAAGCGTATGCTAAGCCTTCTTAAGGTTTTTCTTTATAACTAAAGAATAAAGATGTCGGCATTTGCTTAATGCAAATATTTGTAATACGTTATGTTACCAATAACTTTTTGTTAGAATAAGATTACTCAAATCTACTCGTAAGTATAAGTACAAGAAAGCTACATAATTAATTTATACACAGTAACATTTTATTTCTTTTAATCTCAAAGACCTCATAATAGTAGGTAATACATGAAAAAAGCAAAATTTAAATCAGCTGTCCAATACAAAAAAAAACCTCACCGGGCAACTAAAGACGCTTTTCTATTACCAGCTTTGGGATTAAATCGATTAAAAATTTAAAGATTAATAAAATAAATACGAAGATCGGAACAATCACTATACAAACTACCAGTTCTCAAATGTTCCTTTATTTCTTTACTTGTTTGCAAACGTCCATATAGTTACAAATTTCAGGTATACAGTAAATTAAAACAAGTCAGTCTGTTTCAATTATTACGACTGACACAAAGTTCGGAAAGTTACACGGCCAATCTTATAACGAAGGTAACGGGAACAGATTTCAACTATTGATTAAATAAATACGAAAATACCTAATAGCCAAGCTATTCATAGGCCGATTGTGCATTAATGAAATTTGGCGGAACCGAAGAGGTTTCCGTCCAATCTATTTGGTCTTGACCCCTATTAATATTCTAGCGGCCCACCGTGCGGCTCGGTAAAAATTCACCACGACCCCGCTGAAAATACACAAATTGCGTACAAATTAGGTATATTATTCGGATGTATTTGTATTTATCAATTTGTGTTTAACTAAGAATTTATTCGGACGCATTGGGTTATGAAATTACGACCCTGATCCTAAAGGTCTTGAGTTGGATTTCCACATTTAAGAAACATTTTAGAGGTTCTCGACATAAATACTTTTTTAGTGTCAAGGTGTTTCAATATACATCATATTAGTCATTTTAATCTTGAAGCCCTCATAATAGGTACCACCAATAAAGCCCCGTGTCACCGACAATAGGGGCTATCGCGTGTAAAAATCCGTTAGATGGCGTACTGGTAGACTGAGCTCCAACTACAAGCGTCATTGGTCGTTTAGTGACATTTTGACATCTCACATCCAATATAACCAATCACCGTGTAGTTGGACCTCAGTCTACAAATACGCTAAGTATCTAACGGATTTTTAATAGGGGCCTGTAGCCTTGCCATGAGTTTGAAATACTATCCTCGCTATCGAAAACTATCGCTTTGTCTCTTTCATTGTGATGCATTTGAAAGAAACAGAGCAATAGTTTATGTCAGTTTTCGATGTCAACTCATGGTAGCGCTACTGATCGTAGTCCTACTACAGACACAGACAACTTATTTCTGACTTGAGTTGACGGCTGTCGTTGTTCGCCCGGTGTGAATGCGAGTCGTTACCTGGAGTGCAGCGCCGCCCTAGTGGCCCCGAGACGTACTAAGCCCGTGCAGGCATTATTCTCCAGTACGGACGTCCACTTAGCGATTTTCCGGTGTTACGACACGAATTTTCGAGCGAATTGATGTTCAAAGCTTTTTTAAGGTTCGTAGCTATTATGTATGTGCTTATTTTACATAGTAGGTATTACGTACTTACATAGTATGTATTCAGCTGACAGTATGAATAATGTGCAGTAAATCTATAAAAGATGATACACGCTTGAGTCAGCGGCGGTTTTACACATTTGCCGCTATTGAAATTTTGCTCCGCTACTGGCGTTTGCAAATTCGATGCCTTAACATATAGGTACTGCTCTTGGCTAAATAAACAAATATAGATAGATAGATAGATAGATATTCTTTATTGCACAGAAATAGAATACATGAGTGAAACAACAGCTATAGACAGTACAATAAGGCGGTCTTATCGCTACAAACCTACCTATTAGTTCACAATTAATTAATTAATTACTTTTTTTTTTACTTTCAGCTAAGTCATCAGTAAGGAAATCAATGTTACCAGATTTTCAGTCAAACTTACAAAATAGTTGAAATGTCCATGTTTCTAAGATGCTGCTATATGAAGTATACGTAATGTGAGTGACAAATGTGCTGCAAAATTTGCCGCCCCGAAAATCTGCCACCATAGGATATTTTAGCCTACCTAGGATATCTCCCACTGGCTTTAGTAGAGTGTAAATTTCAAAAACACATTTGTTTGATATGTGTCAAACGAGCTGGCACTTTAATAACTTATCTACATAATAAACATACTAATCCGATTTAAGAATAAGAAGGAGATAACTCTGTTTTTAGACGACATCTGCCATTTTAAGTAGGTTGAAAAAGTCCTACTCAAACTTCAGAGTTTGACCTACATTACAACCGAACAAGATATAAGCAGTAAATCCACGGAACAAAGTTCGTAAAATCTTTTAAACCTAACTTGACGAAATACATTAATCATAAGTGGGTAGAGACGGTTGACCTCGAAAGTGCCGATATTAAATTTAATCCGAAGAATATTACCAACAAACAAGAAACCCTCCCCCAAGGCAACATTCTATCTTGAAATTAGAGAAACGCGAAACACATATATCGAGAGGTTTTATGTATATTCCGCCGAAATTGTACACAGAATTTCTGTAATGTCTAATTCTTAAGTTGTGATTTTTGTGCAATAAAGTATATCTATCTTGCCCTTGACTTCATACTGAACTCTTAGAGTTGAGGAGAAGCCTACGATGGAGCGGGATTATCCAGAAGTAGTCTATTAACTCTAGCTTTAAAAAGTTTGAGGTTGTCCTCATTGGGGGAAGGGTATCTCAAAAGTGGGATAACATTGTAAGGTAACCTACAATTTTCAGAGGCACGGGGGTAAGGGGTAGAAGGGCACTAACTTTCAGACTCCTTCCTGGTTGATACTGAGAATTTCTTTACAGAAAAGCTAATGTTTTGGCCCGACACAATGGTAAGAACAATGACAAGAAAATTGAGATGATCCAACGCCACAACGAACCCGGCACCCCAAGCGCAGTCGTTGCTCACTTCCCACTGCGACCCACTACCTACTGACCCCTTGTTAATTTCGCTGCATTATTCCTACGCCCTGCTACAAGATGGGATGACGACATTCGAAGGCTGGCTGGAGTGGGCTGGATGAAAGTGGCCGAAAATCGGGAGCGGTGGCGTGCATTAGGGGAGACCTATGTCCAGCAGTGGACGAACGTGGGTTGCTGATGATTCCTCTACCCAAAGGTTGTCTGGAAGAGATCGCTATTAGCGATAAGGCCGCCGATTTTGTATTTGGAAATTACTTTAGCATTAAGTTCTGTAATGTGTTGTGCAATAAAGAGTATCTATCTATCTATCTACTGCGCCACCGAAGCATTCAATAAAGCTAAATTGTAATGTAATAAAACTTCGTATCGATAAAAGCAAATCGTCAGTTTGGTACGAGTATATTGCAACCCCTACACGCAATATTACCTATTTTGTTATGTGTAGGTAAATGTTCAAGGATGAGTTCATATTCGTACAGAGATCAAGTCATTTCCCCTGGGACCATAAGCCGAGGTAATCAGACCACCATTCGTAGTTTCTGCTCGAGATGTAGAAAGTATTTTGTTTGTTATGTTTATTCATTTTTATCATTGAAAGTAGATGTGGGGTTAGAATGCATCTAAAAAAACTCTTGTACCTAAAGCAGATTGTTCGCTTTAATGTAAAATTAGTGGCCTAGCCCTGGGGCTTAATTTAAATCAGTACTATAGTCGTATGACCCAAAAGCCTTTTAAAAGGCATAAAACAATTGATTATCTATTGTGTGTGCTGTCTGGGCCTTACGACACCACACCGGGCTGTTCCGAGGGCGCCGGATCTTTTCAATTTTCTTGTCATTATTCTTAGCATTGTGTTTGGCTACAGAAATCACCTCAACATCGGGAGAAATGGGGATTAAAAGTTTGACAGTGCAATTGTGACTCCACTAGTTTTGCGTGTGTCTATGGGCAGTGGCAATCGTTTACTATCAGGTGACGCTCGTTTACTCGTCTGCCACCTATCTCATAAAAAAATCAAATATTTATTACGATAAAAAATATGCTTTATTCTTATTTCAGTTGCTAACGGATTCTTTATTATTATGTAAAAATAAAGCCTTCAAAACTTCAGCCTAAGTGGATGAAAGAGATAATAAAATCAAAATTTTCATAAAATATGCACGGCGTCGCTTACAGAGTTAAATAAAAGGAACCAGTTTCCGACAAAATTAACGAACAGAAGTACTATCTAGCTAGTGTAGTAAGTATACGCAGGATTCGAGTCCTTGAGTCTCAATTTTGAAGTTTCAAGTCGTGTTGTCGACTACTGAAACTGCATTTTAATCTAAGAACTCATTCTAATTAAAACCTACACTGGAGCTGGAGTTCAAAAGAGCTTAGAACTAGAAGTGTAAGATTGCAATGGAGTACGTAATAAGTTATTTGAGTTGTAAAAAATCTCAAGGACAAAATTAAACTTGAAAACGGAAAAATAATAGAGCTCAACAAAAAGACTAGATCCAAAAATACACCGTTAAATTTAAGTCATTTTAATCCCGAAGCCTACATTAAAAATAACCAATAAAGCCCTTTAGCATGTATAACCCAATAATGTGCGAAACAGCTGACTTTTACTTTGCTTATTTTGATGACCTGTTGACGATCGATTATGATGACGTGTTACCTATTCGAAAATTTTACGGTGTAAAGCCACGTGTGGAAACATCAAACGTGGAAAAATAAAAGCACAAACAAGTCGCAGAACAAGAGGTAGGAAAAAACTCGATCCCTGTAAAACTACCATGAATTCTACTTAAAAAGACTCGGATCTCTCGAGTTACTTACATCACCACTCCTACCCCCGGAATTGAAAACAAGTGAAAAACAAAAACTTGGAAGAATACCTTGAAATATTCACGGCGTCACTCGTTTTACTTATTCAAACAAACGGGTCTCATGAAAATTGCCTCCAAATAAAGGTAGGCTTTGAAACAAACATTTCTTAATATTCTAATGGCATTGTCCGTTATGAGTTAGGGACTTACGGAATATTAATTATTATAATGGAGACTGGACAGCCAATCAGGAATACTTATAATGGCCAGTGGTGATTATTGAAGGAAGGTATTTCCATCCGGAAAGATAACCTCCTTGGAGGAGTAGGTAATAAATTCTGTCTTCTATACAATTTATAAAGACGTAAATTCTAGACAACGACTAGGCTTATAGGTAAAAGCGAAACATTAGCGCGATGTAATCGACACCCAGCGCCATCTATTGGTACTTTGAGGAACAAATGTCCAGAAATCCTGGCAACCTTATTCAGTAATTTGGTAATGGTAATGTGTAAAGGTCTTTACGAGTACGTTTTCCGTTGAAGGAGTGGTTATATCTATGTAGATGTAAATAAACGTTACAGTTACTTTCGTCTTTTCATATTGCTTGTATTCCTTATAAGTTTCAAACCAGTAGGTATATTGATTTACGAACCCAATCAGGTAGAAACTTATTAACCCTAAAGCTGTTACTTTCGACCAAATCTCTCAAGCGAGCAAGATATAAGCAGTAAATCCACGGAACAAAGTTCGTAAAATCTTTTAAACCTAACTTGACGAAATACATTAATCATAAGTGGGTAGAGACGGTTGACCTCGAAAGTGCCGATATTAAATTTAATCCGAAGAATATTACCAACAAACAAGAAACCCTCCCCCAAGGCAACATTCTATCTTGAAATTAGAAACGCAAAAACATTATATCGAGAGGTTTTATGACTATTCCGCATTTTTTGAATTATTAAAAAATAGTTTTTTTCACTTCCCTAAAATGGGGGGTTAGAAAGGGGCAAAAAGTAGCCTATGTAACTCTCCACACTTTCAACTATCTCCACTTAAAAAATTACGTCAACTCGTCGCTCCAATTTGCCGTGAAAGAAAGACAAACATACAGACAGACTGATAGACAGGCAGACACACTTTCCCATTTATAATATTAGTATGGATGGGCTTGCCCTTGGTTTCATACTGAACTCTAGAGTTGAGAGGAAGCCTACGATGGAGCGGGATTATCCAGAAGCAGTCTAATCATTCTAGCTTTAAAAAGTTTGAGATTGTCCTCATTGGGGAAAACAGATGCAGGAAGGGTCTCAAAAGTGGGATAATATTGTAAGATAGCCTACAATTTTCTGATAGCTTCTGAAACGTGTAAATTTGGTTGCCCTGTTAAAGAGTCCAAATCATGGTCTAAACGGAAATCAAGCTCTGAGATGATAATATCATTATGGGAATTGAATAATAATAATAGGCGCATGAACAACAACTTAGTTTTCCGAAGCACGGTAGTAAAAGACCACCAACTTCCAGATTTCGGGCTGACTGAGAATTTCTTGACAGAAAAACTCAGGTATAATTGCAAGTGCAAGCGCACCCGTCGCTTTAAACTGCGACCCACTGCGCCACCGAGGCAGCCAATAAAGCTAAATTGTAATAAAACTTCATAATATCGATAAAACCCAATAGCACCCAAGATATGATAACAGTAGATGGGGAGCTAATAGAGTACGTCGATGAGTACATATACTTGGGCCAGATTGTCTCTTTCCAAGACAGACAAGAAAAAGAAATAGAGCGTCGTATCCAAAATGCCTGGAAGAGCTTCTGGTCCATGAAAGCGTACATGAAGGGAGACCTTCCTCTGACACTTAAGCGCAAACTCATCGACGTCTGTATTTTGCCCATACTGACTTACGGTGCGGAAAATTGGTCCTTGACCGAAAATCAGAAGTCCAAACTCAAGATTTGCCAAAGAGCCATGGAGCGTAGCGTCTTAGGCATCAAATTATCAGATAGAATGCGCAATTCTGATATACGCTCCAAGACTGGAATAGCAGATGTAGGTCGAAAAGCTGCAAAACTGAAATGCGATTGGGCGGGTCATGTGTGCAGAATGAGCCCCGAAAGATGGACAAAAATCGTCACCCAATGGCGGCCAATCGATGGACACCGTCGACGGGGCAGGCCTAGAAAAAGATGGTGTGACGATTTGTCTAAGTATGTCCAAGATTGGCAATCAAGGGCGTTGGACAGGGATCTATGGAGGAACTTGGGGGAGGCCTTTGCCCAGCAGTGGGACTCTATAGGCTAGCTAAAAAAAAAAAATATCGATAAAAGCAAATCGTCAGTTTGGTACGAGCATATTGCAACCCCTACACGCAATATTACCTACCTATTTGGTTATGTGTAGGTAAATGTTCAAGGATGAGTTCATATTCGTACAGAGATCAAGTCATTTCCCCTGGGACCATAAGCCGAGGTAATCAGACCACCATTCGTAGTTTCTGCTCGAGATGTAGAAAGTATTTTGTTTGTTATGTTTATTCATTTTTATCATTGAAAGTAGATGTGGGGTTAGAATGCATCTAAAAAAACTCTTGTAGTACCTAAAGCAGACTATTCGCTTTAATGTAAGATTAGTGGCCTAGCCCTTACTTCGTTTTGGGGCTTAATTTAATCCAGTACTATCGTCGTAAGACCCAAAAGCCTTTTAAAAGGCATAAAACAATTTCTTATCTATTGTGTGTGCTGTCTGGGCCTTACGACACCACACCGGGGTGTTCCGGGGGCACCGGATCTTTTCAATTTTCTTGTCATTATTCTTAGCATTGTGTTTGGCTACGGAAATCACCTCAACATCGGAAGAAAAGGGGATTAAAAGCTTGACAGTGCAATTGTGACTCCACTAGTTTTGCGTGTGTCTATGGGTAGTGGCAATCGTTTACTATGGGGTGACGCTCGTTTACTCGTCTGCCACCTGTCTCATAAAAAAAAACAAATATTATTACGATAAAAAATATGCTTTATTCTTATTTCAGTTGCTAACGGACTCTTTATTATAATGTAAAAATAAAGCCTACAAAACTTCAGCCTAAGTAGATGAAAGAGATAATAAAATCAAAATTTTCATAAAATATGCACGGCGTCGCTTACAGAGTTAAATAAAAGGAACCAGTTTCCGACAAAATTAACGAACAGAAGTACTATCTAGCTAGTGTAGTATACGCCGGATTCGAGTCCTTGAGTCTCAATTTTGAAGTTTCAAGTCATTTTGTCGACTACTGAAACTGCATTTTAATCTTATGTGAGTTCTAATTGAAACCTACACTGGAAATGGAGTTCAAAAGAGCTTAGATCCAGAATTGTAAGAGTGCAATTTTAGTACGTAATAAATTATTTAAGTTTGAGAAAAATAAGTCTTAAGCGTAAAAAATCTCAAGGACAAAATTAAACATGAAAACGGAAGAAAGACTAGAACTCAGCGAACAGACTAGATCCAAAATAAACCGTTAAATTTAAGTCATTTTAATCCCGAAGCCTACATTATAGATAACCATTAAAGCCCTTTAGCATGTATAACCCAATAATATGCGAAACAGCTGACTTCTACTTTGCTTATTTTGATGACCTGTTGACGATCGATTATGATGACGTGTTACCTATTCGAAAATTTTACGGTGTAAAGCCACGTGTAGAAACATCGAACGCGGAAAAATAAAAGCACAAACAAGTCGCAGAACAAGAGGTAGGAAAAAACTCGATCTCTGTAAAACTACCATGAATTCTACTTAAAAAGACTCGGATGTTACTTACGGATGTCTCGAGTTACTTACATCACCACTCCTACCCCGGAATTGAAAACAAGTGAAAAACAAAAACTTGGAAGAATACCTTGAAATATTCACGGCGTCACTCGTTTTACTTATTCAAACAAACGGGTCTCATGAAAATTGCCTCCAAATAAAGGTAGGCTTTGAAACAAACATTTCTTAATATTCTAATGGCATTGTCCGTTATGAGTTAGGGACTTACGGAATATTAATTATTATAATGGAGACTGGACAGCCAATCAGGACAATTACAATGGCCAGTGGTGATTATTGAAGGAAGGTATTTCCATCCGGAAAGATGACGTCCTTGGAGGAGTAGGTAATACATTTTCTGTATTCTCTGCTATTTATAAAGACATAAATTCTAGACAACGACTAGGCTTATAGGTACAAGCGAAACATTAGCGCGATGTAATCGACACCCAGCGCCATCTATTGATACTTTGAGGAACAAATGTCCAGAAATCCTGGCAGGTTGCCAGGATTTTATTCAGTAATTTGGTAATGGTAATGTGTAAAGATCTTTACGAGTACGTTTTCCGTTGAACGAGTGTGGTTATATCTATGTAGATGTAAATAAACGTTACAGTTACTTTCATCTTTTCATTTTGCTTGCATTCCTTATAAGTTTCAAACCAGTAGGTACATAATATTGATTGACGAACCCAATCAGGTAGAAACTTATTAACCCTAAAGCTGTTACTTTCGACCAACATCTCTCAAGCGAGCAAGGGGTTAGTTAGCCTCATTACATTAACGGATTAATTATAAGGGCAAAAACCATCCAACGGGAAACGTAGACATGTACAAGTAGGTATTCTACCTGACCAGAAAGCGTAGCTAGCCGTAACATCCAATAACCTAACTTGACCTATAAACCTGGAATAGTGAGGTGACACGTGTAAAAATACTACTGTAGCGCTACCATGAATTGACATCTAAAACTGACATAACGTAAAATATTGCTCTGTTTCTTTCAAATGCATCACAATGAAAGAGACAAATCGATAGTTTTCGATAGCGAGGATAGTATTTCAAACTCATGGTAAGGCCACTGAAACAAATGAATAAAAACTCGTCAATATTAGATAATAAGTAAATACATTACAATTACATCATTCTCATATTAAATTAAGAAACTGTAATACGAGTACTTGTTTTATGGCAATGGGAACAGCGAAAATGTATATCGGTAGAGGAGCAGACAGATCACCTGGTGGTAAGCGATTGCTGCCGCCCATAGACACCCACAATACCAGTAGAATCACAGGTGCGTTCCCAATCTTTTAACCCCTTTTCCCCCTAATTGGGCCTTTGGTATCCTCACTCACTCAGCGAAACACAGTAATGTCTCCTTTATAACATACTAAATGGTATATAGATACTTATACTGTAACAGGTATACTTTCATAGTTATATATGTATTTAAGTAATATATTTATGATCCTCTGTTGTCTGATATCTGTAATACAAGTGCATAAGCTACTTAGCACGGAGTCAGGTCAATGTATTGTGTGAATTTATTATTATTTATAGTTATTACAACACCCAGGATAAACAAACATAAGTATTCGACATCTGCCGCTTTTCAACTTACAATTCATGTAACATGAGGTAGAGTCACTCTTAAATGTGCCAACGAGTCAGTCACTCATTACCAGAATGATACGTTTCCTTTTCACAATTTCACTCGAATAAGTTAAAAGGTTGAATCACTTGTGACTCCACAGGTGTCCATGAACAGAGGCAATGACTTATCATCAAGTGATTCGATTGCTGGTGTCTAACCTATCACATCAAAAAATAGGAATTACCTACTAGTTATTCTGACAATGTGAGTCACTTGTAATTGAATCTGTGGCAGACTCATTCACATAACACTGACTCTTTAATAAAAGGAAAAAGATCGTGAGGAAACCATCACATCACTTCTCTTTTTCAAATTTTTAAGCGTGTGTTGTTTTTGCATAAATTGTTCACAGGGTGACGCCCATTCATCATTTCCGTGAGGATGGGCCTATGTCTTAGCATCCGGGACATAAATTTGGCTGGTATTATTTAAGTAGGTACAAAATTCATATTATTACTTAAAGAACGTAACTTTGAAGAAAAAAAACGATTTGAACACGTTCAAAATAAGTTTCCTCAAAAAATACATTTGTATTTTTAAACACGATGAAATAAAAAAAAAGTGTAGAAAATTAAGCAGGAAAACAATCCTCGGGCTAAGAAGAGACAGTTTGAGAATTGACTGGGACTAAAAAGCTATGATAAATGAAACAAAAGGTACATTGAAACACGGTGAAAGAAAAAAATAGGTTGATGATGAGATACAAAATATTGTGGAGCCAAGTATCCCCCTACACTGACGGAAATTACTTTAAGTCCAAGTGAAATCTATTTGAAAATATGTTTCGAGAGAAAGTACGGTGGAGTCGCGTCACTAACCTAGAATAACGATACACAATAAAATAACGGAAACCCATCAAATGGGAAATTTGGGCGGATGGTTATGTGTGTTCGTTAGAATAAAATACGGGGTTTACTTCATCCATTACGTGTTGCGATAACAAAAACTAATTGGGAATCGAAAGCGTTTCCACACCATTAAGTAAGGTCACTGTGAAATTAATGCATATGGTAATGGATGAGGGCCAATTTATCAAATGTAAAATAGATGATCACTAATACCTAAATAAAGACCATGAGCTACATTTTATAAGATCCGTTTTACTCACATTTTGATGTCAATTGAGGAAATTTGATTCTAGATTTAAGGAATCCAAATTGTGGTTGTCTGTAACACTGAATAATAAATAAACTAAAAATATATATATATATATATATTATATATATATATATATATAATTAAATTCTGTTATTTCGGACCTATAGTTTCTTGGGATTCACGAGCGCTTTGTTTTTCAAATCCTTTGACGCAATTTTTGAATGCCTACCTACTTCGTTAATTTTCCTGAATTATTTCAGTGTTCTTAACTATTCTAGTGCACAATCTTTTTTTATGTTATAAACCTACCTAAAATACAAACATTTTCATGTTATAACCTGCAATACAGGTTTTTTTATTTAATACCTTCTTCAGGCACGTCAGTCTCTCACAATGATAAGGGTCTAAAATGTAGCAGATATTCTATTATTTTTACCAAATGATTGTGATATATACCTAGATTTATTTTTTTTACCTGTTGAAAATACCTGTTATATTTTGTATTCTATTGTAAAAAAATTTAACAATAGAATAAAAAATATGTTTTTAATTTAATGCGGGTGCGGTGTACAATAAAAAAAATGCGGAGAGTTGCATTACTCCTCTATCGACTACTTTCAGTACCTATTCTAATGTGGATAATAATATAATGTCTCAATTTAGACTAGAATCACAAAACATGGTATAATTCTAAATGTTGGTTCTACTTTTATCTGGATTTGGAGATCCAAAATGACCTGAAGAAAACACATTTATATACCTTATATCTATTTCGAACTGAGAAACGACCACGTAGTTTAGTCTAAACTACAATTCTGAACAGTAAAAACCCCCATGCTAGTTAAGGGTTAGTGTCAATTTACACTTGTCATTTGGAGTACTTAAATTTTAAAGCTTGTAATTACATTATATCGTAAAGTGGTAAATAGGCTACAAAGATGGCAATAAAACTGCATACATGCGTGATAGTGGTTCCACCCCGTGCTTGCATTCCCATCGGCCACAATTTATGAATATTCCGTTTCTTGCAATGCTAATTTGAAACGTTTATTGTCGATAACAGCCACATAAAGCTAATCTCGACAATAATTGTACAGCAATGGGTAAAAATTCTTAACTACTAATTTTTAAAATTGAGTATTTGAACGGAATATTTTATGCAAATAACAACTACGTGAGCCACTCAAAAAGTTTTGCGACACTTCAAAGAATTAGACTAGAGATTAAACCTACCTGTTCTTTCTCCGTAAACTTTAATTTATTAATAAATATAAGTATGTTAGATACAGATAAGGTCATAGTTAAAACATATGTAATGTAATGTGGACTCCATTTTGCGGACTTAGACTCTCCTTCCGTCCATTGTACGCGATAATGCATATGTAAACTGAGACATAATACTATGTTTTTATGTTAAGCACTAGACAATAAGACGTTGATGAAATATTCCAAGCAGTTACGTAACAGGCAAAACACATCTTCATAACTGGGGCATTAACATCTATGAGGGTCCAGCTTAAGAGAAATTCTAGCATAATGAGGGGCGAAGGCGCTAAGCTCAGTCCTGGCGAGGAGCCAAGTATAAAATATCCAGCCAGCCGCATTATGAGGAAACTTCACAATATGAGCATACATCTTAATGATTTTATGACTGCACCTAAAAAGACAAAAACCACAAAAAGGCTCCAGGATGGAAAATGATCTGTGTTGGGGGTCCATAAGCGACAATAATATCTTACCAACAGAAAACCGCTTATTCTTTTTCGAACATGAAAAAAGATTTTAACGCAGAAAATGCCTCGAGCCTGGAAAGAGATACAAAAGTAGAAAAAGCTTGAATGTAGAAAGAGATACAAGAGTAGAAAAAAGCTCGAATGTGGAAAGATATATAAATGTAGAAAAATAATAATCAAAGGTGAAAAAAGATCACGCGCGGAAAAAGACTCACTCATATGCGGAGAAAGTAAAAACCATCATCATAACTAGAGTAAGAGATCGATAAGAATCCCACCTGATGATGATAAATGGTGTCACCAACTTAAAAAACCTTGGATATTAACAATCAAGTCAAATTTCATACAAAGTTTTATAAACACGTATTAAGAACAAGCAGTAAGGCTACCGGGTAGTAACATCCCTAATTTACGTAGATATTCTTTATTGCCCAAAAAAACAAGGACACATATAATTGAAATCACAATATATGCGGATTTATGACTAGTGCCTATTTCTTGCAGACATTCTATAGGTACAAGAGGACTTTTGAGAAGAGATTACCGGAAACTCTTTTAACCAACAACTTCCGACAAAGAGAGGTTCCACCCCGCGCGTACTGTACTCCCTTTCTGTGCTTATTCTCAATATTGTGTGAAAAGATTTAGGGAATAACTCCCTCTACACAGTGGAGCAAACAGCCATCATACGAGACTGACTGTATGAAAGACACGTTTATACGCAGTCATCACCAGCACAATACGAGAATGTGCGAAGACAATTATCTTCAAGGTCATGTTTATATATTCCTCCCGTTTGTCGCACAGAAAATTATCTTAATTTGAATTCGCGAGTGTGTATGTAATTTCTGACTTGTTTGTTTGCATGACAAGAAATGCTGGGAATTGCATAATCTGCTGGCATAAATCTTAATAACCCGAGATGATTAACATAGATATTGAAAACGCTGTGAGATTTGGCTCGAGATACACACGTCATACCTACCCGCGTTGCTTTGCGGCACCCCAATTTTCAGATTGGTTACGCTCTCCCACCCTCAAATAGAGGACTATACAAAATGTTTTCGTTTCTATAAAACCTCTTTCTATAAATACTCTCACATTATTGCAGTATTTTACATCCACATTTTTTAACTGAACTAAATCTGAAATTTATTTCGGGAAATGGAATCCCATTTCACTCGTTTTTTCGGATTACTCAGGTGTAAGCTATCAACTTTTTGTTCAATATTTAACAAAAAAAATAAAGCTGAAAGGATTAGACCTAATTGGATCGACTTTGGAAAAGTTTCAACATTTTTTCGGAAAAATTCTGTGGGTATTTGTCGATGTAAAAAAAGGTTTTTGTTAGCATTAATTGTTGCATGTTACAAATATTGAGAACAGTTCTCAATTTAAATACTCTCGGGATTAAATCAAATACAACCTGAAAAATATTGTTCTCTTTCATTTTATAAAACACACACTTTTTTTGTAAAAAATCCGATAAGTTGATATTTTCCAATCCCTAGCAAACAGAAAGTACAAAGTTAAATACCTAAATCAATCGAAAAAGCATTTTGACTTTTATTACGATATTGCGTTAGTTTTGCTTTTTTATGCCATAGGTGGCAAACGAGCATCGCCTTATATTTCTTTAGCCTTATATCCTCCGACTGATTCAGCTACGGTTAAAGGTACAAGTTCAATTTGCATACCCTGACCCTGATATTCCAATGGGAGAGTAAACCGTAGTGAGATCTTCCGCAGAACAGTGCTATCCAAGGCACTAGATATACAAGAAAAATATTTACTGCCTCTCATATTTATATTTATAATCTCAGTCATAGATAGCCTTTATGCATATTAAAAAAGTAATTTATTTTTTCCTTAATTAACGATTAAATTTACTTAATGGTAACTTTAATCGTCACAAATAAGGTGGACCGAAGATTTGGTGAAGGTCGCGGGAATTCCTTGGATGCGGGAGGAACGATCTGTGTGGAGAACATTGGGGAGGCCTATGTCCAGCAGTGACGTCTATTGGCTGAAATGATGATGCAAATTTCCAAAAGTCATAGAACAAATGTTGTTCAGCATGATTGGTAGAAGACGTGGTAACAGAGATGTAGATATTCATAGATACACTGTATAGCGCTCATCCCATATAGAGAAAAAAAATGAAAGGCTAAAGAATTAACTAAAAGTAACGATAGTTACAGCTACTTATTATCAAAGTCCTGGCATTATTCCAGAGACAAAATATTGCAAACAACAGCGGAGCTCAAGAAAGATGTCAGTTTCATAGTCGGAAAACTTATTATTCATATTACGTAAGACAAGACGAAATATTTCATAGCTTTAATTTATGATAGTTCATAAGATGTAATAAAGGAGATAGATGACGTCAACACAGTAGTGGAACATTTTGTTGAAAGTGAAATCAGTTAGGACATTCAGTTCAAACTGATTTCAGAAATAGTTGATTATTATATTGACCTGCTTGTAGGTGATTTTATTTTGAAGTCAGTGCACATAATAAGGGACTCACAAAGACGCAACGTGAGGGAATGGAAAACTATTGTTCTTTAAAATCGCTATTCAAAAGATTTTGCCGCATAATTTTGCTTAGTTAGATTTTTGCTTTTTGCCTACGAGTTTTGTATCGTTTTAGAAACCTCTTTATAAATCAAACCCCGATATTAGTGGCTTTCGGAATTTGAGCCCTTTATAATAAGGGGCTCTACTACAACTATCTATCCTACAACTTGGCTCAAAGTTAACACAATTATCATAATAATGTGCGCGTCTGTCAAAATTTCACAAAAAAAAGAGAAAAAGGTGATTTTTCAAATACTCTTCTCAATTATATACTTACAAAGAATATACATTTCCCGTTGGGTATGAGATACCATCATCATCATCATATGAGACCCGTTTCTTTTACTTCGATGGGTAGAAACATCCTAACTCCGGTTCTTACCTTAACAACTCTTACGTAGACCCAGCCACACATCAGGTTACTAAACCTGTCAAATTTCCTCAGTTAATATTCCACCTAATGTGTGTGACAGTAAGATGAGAGTCGATTGAAGAAATTTGACAGTTTTGTATACTTTGATATATGGCTGTACGTACCTGAAAGAATCTGATCAAAGTGTAAAATTAACCTCTTCAAGTATAGCAATTTAAACCTTTTGAGCATAGATGTAAGCCACGTTACGGCAGCGAAAAAGATAAGTTTATTTAGTATATTGCGCATTTTACGGCTATATCTTCCGACGGGGTACGACGTTCGTCTGACATGTTAAGCGTCGCCTCGAGGATTCCCTAGCAAGAGGATGAGCCTAAATTGTGGTCGTTTTAAAAATGCCACTTATTATTATTATGTTTGTTAAAATAAACATACAAAGAACGAATCATCATCATCATTTCAGCCAATAGAAGTCCACTGCTGGACATAGGCTTCTCCCAAAGTTCTCCACACAGATCGTTCCTGTGCCATCCGCATTCAATGGACTTCCCGCGACCTTCACTAGATCGCCGGTCCACCTGGTTGGAAGCACGAATATAATTTGTTAAAGAAACACGTAAAAAGGACTATAGGTATACGTATGGTAGGTGTCTTGTACAGACAGCCACACGTCAATGTATACAAATCTATCAAATTTCTTAAATATATTCTCAACTTTATGTCAAACACGTTTGGTTCAATATCATCTGAGGAAGGAACTTTGACAGATTGTGGTAACCTGATGTGTGGCTGTCTGTACGTATGTCCCTAGCAACCAAAATAAAATTAAGAAATTCACATTGACTGCGCAATGCGGGTAAGTAAGGAAGTTCTTTAATAAGTCGCATATATCCTCTGAAAAACTGTCATGACATATAGAAGATATTTCTCATATAAGTAAATGCCTAGGTAGTTGTTTACATTCTGAAAACAAATTTATTAAATTTTACATGAGTTAAAATAATAAATCTTTATATATCAGCATTAATTAGTAGCAGTAACATCAAAATGAAGGGCTTTTATGTTATAATGACAGTTAAGGGGACATGCGAAGTGTTTTTTTTTATTATTTCTTTGTCCGAAATAATAATTTATTTAAAATACACGAAGAGAAAACTTGTTTTATCACTAAAAAGTAAACAAATCAATGTCTGCATTGATGCTTGTCCATGATAATTGCTGGAGCTTAAAACATGGTTCCTAAACGAAATTCGAAATTCCAAACTTCTTTGAAATGTTTATTTTCAAAAAAGCTATGGAGCGGAGGACATTCTAAACTAAAAAAAGAAAAGACAACAGTAAAATACATCCATTTCATCAAAGAAAAACCCTTGAAGCACTACACACTTAATATATACAGATATAATAACTAGGTATATACTAAACAAACACAAATACCTATCCCAGGAACGTTTACCCAGGTAATTGAACCCTGTACACTTACAGCGGTAAGGTTACTGCCAAGCCTTCGGGTCAATTCGAATTGAGAACAAAGAAAATTTATCTCGTCCCTGTTTTATTTGAATACCTGAAGTGGCTGGTCAATGTAGCTTGACCTCAAAAAGATTAATTCACAAAAATCTATCTATCTATCGAGAGCGCCGATATCAAGTGATATATCATATCACGTTCATACCGTATGGACATTTTTCACAGCTCTATTGTTGACAATTGAGTTAATAATACAGTAATTGAATGCAAGGTCGGGAACTCGACAGATTTGGGCTGCTCAAATCTTTCTTTGTAGTTGTTGCTTCGTGTCACCCAAGCATTTTATCATGATAAAAGCCAGTTAGGTTTTTGAGCCAATTATATGAAATTGTGTCAAAGATAAATGATCAAAATCAATACAAAAGAATTGCTACAGTCATTGAATGCTGTGTAAGGTATTTTTACCGTTAAATAATTTGAATTAAATAATATAACTAGGACGTCTTTTGTCTGACAATCAGTAATTCCGAAATCAAATTACTTTTTAAGCAATGCCATTTACGAAAAGTCGCTTTATTAAGCGGCGTCATTATACATAATACTTTAAACAACGTCCATAAACTTGGATCACTTTTAGCGAAATTCAGAAGGCATTTGGAATTCATGATGCTTGTAACGCAAGGTGGCACCTTATCTTATAAATTATTCCCAACCCCACTTCAAAAACCATCCCTTTGTCGCACATTACTTTCTATGAGCCCTATTTCTGCGTTATTTCCTGTTCCCCTCGCGGAAAAACCTTATATTTAATTAGCGTTATGTATAATAGACGTGTAGGAAATGTAAGTGACAAACAAACAATAAAGTAAACACGTAGTTTGGTGCTTGATCAATAACCGTGTCCTTGACATTAGAGCACTCTGGCATCCGTCAATTTGTATCTCAAAATATCACCCACCTTATTCTGGAGCAGTCACTTGTTCTTGACAAAATCACGGATCACAGATCACGGCTAGTATTTTTTGCACTTCACGTCACAGTTCACACAGGTGAGTACCGTAGCACGGCTCGGCGTCGTAGCACGGCGTAGCGCGTCTACGGCGTAGCGGCGCGGGACGGGTCGTAGCGGCGCGCGCGGCAAGGCGACTGCTCGCCCCGCGGCCGTCGCGTACACGGATTGCACTGCATAGAGCAACAACAGACAGACAATGTGATCCATATAAATGCAAATATTTAAAATATTAGTACAAATTTTATTTACAAAAATATTAAATACATGTAAGAATATTTCCTTTTCTAATGTATTTTTTGGGGTTGTGTAAATTAAGAATAAATCAGATCAATAGTGAAATATAATCTGTAATATTCATTTAGAGGTCAAATAGGTACTTTAATATTTCAAATTAATAGAAACTTTAATTTTAAATTAATGTTTTCTAGAAATTTATATTTTTTCTATTAGTAGAAATATTTTTTCTATCAAATGAAACGATACGTTTATCTGGTAGTTTAAAAACTTTTGTAGGAACTAACTATGCTACTGTTCTAGAAAACTCTCTACAAATAAAAATAACTAATTAGTTGAATAATTTTAGGGAAGAATTTTTTTTATGTTGGACTGTAGATTACATTAGACCTTCGTTATTTTAGATTCCTACAAAAACCACAGTTTAATTTGATTTTGGATAGGTTCACGTAATAATTTCATATATCCCAGAAATAATAGATTATAAGAAATCTACTTTTTCGTTTTAACATGAATTTTATTTTACTAAAAGGTGCACTGTCGTAACAATACGTACAATCTGTAACAAACGTTTTTAAGCTACTTAGTACGGAGTCCGATCAATGAATGTGATGTGTGAATTTATTTCATTATTCAATTTAATTTTAATTTCCCCAGCCTCTGCCCGTCCCTGCTCTGTGCAGCAAGGAGTCCCGCCGTGCGCATGCGCGCGTGACGTCAGCGCCCCTCCGCTCTCCGCTCCCGCCCGCCTACGCTCCGCGCGCGGCTCCGCTCCCGCTCCGCAGCTGTAAGCGGCGGAATCATTCATACACGCATTTTACAAGCTCTTTTTGCAATATACCTAGTATTTATTTGTAGCAAGTTTTTTTTTTCAACTTACAACTAGTTGCAATTTTAATGGTACTAAATTATTTTCCCTATCGTCGTAAGGCCCAGACAGCAGACACAATGGAAAATCAATTGTTTTATGCTTTTTAAAAGGCTTTTGGGTCTTACGACGCAAGACTTAATTTCTAGTAGGTATCCAGAGTGGTCTGGCTTTTGTAAGTTGTATCTAGTATGAGTCCCTACACTATACTATAATATAAATATTAGATTGTAAGTTAGGAAAAAGATATTATCATAGTTTTAAGTCATATCCTAGTCCCTCAAACTAGGAATTCCTGTGCTATATGAGGGTCATTAACATTAACATAATTCCATACTGAAAGCGTATGAAAAAGTGTACCCAATATCACTGTCATAACCGCTTTTATTACAAATCGTGGTCTTTCTTTTTATGTGATAGGTAGCAGACGAGCAGGCGGATCACCTGATGGTAAGCAATTGCCGCCGCTCATGGACACTTGCAACACCAGTGGAGTTGCAAGTGCGCTGCCAACCTTTTATCCCCTTCCCCCCCGGGTGGGCCTCCAGTACCCTCACTCACTCAGCGAAACAGCACAGGGGCTGCTACAAGCCGGTTTTCTGTGAGGCAGTGGTATCACTCCGGTCGAGCCGGCCCATTCATGCCGAAGCGTGGTCTAAAATTAGACTTGGATTTAAACTGATGCTGTTACTTTCATTTGTGACTGTTAATAAAAGTGTCAGCATCATTTTTAAACCATAACCAACATTAATCTAAACTTTGTAATAAGGGGTAGTAGTTTTGTAACTGGATATTTTGAATGCCGAATATGCCGTCGAGGTCAAAAATAAAATGTAGGTAGGTAGTATATTATTTTCAACCCTAATCCATAGTAATTGGTTTCAAATTCCTGAAATGCCAAATAGCGCTCTTTTGCAAATGGAGCATTCATTTACGGCAAAATATGTATACCTTGACCATGTCACAATACGTATAAGAATGTAGAACGACTTCTACTTTCTAATATTTATTTTGACAAGGTTCTAAAGTGTATACATATTTTCGGAATCGACTGTACATAATATGCCAATTATAATCTTGTTTTTATATAAAGCAGACGTATACAGACTATAGTGGGTGGATGTGGGTTGATATTATGATGATGGATCTTGTTTAAATTTAGCTCATTTTTATACAGCTATTGAATACATTGCATTCTATTTGTGGCACCTTTGTGATGATTGTATATGGCCTCTTTGTGAAGTGTTCATTTTACGAAATGGTAAACACGAATATAAATGGAAGAAAAGCGGCAAAAGCCGTGGTTTTTCCCGCTCTTTTCGTCGTCTCATCAAACCCGAATCTCACAATAATTTTCCTGTTACCAGACAATACCCTGAAACTAGCGTCACCAAAACAAAATAACATGTTGCAACTAAATCGCGATATATTGGGGTTGGTCGAAAGAATTCCATGGTGTTGGTAGAGCCACAGCATAAAATAGCCAGCTACTAACATTATCCCCTTTTTTCAAAACTAGTGGCCCGCCCTCACATCGCTTCGGGATCGTAATTCAGAAATGAACCAATAGATGGCGCTGTGTCCAATTACATAGCGCAAGCCTTTCGTGTTTTCGGTTTACCTATAAGCCTTGTCGTTGTCTATACAAATTATGTCTTCATAAATAGTATAGAAGATAGACAAGATCTTATTAAAGTTCCAAATTGAAACTGTTTCCAGCTCCTTTTAATAATGCGTGTGGGAACCGGAGGGCATGAGCTGTAATACTTACTCGTATAACTTAATATCGCGTTTTGTACGTCCTTTGCTTGATCTTTTCCGTGTTTGGTCCCTAAGTTTAGATACCAAAATAGGCCACCGAACATTAATTTCTCGTGAGCGCGAGTACAGTTACGCTTGTAGTGTGACAAGCTCTTTGGCCCTACAAACTGTTGTAAGCCGTCGATTGGCCTACCGTCTCCCATCCCATTTTCATCTCAGACTTGACTGTTTAAAATAAATACAGTATTCTGGTGTATTAGTGCTAAGCGATAATCGCTTATACAGGCAGCGGGTTTGGACTGGAACACCGCTACATCATTACACTGTGGTCGAACTCAACCCAAAGTTTTCATAAGTCTCGTATCATTTTAGTTCCTATTCCTAATCGCATAAAGTTTGAAATAGCGTGGGGTAGTACAAGTGTGGGGGGAAGTTTTCTCAGCGAGCCCTTTTATTTGGGGTTGTCATCGGCCCCCGCTGTTACACTGACCCTATGAGCCGGAGGAACTGCCGTTTGGTATAAGTTATGAGGCGTTCGCGTGATATGCCAGTGATTAATTGAATTACTATTTTATCGCTAGGATTTTAATTGACCTGTCATGTTTTTTTAGTAATTTAATACCTACGTCCCTTTTTAGTGCTTTGTAAGCTAGATAATAAATAGAAATGCAAAATAGATTAGATTAATGTCATGTGTCGGTATTTTCTTGTTAATTTTATATGATCTTAATGTTTATTTATTAAAACATTAATGAAAGTAATTATAACTTAACTTTTTATCAATGCATCTAGTTATTATTATATCTTTAAACTGCTAAAAATATACATTGCGGCTTTAAATGTGTTCATACATTTTATTTCTACATTAAATTGAAATCGATAAATAAATAATTTTACCATTGAATGAATGAATGAATGAATATACTTTTTATTGCACACAAAACAGAGGTATAAAACTTAAAAACTAGTTATATTAGGAGTAATGTACAACAAAGGCGGCCTTATCACTATGAGCGATCTCTTCCAGGCAACCTTTGGGTAAAGATTAAAGATTGATTTAATTTATCGATCGACGAGTGTGAAAACGACGGAAATGGTGGCGTACGACGGGCGGCAGCACAGGGAAAGAGAAGAAGACTCACCAGGACAAAGGACAACTCAAATGCGCACTTTATTTCAATACGCAACTTACTCGCGGCACACACAAATTGATACTAATAAAAATATGAATATCAAAACATTATAAAAAAAACAAATTCCAAATATAAAATATAAAAATAAAATACTTCTAAAAACCATAAATATTACAAAACAGGTCTGTCGCCAACAGAGTGATTAATAGGTGTGGGAGAAACTATCCGTCCGTCCGTCTGTTCGTCTGCCCCCTGCATCATATAAAAAAACTACCACTCGATGTCTACTTATCCATTCTACCATCGAGAAATGCTCTCGATGTCAATTCGATTAATTTTTATTTTTGGTATAGCAATTCTTTGCAATTTATTCTTAAGTAAATATTGCACTTAAAAATTCCTCGGAGGGTTCAGGTGGGACTTGAACCCACAACCTTCCGCGTCAATTCGATTAGTCTGGTAGTACCCTTATTCCCGCTACCGCGGATGATTGGACCACAGCCGTACAGCGCTATTAACACAAATGCGACAGCGCTCACCCGACAGCGCCCTCTATCGCGTGACACAACAGCCTCGTCACCGATCATAGATAGCGCATTCCCGATCGCGTTAAGGCATAATGGACAATGCCCCAAAATAAAAAACAATCAATAAGACATTGAACTAACCAATAAAATCCACAGGGGTTACCTGGAAATGTGATCTTAATTGCTTTTTGTCAGTTTTATTGCCCGCAGCTACAATAGAATGAAAACTAACCCCGGGTAACAAATCTGCCCTCCTAAGCATAAACGCAGTATAATTTTGCTAAGTGTCAAAATCAACTTCATTGCTATGTTTTTAAGGTTGAATTTATTCACTTAGCAAAATTATACTGCGTTTATGCTTAGGAGGGCAGAAATGCTACAAATATTTGTAAACAAATTTTAAATCCGATCTGCATAACTAGTCTTAGGATTATGTATGTGTTAATATACTCTCGGCGTCAAAAAAATCGCACATCTGCGTAGTTTTCATACTAACGCGCTCATATCACGGCTTCGTATGTTAAAAAGTAAAACATTTTATTACAATATTTTTAAGGTCTTTTAATCCAACATTTTCATCATCCATGGAATTTACTTGATTCGTCCAAAAAAATTAAAAAGTAAATCAGTTTTTCAGCTCCATAGAACATTGTATGGGACAAGAACATTTATTTACATTTTTATGTTTTTGGGAAAATTAGGAAGTTTCCACGACTAATTAAGAAGCATGATTAATAGACGAGCATATAAAAACCATGTTACGTAAAAATATTGCAATTAAATGTTGAACTTTTTATTAATATACGAAGCCGTGATATGAGCGCGTTAGTATGAAAACTACGGAGATGTGCGATTTTTTTGACGCCGAGAGTATATAAAATATTGATTATTATCATCTGTAATCATAACGATACCTTAAATCTCAAAGGGCGTAATCACCAAATCATCACTTTTCAGGAGAGCCGAAACAAAAAAAAAATCTAAGAATTAAATTCATAACTTTTAAACTAATAATGCCATATAAATGAAATTTAGATGTAATTATCGAGTATCGAGAGCTTTATAACACAGTTATATGGTATTCAAAATACAACCAATGTTTGCCAAACTGATTTGTGATTACGCCAAAAAAATATTGACAACTTGGCATTTACGACCTAAAAAAAAGGCTGTTCTGCAATAAGTTATGGTATAATGGCGTTTACGACTTGAAAAAAAGGCTATTCTGCTCTATGCTATGGTGTAACAGCCTAGTTAACTTATAGAAAATGCATTTTAAAAAGCTATTTTCGGTTTTTTATAAGTAAAAACACTTCGAGGAAGATACAAATTAAGAGACAAATACGGGTAGTTTCATTATTACAAAATTTATAGCAAGTACAGAAATGAAAACGATTTTATTATTTCAATTATACAAACGCAATCATTTTAGTTTGAAATTCAAACGAAAGTTATTGATTTCTATAATTTTGTTTTGTTTTTAAATTAGTATAAACAATATCTGCATCGACAGGACTTTTACTTAGAGCTTAAATTTTAATAAGTCTTCTACCAGTACTGTGCAAAGAAGTAAAAACAAACGTTTATTTAAAAATGTTAAAGCTAGGATTGATCTACATAAGATTTAAGCGCTAGCAAAACTCCCGCCACTTTGTTTATGTTTCAGGTTTTGCGTGCTATTAACAATCTTTAATAGGAGTACTGTTGGGCAAAAGAAATAAAAGACGTCAACTTCACTATATTAACAAGAATTTAATCACAGACATCGATACAATTCGGTTCGACGAGGGGAAATGAGTGGTATATTCTGCTCATTTTCGTATTTCCTCATTTTCGTCTAGGATACTGACACTAGAGTAATTCTTCTTACGTATGGGTAGTAAAAGTACTTGCTAATTGCATGTCTGAGCGTTTTTATTTAAGAATTTATAGAAACCGGACTAAACGCGATATTCATTATGCAGTATTACTACCACTTACTTTATTTATTTTGTTTAAATTCTTAAAGTAACTCGAGTCGTAAACGCCACTGTTACACATATCTGTCCTATACGCCTCATTCGATAGTCAGTATTTTTCACATCATTATAATTTTAACTGGTGTATCGACCGAAACCTTAATAATGAATTTTTTAAAGGTATTTACGACTAAAATTCTTGCATTATCGACGGTAAACACGTGGGCTGTAATCACCACTTTTTTGCGAATTTTAAAACTTTGATAATACAGATCGATAGAGAAAAAAAAATGGAGTAAGATAGCATTCAAAAGTCATTTTGGCCAAAATGGTGATTACGCCCTTTGAGATTTAAGGTATCGATAATATCCAATGTTAACGTAATGATAACGTTCGGTTATTGTGTCAAATTCGTACAGTTCTGCCGCGAACTCCGCTGAATAGTGAGAGAATTTTAGATTTTGATCATCTACTTTTGCTTTTAAATGTGCGGACAGCCGCACATCAGGATACTACAATCTGTCAAATTTCCTCAGTTGATATTGAACCAAACGTTTGACATAAAGGTGAGGTTCGATTGAAAAAATTTGACAGATTGTAGTAACCTGATGTGCGGCTGTCTGTACCTACAATTAGCCTCCCGGCCTTTCGTTGTCGGTATCCCATCCGCTCATACAAATCGCTTTGCGAATTCCTTTGTAATGGCTCCGGCTAATGAGTGGAAGTCGCTGCCCGTCGAAGTTTCCTCCGAACGTTATAACGACTACGAATAAGTAATAAAATTGTACCCGTACGGTCTTAGCCTATAAGGCGTGTCGCACACACACTCAAGAGTCGAGGCGGAAGCGTTCAAGAGGCGCACCGCCTCTGACTTTTCTATACAATCAAATATGTCAACGCATACTGCCAGAGTCGCGGCGCAGTCGAGGCGGCGGAGGTGCAGGGTCGAGTCGGCGACGCGGCGCGGGCGCACGGCACGGTGTCTATGAACGGCGGCAATCGCTTACCATCAGGTAATCCGTCTGCCCATCTACCATATCACATAAAACGAAAAAAAACTTTGATGCATTTTTATATTGTTACTGTGTTATGTGTGTTACAACCAAGTTTTCTAATAGGAAATGAGCACCCAAAATAACCTATAATATTGCCTGCTCGAATATATCCGGGGCCGACCTCTTGTAATTAAGATGTATTAGACAGTTGCTCCGCGAATTATCGACTCGGGCGCCAGTCAAACGGATATACAAGCAAAACTATTTCCCCAAATAAAATAGGTACTGATAAACTGAAAGTTAAACATGCGACTCCAAATGAAAGATCAAACATACTGGCCCGATGGTAGCCGCCCCACAAGGTGGAATGATGTTCTAGTGAAAGTCATGGCAATTCCTTGAATGCGTGTGACACAGGACCGATCTGTGTGGAGAGCATTGGTGGACCTACGTCCAGCAGTGGACGTCTATTGGCTGAAATAATGATGATGATGTTGACTGGCCCAATAGTGTGTAATGACGCCGCCTTATACACTAAAGGCTTCAATAATGAAGGCCTGGCCGGATGGCGCATTTGGTAGTGACCCAGCCTCATACGCAAAAAACGTGGACAAAGTAGAGAAGGTTCCTGGACAAGAATTCGTGTGATGAATGCATGTGTTTGTTCAGTGTAATATATGTATCTAAGTATTTTGTTTGTGATTCCTCTGAATGTGACGGAATGTGATGAATATGACGAAAAAAATGCAGAAAGCAATTGTAATTACATTAAACCAATGCACAAACTATCCATTCAAAGATTAGACAGATCGGTGCAAATCTGACAACAGAAGTCCATTAATAAAGCTTCCGTCTAAGCCAGTCCAAAATTCAATCTAAGTTCCTCCTCACCCGAAGCAAGATCCAATCTCCACCCTCTAAACTCCATAGATTTCGCAGGTAATCTTTTAAAAAATAGCTTGCACGCATTCCCTTTTGCGTGCGAAAGTTAAAAGGGTCTTTCTAACACACCATGAGACTCCATCAGATACCTATTTGTCAGTGCGGAGCTGTGCTAGTGGTGTGCCAACTGGACCTTACAAGTCGAGCTAGCAACTTGAGTTGGTAGAGTTAGTAACTCGAGTTGGTAGAGCTAGTAACTCGAGTTGGTAGAGTTAGTGACTAGAGTTGATAGAGTTAGTAACTCGAGTTGGTAGAGCTAGTAACTAGAGTTGATAGAGTTAGTAGCTCGAGTTGGTAGAGATAGTAACTCGAGTTGGTAGAGTTAGTAACTCGAGTTGGTAGAGTTAGTAACTCGAGTCCAAAACGAATTAGTAACTGGAGTTGGTAACGAAAGTAACTCGAGTTGGAAGGTGATTCTCGTACATTCGATTTAATTCGCAAAATGCGAATTTTTCGTTGGATAGCCAGGTTTTCTATAAATGGGCCGGTGCAAGCAACCGGAATAATACCACTGCCTAACGGAAAATAACAGTAGTACGGTGAATACATTGAGAAATAATAATTTAGCAATTCACACGGCTTTGGAACAGAGTAACTCGTTTATGTACAGTCAACTCCAAAAATATGTGTACAATGTGACCTTGTCACAATACATAATGTATAAGAAAATACAAGTCGTTCCTATACATATGTATTGTGACAAGGTCCTAAAGTGTATACATATTTTTGAAGCTGACTGTACCACCTGTTTACAATGACTGACTCTCACTCACTCATTCTTTTCTAGCTTTCTAGCACACATTAGTATTTTACTTTCTTATTTGAATTCCAACTTGAGTTTAACATTGGTCCCATCCCTAAGCTGGCCCCGGAGTTGGCTTGTCTCGTCCGATAACAATTTGCTTCGACTGGTGATTTATGGATCTAATACTGCGGTTACTTACCGGCGTCACGATATTGGTTCGATGTAGCTTCCGAGGTGACGTAGTGTTCTTTAAGCGCTATTGAAACCGGCAGAAAGGGCGAACGTATTTATGCCTCCGTCATTTTTAACCCAATTCAAAGAGTGTTATATAAAAGGAGAATTTCTGCTGCTTCAGGCCTACGCTAGCGTACAATGGTTTGCAAACTTATTCCAAATACATCAATCATTCTTCGTTACTAAAATTGTTTTGTCTTGGAAATAGCTTTGCTCTTGTTAAGTAAGTGCTAGTATATAAAGGATTATTAATCCCAAGTTAGATACTCATACCCAGACATAACATGCGTATCGAACAGCTGTCAGATACCTGCCGATCTTCTTCTCTTCTACATCAGCATTCTTTAACCCACCGTTGGGCATATTCCTCTCCAAAATACCTCCACTCGGCTTGGTCGTGAGTTTTCCTAGCCTCATAAGTTGCCTGCGTGACTCATAGATCATTTGGCCATCTGGCTGGAGATCTCCCTACGTTTCTCTTGCCCAAACGTGGCCTACCTACCTGATATTGCTAAAAACCTCCAGAAGAGTCGCCTACGCTGGTACGGCCATGTCCTGCGTAAACCGGAAAGCTACGTGGGAAACAAATACGTCTAGCCATGCCACCACCGCTGGGTTCTGTCGGAAGGGGTAAATTCAAAAAGGTTTGGCTTGACGTCGTGAGAGATGACATGCTGCCAACAAACTCACCACAATGGATGCCATAGACCGTTTGAAGTGAAGGAGTTGTAGCAAAAAAGCAAACCTTAGTCTCCAAAATGACTGCTTGGGATGCGGGACAAAATGCGAAGATGATGAGAACTCATACTCAGACCTTAGAATAAAACTATTATTTAATTTGAATCGAAGTCAAATTAAATAATGTTTTTTTAATTAATAAAAGGCTAACGCTTGGCCACAATCGCAGCTGATGGAAAGCGTCGATGAGGTCTAGAATGTAACGCGTTTATTCAGAAGATGCCTGTTCACTCTTGCCACATTATCCAGATTGTAAGGATCAGGGAACACAGTTCTTCAACTGTCCGCATTAGAAAGAAGAAAACGGTTTGTTCGGATAAGAGGTCAACAACATATGGGATTGGGATTCAAACCTACGACCCTTGGAGTGAGAAACAGGTTCACTGCCACCTGCGCTTTTGTGTTAAAATAAGACTAGGAAGAAATACATGCTAATACCGAAACAAGTTTGTGTAAAATTATTATGATTATTATCCCACCGTTTATTACATGAAATAAAGGACAAACATGCAAATTGTTAGATAAAGCCGCAGTTCTATGGCGGTTCCGCCATTAGCATAATAAACACAACCGTGTAAGCCCCTGACCGAACACTGTTCTTACCTTATTATGAGTATACCTTTATTGCAATTAGATGCTTGAAAAAGATGAAACTTATAAATCCTACAAATAATGTTTACCAATATTTTTTACAATTCACCGCTATTTATTCGGATTGCTTTTACGGATAAACACAATTGCGAATCTGATAACCGATTTTAATTTGTTTCGTACGGAGGTATTTACAGATTTTTAAACCCAACATCTGCACTCTATATTGGTTTTATACTAAAGGCAATGAACGAGCAATTTGGTTAATAAAAATTAATATAAAATGACTGAAACATTTAATCATTACACAAAAATGGTCCTTATTAATTTGATTTAAGATTTAATTAAGACTGCTTATAATATTACACGAAAGCCGTTCCCAGTATTTTGTTTATCTTGTTTGTTATTTTGCTTACGCCAAGGCGAAAACATTTTTAAAATTTCACAACTTCTTAACATCACATTTTTGTTTACTCGAAGACAATAACAACTCAATCTTTGTGTTACCCAAAAACCAATAAAGTACGTATTTACTTAACATTCAAGTGATAAATAACGCCAGGAAAATATGTAAATTTGTTTTGAAAAAGTTATGAAGCCAATCTAGTAGATCCGCCCGTCGTCAGATTAGTCGAAGGGCGGGGCGGAAGACTCACGGGGCGATTTTTAAAGAAAACCCCGCAAATTTTATTAATCCATACTAATATTATAAATACGAAAGTAACTCTGTCTGTCTGTCTGGTACTCTTTCACGCCAAAACTATCTCAACGGATTTAAATGAAATTTGGTATACAGATAATCTAGACCAGCGATCGTCACACTTTACTCTTCAAGGGCCACATATCAACATGAACATCAGGGCTCGGGCCGCAGTATATGCGTACTAAAAGATTTCTGATAAATACGAATATGTAGTTGACTAGTAGATAATTAAATAAATCTACTATATCGCGGGCCGCACAAATAACGTCGGCGTGCTGCAGGCGGCCCGCGGGCCGCAGTTTGACGACCACGGATCTAGACCCTGAGAAAGGACATAGGCTACTTTTTATTGCGAAAAGGGGGTTGTAAGGGGTTGAAAAGGTGGTAAAAAGTTACTTTTCCACGCGGACGGAGTCGCGGGCGGCCGCTAGTTTTATATAAATTCACACAACATATCAAACATTGACCTGACTCCGTACTAAGTAACTTAAGCACTTGTTACAGACACCAAACAGCAGAGGATTACGAGTACAATACTTACATAACACTCAGACACTGAACAAACACAAGTGTTTATCACACGAAGTTTCTCCAGGGTGGGGATCAAACCCACGACCTTTGGCGTATGATGCAGGGTCTCTACCAAATGCGCCGTCTGGCCAGTAGTCTAATGAAAAAAAAACAAACGCAGGAGACTTATTTTTTCTTTTGCGGTGCACATACTACAATACTACACTGTTTTTATTTAATTTCATGCTGTTTATTCAATTCCTTTGAACTTTTATACACAATATTGGCACACAAGTCGATAAATCGCCTGATGGGATGCAATTACTGCAGCCTGTGGGTATCTGTAAGTACAGCTACATATCAAAGTATACAAAACTGACAAATTTCTTCAATCGACTCTCATCTTACTGTCCAACACATTAGGTTGAAAATCAATGAGAAAATTGGACAGATTGTGTTAACCTGATCTGTGGCTGTCTGTACATTATATTCGCAGTCCAAACGCTCTAAAAATTGTAGAACTGTTTTTTTAAAGAAGCTCATTCACTTGTCCTACTTTGCAACAGTTTATACTATTTAATAATTTATCTGTTTCCATGATAATGATATTCATTACTGTGGTTTCGAAGCATATCTTCATTACAAATTAAAGTTTTTGAATGGCATTTTGCTAACCCAAATGTAGATTTATCAAGTTGTAAACGTAATAGTAGAAGATCCGTAGAACATCGACCTTCACCGGGCTGATAATCGAATGAAATATCCTTTATGACAAATTTTATATACTAGAAAATATATTAAAAATAGGTTTGCTAAAAAAATCCTGGACAGACTATTTTTAATTAATTTTTTAAAAATAAAATATTTAACTAAATTTTGCAACATTAAGATAATAAGAAAATTTTCATTCTTACTTAAAGTATAAAACGTATAGAATGTGCCGCCATTGGGTTGTCTATTATTTACTGGACAGAGAACTCGGTTGTCAGGTATAAACAGGTATGTCGATGGCAGTTTACCTTCACTTGAAATGATAATAAAAAAATTGGCGGCACATTCTATACGTTTTATACTTTAAGTAAGAATGAAAATTTTATTAAATATTAAATTTAGTTAAATATTATTTTTAAAAAATTAATTAAAAATAGTCTGTCCAGGATTTTTTTAGCAAACCTATTTTTAATATATTTTCTAGTATATAAAATTTGTCATAAAGGATATTTCATTCGATTATCAGCCCGGTGAAGGTCGATGTTCTACGGATCTTAGACTATAAGCAAGAAGTTAGTTACTTAATGAAATTACTGCGGCGCGTTTGTGATACCGCACCGTGGGGCTGTGAGGTCTCACTCTTAGAAAGCTAGGGCATCCCTGAAGGGATTTTATTAAGGCTTTCGTACCTCTTTAACTAAAAGCCAGACTAACGCCCTTTTCTTCCTGTTAAATCACTGTGACTCTAGTAGTTAAAGTAGGCAAGATTTCGGGGTCGTGGGTTTAATTCCCTGGTCGAGGAAAAAGTATGTTTCGAATTTAGAATTTTTCGGGTTTATATTCACCATGCCAGATTAGGTAAGCGTGGTAATAATCCCATCATAGTAGGGTTGACTTGATTCTGTGATGAAGTCCAGCGCCCATGCTGCGTAATACATAGGCTGAAACTAGACTTTTCCCTACCTAAGTACAGAAGCTGTCAAAAGGTTAGAAAAGGACTTAGTTAAATACTTGTATCCTACGTCGATGGATGATCGTTGTGAATTTAGCCCATAAAAGCGTGATGCAAACTACATCTAGCGCCATCTGTTAGTGTAGTTTAGAACTATTAGCAAAATACGTTCCAAAATGAAGTGAAGGCGGGCCACTAGTTAGTCGAATATAATTAATACGATGTGGTGCATTACCACACCGTGTGGCCGCACTCCTCAGCGGTAAGGGCGGCGCGGAGGGTTTTAAAAAGGCTTTTGTAATAAAATCGCCGGGTCGTGCTTGTGGCTACACAATCGCCGTTCTCATTTATCTTCATCTCATCAAATAGAGCGCTCGTAATGTTATTACAGAATGAATCTAATTGTTTACTTCGTTCGGCTGAATGGCGAAAGTAAACTTTTGTTATCCCTTGTTGTTTATACTAACGGGCTTTTTGAGCCTTTATTAGAAGGATTTTATGATAAAATATGTTTTTAAAGCGTGGTCTTTCCTGAAAGGCTGATTATGTATCAGCGACTAACTGTACACGCGCGCTGATGAATAATTAAGTAAGTAGGTACAGTCGAGTTCAAAAATTTGTATACACTTTAGGACCTTGTCACAGTACATATGTATAAGAAAACTACTTCCACTTTCTTATAAATATGTATTGTGACAAGGTCTTAAAGTGTAAACAATTAGTATTTTATTTTTTAATTTAAATTGAAAATTTCATTGAAAATATAATTCACACAACATCTCATAAATCAACCTGACTCTAATATTAGCACCGTACAGATATTAGACAACAGAGGATCACAAATAGAATACCTAAAATACATATTATATATAACACCCGACACTCAACAAAGTTACAAACACCAATGTCCATAGGTATGAACCACGACATTGGCGTATGAGGCAGGGTCACTACCAAATGCGCCATCCCGTCAGTCATGCATATAGCACAACTGTTAAACTAGAGCCTATGAGCACAATATAATGTGCTCATAGGTGCATAAGTACTGACAGTGATAAGCATATTTATCATCTACCCCAGTATTGCCTATTCTAGTCCTATATATCGTATTATTTCATCATCGCAAACCACGCTCGTCCACTGCTGACATAGGTCTCCCAATGCCGCTACCGCTCCCGATTTTCGGCCTCTCATCCAGCTCCTCCAGCCAGCTTCAATGTCGTCATCCCATCTTGAGCAGGGCGTAATCTATCTATTGACAATGAAGTATTGCATGAGTCTACATAATAACAACAGCAAGTAGATTGGAGATTATTAGATATGCGCTGCCTTTGTCTAAATCACCAGGCCCTAAGCAATTACAGGCCTTTTACAATTTACAGCGAAATAGCCGCTTTAATATATTTTGCAGGACAGTTAAACTGCGTAAAACTAAAATCATTAGCAAGTCTGCGCGGGATAATCGGATTGTTGGAACTTTAAGCGCTCGCAGCTACATTGTAAGCGCGCTAAGCGCTCTCTGTCCACATTACCGTGTAGTACCAACTTTTTAGATTACCAATTTTCTAGTTTTCACTGAGAGCTGGGAAAAAGCATTGCGAAGCTTAATTGTTGATTGAACCAGGTAATTTGGATAGTTACCAAAATAATCATATCCTATGGATAGATGGAAAGATATAAATAAAATAAATAAATTGTGACAACATCACATACACTATCCTATCGTGGTCCCAAACAAAGATTTTCCCTTGTACTATGGGAACCAAGAAAAGCAAAGGTACCAAAAACCGTCAAACAATCGGCGATCAAACATCGTGGCGAGTTTCTAAAACGTGTAACAACTATGATTCATCTGGTCTAATTTAACTGCTAAAGGGTTGTGAAGGTCAGACGGCAGTCGCTCCATTGTAATTACCAGACTCCCCAAATCCTGAATCATGGTCTATGCGCACCCCAGGCTCCGAAGCAAAAGCTTTGGACGCACCTAGGAATTTCACGCTAAAATGAGAGAATAAAGCTAGTTATATAAGGACACAATAGCCCATCAGCAAAGTTGATTCATTTGCCCGATTCCTGATTATCGATGCGAGAACCCAAAGAGGGTTCACTCCCCGCCGCGTCCGGCCCAACTCAATTATGAGCGAAGACGTCGCTAGGCCTCCGCAAATAGTTCCCGACTATTAACTTCGATTGTGTGCCCCAAGTGCTTCTAGAGGGCACCTTCTATTGAATGATTAGTTTTGGCTGTTACATTAAAGTGCTGAAGTAATTTTTCCACAGCATTCGATTCCGTTAATCATGAAACGTTGCTCATAATGTTACAGTATTATGATGTCTTAAATAACACGCTTAGTCTAATTGAATGGAATTTATAAAATAGAATTCGAAAGCTAAATGGCAACTCTTACGGCACCCTTATACTAATTGGCGTGCCTTAGGGCTGTATATTGGGTCCTTTACTGTTATTGATGTAGTATATAAAGGACTTTCCTTGCAATACTAGAGGTTTAAAAAAACAAAATTTATCTAAAAGAACTATGTTTCTTCTAAATCTACAAGTAGTATAGATGAAATAAAAACAATCATGAGTCATACAAATACCTCGTAAAAAGCCGTGAGTACACATAAGTTATATACTTTCCTTGATGTTTGAATATCGAAATATGATGTTGTTGTTTGGAGAGCTTCTCGAGCAAAGGGAGCGTAAATGGAGTTTGCTTTGACGCCTTCCCGAGATGAATTTGTTTGCGTAATTTTTACATTTTCTACCTTTGTTGTATGGAGAATTGAAAAGTTTTATGGGTAACTCATTTACTACATTATAACTATATACATGGTAACTTAAATATACATTTGGTTATATAAACTGTCATATTCATTTTTATTTCTCAACTAGTGGCCCGCCCTCACTTCGTTTCGGGACAGAAATTCCACTGTCTTCCAATAGATGGCGCTGAGCGTTGATTGCTTCGCGCTAGTGTTTCGCTTTTTCGGTTTGTCGACGTCTACAGAATTTATCTCTTTATAAATAGTAAAGATATGTGGAAAAGTTCTCTGGTGGACACCGCATACAAGGAGTCGCTGCCGTGACAGGCCTCCCATAAGATTAGGCCGACGATCTGGTGAAGGTCACGGGAAATTCTGGAATGCCGGCAGCACTGGACTGATCTGTATTTAGAACGTTGGGTGAGGCCTCAATTCAGTTTGTGTTTTTTTTATTAAATCAAAGGAAGAACACAATCACGGTTGTCAATATTCAAAACAGCATCTCGTGTTACTGCTTCCGCATGTATTATACCTACTTAGGTAGGTAGGGCAAGTATTTCGCATGAAAAACGAAAAACAAAATTCTTATACGAGCTTCTGCAATCAATAGAAATTCAAATAGATAAAACGATTAATTAATTATGTAAGTAGGTACCATTAAAACAGAGAGGCCGCAAAATTAATTAACTTCAAGTCAAGGACACCGCGTTTTCTCACTTGTCGGCCTTATCCATTTTGCGCTTCAAGGGAGCAATTCTCTCGAATTTGACAGATTGAAAAGGAGCGCTCTTTGGCATTTTCGTAATCTAAAAGTTATTTAAAACCAATTATTATTAATTTGGGTCACAAATAAAATATCCCTGTGTATTAATAATTGTTGGAATTAATTCAAAACTTCATACTCATCTAAAAGATAGATAAACACTAGATTTGCTCTGATATATTTTTTGTATGGCAAATATTCAGAGCGTTTCAGACGGAGTGAGGTCATCTTGACTGTCCTCAATTAAAAAGCATTTAATATAAAATTTTACTTCATGACGAAGGTGCAAGAATTGGCCCTTGACAGTGATTTGTTGTCTTTTAATTTAGTAACTTGCTTATTATGTAAACATGGTTTGAACGAGCACTAAGCCAGAAAGTGCTTAGCTACCCATTTTAGCTAACCTTGGTAAGGGTTACATCGTTACTTCGTTCGGAGAAAAGTCAATACAAATTCCTTTGGTCTCACCTCTGAAACTCGTCACAAAATAAAACAAACGCATTATAAGCACAGTGTTACTTTGGGACATCCACATTTTCCATAAAATATAGGTGAGAGTTGGCTATAACATACAGCCATTTTAATTGTACCACTTCTAAATTTCAAACCGTCTACACCTGCTGTACATTCCGCCATTCAACACATTAAAGAATACCCATCCACGTGGATGGATATACCCTACGAGATACCTACTTTAGTTCCTGTACATGTAACCATGTGGCTTGTAGCGAAGCCCTCCTACCTATAACTACT
This sequence comes from Cnaphalocrocis medinalis, assembly GCA_014851415.1. NCBI lineage: Eukaryota > Metazoa > Arthropoda > Insecta > Lepidoptera > Crambidae > Cnaphalocrocis > Cnaphalocrocis medinalis. Next base: position 12,935,457 of record CM026285.1, read on the forward strand.
CATATTCTCATTCGTTAAGGGAGGGCTGACACAAAGCGCGTATGAAACTCCGATTTGGTCGTAACCTCCAGTTAATTTTAGCCCTCATGTTACAGTTGGGTTTGTTTTCCTGTCAAAGGGTTGCGAAGGTCATCATAATCGCCACTCTAAAAAACTTGAATCATAGTCTAAACACACCCCCACCCCAAAGACGGCAGTCACTTCATTGTAATTATCAGTATCCCCGAATCCTGAATGATCTAAACGCACTCCATACTCCAAAGCGACATCTTCGGACGCAACTGGGAATCACACGCTAAAATGAGAGAGAGACAGTGAAATATACAGATATAAACTACAGCAGCAAATACCAAAAATAGTCCGTACAGTTTATTTCAACAGCAAATCCAATCTAAATTTCATTCGAACCGGGACAAGGCAAATTCAATTGGTGGGCGCGGAGCGAATCGTTTTTCAAGATCGGAAGCCATTTTAGCCACAATAGTGGTAATCGGGTGGCAGTAATGTCGGGAAATTGCCCGACCGCGGCCAGGGCGCGACCTGACCTGCACTGTCCGGTGGAAAACGGACGTGTAATGGAAGTGAGAATGGGAAAAAACTTTAAATTCTTCGATTCATTACGAGTACCGCTAACATAGCAGGGGATACAAAAATTATAATGGAACTCCTTTATTCTCCTTTGATTTCATCTTTTCTAAATTCCTTGAATTAATTTTTATTTTTAAAAAGTTGATGACGTTATTTGACGATTAATATTATTAATGTTCGAATTTTAAATTTTGCCCACGCTCTGCAGTTATTGTCCTTTGATTTTATTTTTTCGTTTTGTGTTGCTTGAATTTAAAAATAAAATATAAAAAAATAAGTTGAAAAGTACAGCTCGACAAATGTTCGAATTTTAATTTTTCTTGCATTTTTGTCTTAACAAAGTAAAATGTGACCTATGACCTAACAGCGCTCTTCGAAGGTGATTTAACTTAGATACCAACCAGATATCTGCTCTCTTCTGTCTATTTAATTTGATTGTATAACTGTTTGTAGCAGCTACATACGAACTCAAGGCGAGGTTGTATTCAAATCCCAGTTGAATCCCGGTTGGTATTTGATAGATTGCAAACAAAGATGAAATAATTCTCTGCTCATGTTTACTCGCGCGATAGGCCGCGCCTCACGTACTTACGCGAGCATCTGCCTACGGGGAGCTAAGAGACAGGCTGCAATTATTTTATATCTTTATTTATACCGTGACATCAGCAAACTTATATCTCATAGCTTAAGTATCTGGGTGACAATCGTAATATACTTTTACTTCCTAGCTGTTTTATTATAAATCTTAATAAATTGGCATGACAAATTTATAATGCCGAATTCGATCGATCCGATGAAGTTCTTACGATTTTCTAAGACTTTACGATTTTATTTCTAGAATATCATAATGAGAATGCAACGTAACATTAATAAACCTGAAGGATGTATATTAAATTTTTCGACTAAGTAATTCAAATTGAATGTAAAGTAATTAAATTAACCTATCACCTATATACGGTCCCACAGCACGGCAAAGCCCTCTAACACTATCATAGAAATGAAATCATCGCTAGGTACTACGGGATTAGACTTAATCACCACGCTTGCCTAATGCGAATTGGTGATCACAAAGCCCTTCTATTGAATTTAAATTATATAAAAATTGTTATCCATTTTGAGTAGGTATGAAAAGTTTGTATAATTATTTGTGTAGGTAACAGTGCAGCGTAAATTTTTGGTTCCCATTTTAGGGGAATGTCCATTTGACCGGAATACCTACCCATAGATGTCCAGAAAATTCTTAAATAGAAAAAAAACAAAAAACTGTTCCTATAGCAAAAAATAGGCTCAATGTCGAGTTCGTTTAATGCCTTTATTTCGGAGCACAGCCGCTGGCGTACTGAGCAGTCGGGAATTACAGGCGAAGCGGAAAAATCGGAGTGGTCCCCGCAAGCGGCTCCTCGAAATAAAATCTCCGTTTTACGCCCCAGTTGCCCGGCATCCATTCTTCCGTGTTTGCGGTGCAATCCCGCGCAACTCGCCGGTAATCAGGATCATTTACATAATGCAAAATGATTGGTGAGAACGCTAAGATTTATTGTACGGTGTTGAGTTTTTAGGCTAAGATAATTGTGATTTGTTTCATTTAAGTAAGTATTAACATACCTACATGAAAGTTTGACCTTCTTGTGCTCGGTTAAAGGTTTATCAGAAAATTAATCAACAACAAAAATTATCAGTTTCCCTCGTAGATTTAGGCCAGCCAGCCAAGCCGAAGTGTAGACGATCTATGTCCAATCACAATTTTGAAACGTTCTAACGTAGAAAGTTCGCAGAGAGATTAGTCTTTTCGCAAAAAAGTGTTTTCAAAATAATCTCAGTCAATTATTTCAAAATTCACGAACACATATTCGGTAAAATTAAAGAAAATCTTATTTATAGGTAATTATTTTTAGTATGTAGAGCTATAGGATCGACATCTCAGTGATTGTGTTGTGACAAGATGAAATGAATAATACAAGTAACTGGACTATTCTACGCACATATGTGCGTTCAATTTTAAATACCGTATCTGTAACGCCTTAGTTCTTAAGAACTGTAATTTGAGTAATAAAGTAGGTATATCTGCCTACGAAGTACGTAGAGAAAAAAATCTCCAGCACGAATTTTACCGTCTTAGAAAGAACCTACCTTCATAAAGTAACTATTTTATGCCTCTATACGTACCTAACTTAACATCAAACACGCTTTCACTTTTAAATATTATGTTAAGTACCTTTTTCTTTTGGTAAAGTAGGTAACACATATTTTTCTATTAAGAGCCTATATTCACTAAAAAAGAGTAGGCAACTCCACGCCGTGTGCACTTTGTACGCTAAAATCGTTCGCACAAACGCAAAAAACTAAGCTCCTTTTGAAATACAAGTACCCATCTAAACAACGCAACCAAAGCTGCCACTTCACGCGAAATTGCACCTTTGTTGTATAGAAATAAGAAACCTGAAGGCAATTCCTTTCAATGCTTGCTTTGAGCGAAACAAGGACCCTTGAACTATTAGAAAACATATTTTTTTCTTCACCACAAATTCTGGAACTACGACCTAGATTTTGTGGAAATCTTTAGACGTAAAAAACAAAGTGTGTTCCGACATACATTACTTATATTATGTTACTGTAAAAGCACGAACTACTGTAAGTCCTAAGATTTAAGTGTAAATCTTAAGATTTACCAACATGAGTTGGTAAATGTAAGTAATTCTGAAAATAAGAGAATTTCAGGATTTTTGGCCGGTCACTGTTCTAACCTAACCTAACCAATATTTTTGTGATGATGATACTGACAAAACTGACTAAACAGATGACCCACTTGCTCGTTTGTCGCCTTTAGCATAAAAAAGAGGACAAGACATTAAAAATGAACAATTGGAAGACATTAGACAATAATAGATTGCTGTAGATATTTGGGTTTTTTGTACAATTGAAGAGGGTCCTAGCCGATCGTCCATACAGTTTGGACCATCACCTTTCTTGTGCCTAGTGCTTATCCGACTCTATACCGAGTATTGTACCGACTACAAATAGTCCTAGAACATAATTTGGCATGTCTGGTACTTATCAATGTTTCGCCATCGACCAAAACAATCGTGCTGAGAATTTAAAGACCGAATTCTCATTGTGAAACGCTTCAAAGTCCTTTCGGTATTACATTAGCATTTCAATTAATAAATAATTAAAATACACAATTAACATGATTTTGTAATACAAGAACGTGGATTTTTTAACCTCTGACCCAGTCTGTGCCTAAATGAGACCGTATAAATGAAATGTAATTGCTTAATTTAAATTAGTGTGTGTTAGATTTCTGATCGCTACACTGTCGGCAAAGTAAGTTTTTCGTTTTTACAATAGCTTATACATATTATTAATATTTTTTTTACGTGTGAGAGTATTGATACAAACAAGAACCAATGGTGTGAAAAATGAGCAATAGAAAATAATCCTATAATACTAATGTATTCGTTAATACGAAAACTATGTTATTCTACCTATACTTAATATTCTTAAATCGAAAATTTCTCACGTGATATTGGTTTTAAATTCCGAAAATGACAAAATGCCTCCTTCGCGAATAGGGAACTTCTTATTGACGGCGACACTTTAACGCGTTCATGGTGTATTTCACGGTTTTTATAAATAAAGTAATCATCCTTTATCTTTTACCACTGCATGGAAAATTCCACCATCACAAAAATCATGTCATCACCCCTATGATAGGATGAGGCTTGCCTAATAAGGATTGGTGATCACAAACCCGAGCTATGTTCGAAAAATTCGAGACATGGTACTTTATTCTCGACCCAGGAATCAAACCCCGAGATCGCGGCCCGGTACTTAAACTAGACCAATAGGGCTGTCACGGTCTATATTGATCGACAATTATAAAAGTCCTTTTCGTTTCAGCAATGCCGCCTCTCGTGGACCCGGTCGTCAGCGGTGTGCTCTTCGAGAGCGACACCCAGACACCGGACTTGGGACTCGATAAGGACGTCTCGGTGCTGAAGAAGGCTGCCCCCAAGAAGTACGAATACGTCTGGTTCAACATCTTCTGGTTCCTGTTCCTGCACATCACCTCAGTCTACGGAGTGTACCTGGCGCTGACGTCCGCGAAATGGCAGACGAATGTTTTTGGTTAGTGGTCTTCAAAACGACCGATAGTCTCATCCTAATTTACAGGGCTAGTAAGCCACAAATCTGCTTAGAATATAAGCTACTTTACCCGATAAAGCTATGAAAGCCCGCGCGTACCGTAGGTACTCCTCGCAATGTAGGTACTCTGCACATTGCCACTTGAGCCATGCAATTCTTTGGGCTGTGTCTGCGACCTTAGAACGAATCTCATAATCTGAAAGTGATCGCAAGATCAGTCGCAAGCCGTAAAAATGTCCAAAAAGTTAATTTGGTATTTGTTTCCATTTTTGGAAATATAAACTTTATTACATATCATAATGATATCCAAAATTTGCCAATCAAACTAGTCACTATGATAGAGATTTTTTCTTTCAAGAAACCGTTTAGATCTTACACTCGTCTGTCATATTAGCGGATATTTTTTCAGACTTTTAACGAATATATCTACAGGATGGAATTTGGTAATGCCACCTGAAGGCTAAGTGCAGTTGATAGAATATTGAAAGCAAATAAAACTCACCCGTATTAAGTGTATAAAGAAACAAGTTTTTTTTTGCTATTATGGGTGTGTTACAATATGGATAATTTTTTGTCTAGATTCAATCTGTTGTATGGACAATTTCAAATTTACTCATGACGACGACGTTTCTTTTACTTTTCAAAGCCCTCATAAGCAGGGTCGGTAAAATGTAACCCAAACGTAACTAAATTAACATGACGTCGCTTTGTCAACCCCGGGATTAAATCTTCATGATTATTGCGACGAGGTTCGCCAAAAATTGGACAACCCTAATCCCCGTCCCAAACCGGTTAAAGGCTTTGAAAAACACCGACGCGATGGTGAACTGCGGTACTTACTTACTTATATGCAACATGGCTGTTTGGCCGAAAAATTGCATGGACATGGGAGCGTTGCCATGCGTGTTTACTATTATAGAGATGTATACACTCACTTTAGCAGTTATGTGTAATCTACCTACCGTGCCCCGCCCTCTCTCCGTTTCGGTACATTAGTTGCAAACAGTTGCCAATAGTTGGCGCCAGGTGACAATTACATCACGCAAGTGTTTGCCTTTTTTCGGTTGTAAATAGAATTTACTTCTTTATAAATAGTGGAAATAGAAATAGCCTATGTGTTAATCCTGGGTGTCTTCTATTATGCCAAATTTGGCCGTTTCATTTAGAATCCCGGCGGAATTAAAGGCCGGCGAGAAGCAGCGCCTGCGCTGTGTTTCGTCGAGTACCGGAGGCCCAATTAGGGGAAACGGAGTTAAAGGTTAACAGCGCACTTGTGACTCTACTGGTGTTGCAGGCGTCTATGCTATGGGCGACGGCAATCACTTACCATCATGTGATCCGTCTGTTCGTCTGCCTCCTATTACATAAAAAAGAAATTGTTAAAAAGTGTACAAAATAATATAGAAATATAATATGGAAATATGAACATCTGCGGTTCATGCCAGTCATATTTACCAGCAGGTGACCCGCTTGCTCGTTTGCCACCTCTCATCATCAGCCACCTCTAGTATGCCTAATATAAAAATATTGAGTTTACCTATCTACCAGCTGAAATGTATTTTTATGAAACACAAAGCAGTATGTCAGCAATGTGAATGGCGCAATATTAATAGAATTTTCCCTGTTCCTTTTGTTTGAACTCCACAGAGGATCTGCTTACTTGCACAGGTATTTTTTCATTTATTTAGAAGCCATGCCTTTTCAAAGGTTACGGAAATCATACATAAAGTACGCACTAGGTATGTAGGTACTGTAAAGAAGGCACTTTGTGTTTGTAATCCTTTTATTTCTTCCTGAAAATAAATCTATATTTACATGAAAGAGCAGCTTCGCTCGCTACGCGTCAAACCATATTGTTCTCTACCTTAGAAGTATCTTCTCCTTAGTCTGTGCTGTGACTGTCTGTGTCTCTTGAAACCTTTTTAAACTTAGACGTTTTACTCATTTTATCAAATAACGGACCGCAAATCTATGTCCAGTCAACTCCAAAAATATGTATACACTTTAGGACCTTGTCACAATACATATGTTTAAGAACCACTTCTACTTTTTATAGACAGATGTATTGTGACAAGGTCCTAAAGTGTATACATATTTTTGGAGTTGACTGTACCTACACAACTTATGTGACCATTCTTACCAAGAAATATCTTTGTCATTCTTATAAAAAGTATCGCATCTTTCAATCTGGAAAGCTTAGATGGATAGATATTCTTTGTTGCTCAGAAATAGAATACACGAGTGAAACAACAGAAATAAACAGAACAATAAGGCGGGCTTATCGCGTGTAGCCATTTCTTCCAGACAACCTTTAGGTAGATGAAAGATTTAAACAGCGTGTTGGCAATGAGGCTTATTAGACCGTATTTTTTAATGTGTATAGGTACCTAAATGGAACGCCGATTGGCCGTAAGATCTGGGCATTTGATGGTTCCTTGTTATTGGATTATATAGCACATGAGAAAACTTTAGTTTGGTCCTGGTGTAGCTGATTGACATACCATCAGGTCACCCGTTGCTCATTTGCCTTCCTATATTATAAAAAAGAGGACAGTGTAGTATGTGATGTTGTCTCAATTTAATTTCCTTCCTTCCAGCATTTGCAGTTCACCTTATGTGCGCGATCGGCATCGGCGCTGGGTCTCACCGGCTTTGGACTCATAGGTGCTACAAAGCTCGCACGCCGCTGCGAACTCTTCTCATGGTCTGGCAAACCATGGGTTTTCAGGTAACGATTTATTAAACAGAAAATAACTGCAGACAATAAAAAAAATGTAATTCACAACTCAATTTGGTGTGTGTATAATTATCCTACGGCCCCAATTCTTGTGCTTGTGATATTTTAAAAAAATGGATAAATAGATAGATACCTAAGTACCTATTGCAAAAATATAACTAACTGGTTTTTTTTGTAAAGCTATCGTACGATATCCGCCATGTTTTTTCGAAAGTGTTTTAGCTACGGTTAATGGATGCCGAGTCAATATGGCCGCAGCCACAAAATTTGATCTAATTTAATATTAATAATAAATTAAATTAGAGGCAGAGAGCAGACAGATCACCTGATGGTAAGCGATTGCCGCCGCCTAGAGACACCTGAAACCAATAGAATCACAAGTACACTGCCAACCTGTAACCCATTATGTAAAAAGGACTTAAGTAGTTAGAATACATGAAATATGTACAACTTATAAATCCAAGATGGCCGCCGCCACAAGATGTCGTAACTTTTTTTACTCTTTTTTTTTGGAATGGCTGCTAAGTGCTTTCTCGAGCACATTTAACTCTGCCAACTTTTTTTACTCAATTGCCCACCTAACGAAACATGTTTACCTGTTCTACAATGACAGGACACAATCTTCGAATGGGTGCGCGACCACCGCACACACCACAAATACGCCGACACAGACGCCGACCCTCACAACGCTGAGCGCGGGCTGTTCTTCTCTCACATGGGCTGGCTGTGCTGCAAGAAGAGTCCTGAGGTCATTGAAGGTGGAAAGCGTATTGATATCACCGACTTATATGAGGATCCAGTTGTCATGTTCCAGAAGAGGTAAAGATATTAGGACATATTTTTCGACATAATATAGACAGATAGATACTCTTTTTTGGCACAAAAGGTTATAGAACTTAATGCTATGGTCATAGAAGATTACAATCTCGGCGTTCTTATCGCTAATAGCGATTTCTTCCAGGACAACATTGAGGTACAGGAAAAATACAGCGAAATGAAAACGGGTAGGGGTACAATGTATTTAAGAATTATAATAAGTAGGTATCTAACATATTTTGTAATACAACCGTTCTAGAGGTACAGTTGTCTGATATCTGCAACACAAGTTCTAAAGCTACTTAGTACGGAGACAGGTCAATGTTTTGTGTGAATGAATATATTTTTATTGCACACAAACCAGAGGTATAAAACCTAAAAACTAGTTATTACAGGAATAATGTACAATAAAGGCGACCTTATCACTAGGAGCGATCTATTCCACTTCTTGTGTGGTATGAAAAGTTGATTTTTTATACGCATTTCCAAAAGGCATAGAACAAATATTGTTCACTATGTTGTATTGATGTTAATGTTTACAGAGACACCTTTTATTATTTTCTATACGTCCATCATCAGGCACTACATGAAGATGATGCCGATCCTCTGCTTCGTGCTACCAACGGTCATCCCGGTGTACTTCTGGGGCGAGACCTGGCTGAACGCGTTCTGCGTGCCGACAATCCTTCGCTACACCTGCGGTATCAACGTCGTGTGGTCCATCAATAGCTTCGCCCATACCTTCGGGTATAGGCCTTACGACAAGTAAGTTTGAATTAAACTAGGATAGTTACAAACTAATACTTAGTACTTAGTTAGGATTAGGAAAAAAAATGGTTGGCAAAGCTCTTATTGTGACTCCACTATGTATGTGTTGCGGGTGTGTGTTTTTGTAGAGCAGGCAGAAATCGGGCAATCGCTTACCATCGGATGTTCGTCTACCACCACCACATCACATATTAAAAAACATGCTCTTTATCATTTATTGTGCCCACAGAGTAACTTATATATCGGTGATTGTGCCTGAGCAATTTTTTTTAAAAAGAAATGACCTTTGTGGTGCTTTGTGTAAGAAAGATAAAACAGCAGTTTGATAAATCGAATAAGTACTTATTCCACGGTATGATCGTAATCTTTACATTTTACGACCTAAGCCCAGTCTCAGGCCATTAACGAGTTTGATTCAAGGTAGCCATTTTTTATTACCTAGGTACGTCACATTACCTTTAATGGTCTTGTTCGGTCAACTATTTTTCTTTTACTTTAAGCGTGTGGCTATGCAGGTCCTCTTCAGACCAGTACCACTGCGACCAGTTTGATCTATTGTGGTCGCTGCTATGCTACATATCAGTCCCAAACCCTGCACTTTTAGGAAGTAACCACTAGTTTGGTACTGAGATCCCTAGCTTCATTGGGGCTCATTATGAGCTTCCCAGATGTAGGTATGCTGCGTTTGCGCATGTGGTCCGCATTCGGTGATTATGTGTAAAGGTGCCTCGTTACACATTCTGCAGATTCTAGTATGGCTCAGTTCAATAGTGTCCATGGGCCATGTGCTTGTTAAAGCCACTCAGTCAGATAGCGCGTCATTAATTTTGTATAGGTATCATAGCAAATGAGCAGACGGATCACCTAAGTAATGGATTTAAACCATGGGCTTACCAGCCCATGACACCCGTAACATCAGGTCTTAAAATATACCTAAATTAAACTTTAAGCTCCTCTTACTGGATTGGGCCAGCACCTTCACTCACTCTTGTTGTACGTCCCGCCGGTTTTCGTGAGATTACTCCGGCCCGTTGAATTCATGCCAAAGCGAGAATCTCCCATATTTAAACTAAACGAGCGAGATGTTAAAGTCACGTTATCTAAGTAGTTACCCTTTTTTAATTTTGGATCCTTGTCTGACATAAATGCTATTTATTTGGCACAGCGTAAAAAGTTGACTTGACTCGAAAACTCTGAGTACCTTTAGTTTCCTGACCTTCTGATCTCTTTTCCTTTGCTCCAGATCTCTAAACCCCCGCGATAACATTGGTACCTGGATGATCTGCGTGGAGGGCTTCCATAACTACCACCACACCTTCCCGTGGGACTACCGCGCCACGGAGTATCCGCTGTACAACATGCTCACGCCGACCATAGTCTTCATCGAGTTTATGGCTAAGGTACGTAACACAGCATCTGGTTAATCTACCTAGAGGCTTTTTTTTCTCAGTGGTAACCCTCGTGGCCTTCACCTTGTCACATGACGTGGGGGACAAGGTATCTAACCCTAACCAAACCTCTGGGGTGTCCATCAGCGCAATCGTAAACAGAAACCCCGCAGCCGGGACTGGATCGTACTGCTAATCGCGCTCGCCGCTTCACGCCAGTTAGCTGGCGTAATGCACCTGATTGTATGCCCTACCAGGACACCCAGTAGAATTTCCCTCGCAGAGTTGTGAAACTGAGCAAACCACTCTCCAGTGGTGGGTATGCTCACGTACCCGAAGGCCCGTTTAGTGGCCTCTTACGACAGGCCGGGAATACCTTGTCGCAATAGGTGTTCTTACCACAGGGCACATCTGCCTGGAGGCTTCCACAACTACCGTTCCGCGAGGCATAGGTAGCTGCGCAAGATTGAGACAAAATGACATCAAGTTCTTAGGTATTTAGACACGATCCTTTATTGAGGGACCGACTAAGAGATAGAGAACAACAATATTAACGATGACTTTTCATACAGATTGGGCAGGCTTACGATTTGAAGAGCGTGACTCCCGACATCATCAGACAACGAGCGCACCGGACAGGGGACGGAACCCACTACCTATGGGGCTGGGATGACCCCGACTTCACCGACAAACTTAAAGCGCAATACGGAGTCGTGACCAACGAAGAGAAGAAAGCAGATTGAGAATTATAACCGCTAAGTAGGAAACATGCAATGTGATTTTTTTTAAACTCGTAAAAGGCATTACGTGTTCCCAGCCTAAGACTGTAATGTAGCGTAAATACTAACAGACAAAAGCAATAAAAATACTTTTTGTAAATATTTTTAAGATAAGGGGAAAATGTGGCGATTAAATTAGTGTCGCCTTATAGCAATCGGTTTTATTTCGAAATAAAGGGTTGAATTGTTTATTTGTGTGTTTATTAGGCAAATGCCATGGCAGATACCTACGGTCTACCTACCTTAATTACTCAGACAAAAAATGAGTTCGGACTACCTCGGTGGCGCAGTAGGTAGTGGGACGCTTGGGGTCCAGGGTTCGATACCCGGATCGGACCAAAAAATTGTTACCCTGACTTTTATCATGTTGCGAAAGTCTGTGTGCTCAGTAACTAGTAGGTAGTATAGAAGTTGGCGGTCTTCTACACCTTGGAAAACGCGTTAAGTTGTTGGTCCCGCGCCCAATTCCTCTTCGGTCCTGTCACACTGGAGTCCCATCGAATGGTGAGGGTAAGAAATTAGGTAAGTATTACTCGTATAATAATATCCTGCGTACCTACGTGGCTGATCGGTAAGATCGGCCGCAGTAGCTGCGGGCATCTGTTGGTGGATAAGTATTTTTAAGTGGTATACCTAGTAAGTCAATTGCGTGTCAGGTAACGTTTTGTTTAGGTACGTACAGCCACACATCAAAGTATACAAAACTGTCAAATTTCTACAATCGACTCGCATCTTACAGTCAAACACGTTAGGTTGAATATCGATGGAGGAAATTTGACTGGTAGGTAACTTAATATGTGGCTGACTATACCTACTTGTCACGAATGTTACACCTCAATCGCCCTCCTTACAATCAGCCCTGAATGCAGTTCTTTCTACCCACTTCAAAATAAATGAGCAAATTGAAACAAGGCCGGAAATCTTTTTCCGATGCCGAACACAGCTGGCGGCGTCGTAAACGATAAGCGAAAATCGATAGGCTTCTCCATTAGCTCGGTATAATTAATGCAGTGCAATCATACGCTCTCTATACCACTGCTTATACGACTGGCACGGCATTTGGTACCGCGTATTCCAGTGGGAGAGCCACGCTTCGGCATGAATGAGCCGGCTCGACCGGAATACCACGTCCTCACAGAAAAGCGTGAGGCAGTAGGTACATGCGCTGTGTTTCGCTGCGTGAGTGAGGGTACGGGGCCTAATCCAGGGGAATGTGGGTTAAAAGGTAAGCAGTGAAATTGTGATACCACTGGTGTTGCAGGTGTTCATGGGTGGCGGTAATCGCTTATCATCAGGTGATCCGTCGGCTCGTCTGCCACCTACAACATAAAAAAATACTTATGTATCAAATACCTACATAGCAAATACAATGTACTCTGTGCTACATAGGCTGTTTGTTGTCTGCATAAATGGTAAACGGATTGACTAATTATGCGTCAAGAAACTTGAAATTCCCGTGTTGTTAATTGACATTGAAATAACCAATAAGGTTACCCTACACTATGTTATAAGCGACAGTGGCGCCATCAATTAATTTCAAAAGCTATCCCCATTCAAAATTACCGAACCGAACAGTCGGCTTTGTATAATTGCAAAAACGTTGTTGAAAGTAAATAACGGGCCGATTATACGTGTTTTTAAGGATGAAAAGATACATGATGTGGGTAGATCTAATACACATAATATTAATAGGTACCTACTCGTAAGTAGGTAAGAAATCGGAGTAGATAAACTGAAGATTTGATTTGGCTTGGTTAAGAGATTTCATTACCTGCTGTGTAAAGAGAAACACACGCATCCTTTGAGACTTGCATATTGATTAGGTACATAATTACTGGGTTTTCATTTACCTAATTATTTTAAAATGAAACACAACGCACTACATAATAATATTATAAGCATGTGTCCATAAAGGCAGGACAAAGGTCGCAAGGCAAATTCGGCCTCGCACCGGAAGCAACTCGGGAACCGGAAGTGCCCGCCACGGCTTGAACTGCCCCGTAAAACATTTAAAATACTGCAAAAAAGTAACATGAAAATGGTTTTTTTTATCTACTAAAATAATGTTTTCCAATGTTAGGCTCTGGTACTGGCACTTTACGTCTACCACGTACCCTAACAGGATCTTACGAAATGATATTTAATTAACAGCTGGTAGGGACATCGATCCTAGAATGCTGCGTCAAGAAAGTAATGAAATTATTTCGATGGCGCCACTGCAGCTTACGTCATAGAGTATGGTAGCCCTATTTGAGTATTTGTAATACCTACTTTAGAACTCCGTATTAGTTGCTCAAGACTAAATTTCACGATTTTATTGACTGAATTTAATTGTGTAATTGTGGCAGTGACGCCATCAATTTTCATGACTTTCTTGATGCAAAAGTATTTCTGAACTGAACATAGAGTAACGTCAGTCATTGTCAACGTCATTCAGCCAGTTCTGTCAATGTCTGGGATTATTTAACAATCAATAAACAAACACGGAAAATAAAACTATTTGTTTATTGACAAAGTTGATACTTAAAAATTGTAGATATAACTTAACTGTAAAATGTTATCTTCCTTGATAAAGGACCACCAAACGAGACAAGCTTCTAAAAGGGTTGTTCAAGGTAATTGTTCATCTGCTTCCTATTACTTCCTATTAGGTAGGTACTCCTTTTATTTTATAAAACCAATACCTAGATTTATTTTATTTCATGTAAAACTCGTTCTAATTACAGAACAAAAACGAAAAGAGTGCATTGCTGCAGCAAATGATTTAACTCAAGCTCTTGTAGATCATCTAAATGTTGGGTAAGTTAAATCATTAAACATTAAAGACTTAGGTAAGAATATAATGTAGGTATCTTTCAATAATAAAGTAATGATCCCACTTTCTTACATTATCAAAACAATCACACCATTACAGCAGTTAATGTGCCATAAAAAACTAAGTATTTATGTCTATTCATACATTACAGGGTTGCTCAAGCTTATTTAAACCAGAAAAAGCTAGATGCAGAAGCAAAGCTGCTGCATCAAGGAGCAATAAATTTTGCGAAGCAGACCCAACAGTGGCTGGCCCTTGTAGAGAATTTCAGCAGTGCCCTCAAAGAGATTGGTGACGTAGAAAATTGGGCTCGAAGCATTGAGAATGATATGAAGATTATTACAGACACACTAGAACGCGCATACGAAATGACACAAGAACAACCTAGCAGTAGTCAATAAAATTTTATTTATTAATCTGCTTTTTATTGGGCGCCCCTTTATTTTAATATCTGCCACATTAGAAAAATTTGAATGCTCTGACTCTGAGTTTAGCATTCAATTGAGTTTACAATGTACATTCAAGACTTTTGGATTAGCTTTTGAGAGTAAGCTAAATATAAGTAAAATTGGTGGTATTGTTTTGGTTTTGAGCAGGATACATTCATGCATTTCACAAAAAAAATCAGCACGGATTTCGTTTAGTTTTTCCTCCGTTACAAATTATTTTTAATTACAAATCTATTTCAATGTTTTCGTTTATATTTTTACATCTTGGTCTAATAACTTTTTTATTTTTACCTATTTCTAATTATCAACTTGTTTTCAACCAAACCTTTCTTCTGATAACACATGACAGATCAACCAAGAAAATAACATTTCCTTCTTGGAAATAAACAATAAAACGCAACTGTCATTTTGACAGTAATTCGATAACAAACCTACGCGCGCAAGCAAGAAAACTACTGCACATTTTCGCCACATAAAAGTAATCCTAATGCTGTTGAAATAGAACTTCTTTTCTTTCAGTAATCAAATTACTTGTATGGAAGAGGTTATAGTGTGTATGTGATACGATAAAATCTTATCTCCATAATATTTCATGCCGTCTTGGTTAGTTTTTAATTTATAACAGATTACGATAACACTATCACCAAAGTTGCTCCAATGGCTTGTGTCTGAGTATAATACGTCGTCATTGAATAGAACCGAGTGCTGTTTTGTGGAACGGAAAGTTAATTCAACATTGCACAATACAATAAGACCTATTTAAAAGATCTTACGTTGAGATATCTAATCAGTATCGCTTGAGTTTTGTAGAGTAGTAGGCGTGTATTTTGTCTTGATTAAAAGACAATTTCGAGTATACTGGACAATTAAAGTAACCTTCAAGCGCCAATTAACGAGACTTAATTGGTGGGTTATCAGAGGATTTACTAGGCTAATAATCATGGCTAATGCTGAAGAATCTACTCCTAGAGTGCTCTCCATCCAGAGTCATGTGGTACATGGCTATGTTGGCAACAAAAGTGCTGTGTTTCCATTACAAGTAAGTTTCATCATCATTGTATCATTACCATGCTTACATAATTTAAAATATATGAACAACATTGATGTAAAATCATTAAGTAGGTAAGTATTCTTAATTTTATTGTTCTCAGTAAATATATTAAAGCTGTAAGGGATGTAAGTATAATTATATTTCAAAACAAGTTTTTATTCATTACATAAAAATTATGTTGCACACAACCAAACAAATCATATTTGATAATATTCTTTCAAATTGTATTCATAATTAAAAAAGCTTATTCTTATACCAACACCCACATGCACTGTCATAATTGCAAACACATGCCTAAAAACTAATTTGTGTACATAGTTGTAAGCTTCCCTATAATCCAAAAAATGTTTATTTCAGGTTTTAGGCTTTGAGGTGGACTTCATAAATACGGTCCAGTTTTCTACGCATACTGCATATAAACACATAAAAGGCAATATCCTGAACAACGAGGACTTAGAAGAGTTGGTGCAAGGCCTCATGCTGAATGAGGTAGACTACTACACACATTTCCTCACCGGGTACTCTAGATCACCAGACTCATTGAAACAGATTGCAGAAATCATCAAGAGTTTGCGAAAGAAGAACCCAAACTTAGTATATGGTAAGAATGATCATGAAACGTCGACAACAGTAATTTTAATGTTTTATCCATAGAATTAAATTGCTAGGTAATGTGACAAGATTACCTTGAATCATAAAGTTAGTATACTTTGCCATTATCTGGAGATAAGCGTTTATTGCCAGACACCTACGCATTTTATTGTCTACTCTGCATGACTATTAAGGTATGTGCATGTTATGCTAGACTGCAGGAAAAATGCTTCCCTAGCATATTGTGTCGGGCCAAGTCGCAACCACATTGACGGATTTTCAATAAAATGTAGTGTCAAAAGTAGGGCGTAACATGAAACGATCCTAATGTAATGCATTGCATATTTAATACACACACAAACAATTTAAGTTTTTGCGCTCCTCCTCCCGATACGCTGCGGTCTATCATATTACTTATGTGCATGCATATTTTAGCTAGTTATGATTTTATACACAGTTTCTACAACTAACACCATCATTTATTTGCCCCAACTACAGATATGCTACTGACATTAGGCTGCCCGAAATATAGCTTGTACAAAGTTTTCTGAATACAATACAACTGATTTCTGGGGTCAAATGAAGGTCAATGACATATGGTGCGAAATACAAATGCCTCGAAATAGGTTGTGATTAATTTTTAGTCCCATACCCCATTGTGCAACAATTACTACTTCACCTGAATGTTACAAGCTCCACTTTTTGATTTTGAATGAATTTCTTTTACAGTTTGTGATCCAGTCATGGGTGACAATGGAAAAATGTATGTCCCTGAAGATATCCTTCCAGTCTACCGGGACATTGTTGTACCTCTGGCAGACATTCTTACACCAAACCAGTTTGAAGCAGAACTAATTACTGGGCTGGAAATGAAATGTTTGGCTGGAGCTTTGAAAATCATACAAGTCTTGCATGAGAAAGGAGTTAAGACTGTTGTGTTGTCTAGCACTGATCTGGGTGATGAAAAGAACATGATTGGGATTGCTAGTACTAAAGGTATAATTATTTGTTTTTGTTTTTTCTTCATAAAATCATTCAAGAAAGTAACGGGTCACCTACTGCGTCCACGAACATCTGCAGAACAAAGAGGCCGCGAGGTCAGAGAGGTTGCCGGCCATTTAGAAAGGAGTACGCTAATGTCATCCGGCCCTGGAGGCTTTAAGTCTCGGTCTTGCTCCTGCTCTTGGGAGAGACGAGGTGCCAGAGTGCGTCATCAGAGCCCGCATCTCTCTTTAATTCCCTGGGTGAGGGAAACGCACCTGTGTTTTAGTGGGTAAGCCCATAGGCTGGTCTCAGTTTAGCTGAAGGCCCAACCCAGACAATAGCCACGGTACTTGTCCATCTCCCAAAGGACAGGTGTGCATAAGATGGTGTCGACCACCGGCGCCGACGTCAGCTCCTGAGCTGGCAGCATTTCCAGTGCCAAAAAAGAAGTACCTACGCTCATCTCTTGAATGCCCCTGAATCGTAGCCGTTAAATTCTAAATTAGTTATTTTAATGAAACTAAATTTTTAGGAGGGTCTTGTTACAAAATCGAAATGCAGAAGCACGATGCCACCTTCACCGGTACAGGGGACCTCTTCGCCGCGCTCTTCTTGGCCTGGTCCCACAAAACTAACAACAACCTTAAGCTCACGTTGGAGAAGACCATAGCAACCATGCAGAGCATAACCAAGGATACTTACCAAAAGGCTAGAGGTGGGTTACTAGTAATTTAATAAGTACAGTGGCCAGTACATCAAGTTACTACAATCTGTCAAATTTCCTCAGTTGATATTGAACCAAATACAGTTTGACATAAAAGTGAGGTTCGATTGAAGAAATTTGACAGATTGTAGTAACTTGATGTGCTGGCCACCGTACTTTGGTGACCCAGCTACCCGTTGTGGATATTAGAGTGACCTCACACTAGCGTTTTTTGAGCGTCAGCGTCTTGCTGATTGATTTTTATTTTATCCTTAAGGCGACAATCGATGAGGCTGCGATAGTTGCTTACCATCAGGCAAGACGCACCTTGTTTTTCACTGACGCGGACGTTTTATAAAAAAAAGTTAGTAAAAGTCACCATTAGCGGTTTTTCTGTCAAGCAGATTTAAACCCGCATGAAGTCTAGGCGCCATGTGAAAATAACGTGCGCCTACAAGTATGATTTTACCCGCTCAGTAATATTTTCAGTTTTTAATAAATAAATCTATACTAATATAATAAAGCTGAAGAGTTTGTTTGTTTGTTTGTTTGTTTGTTTGAACGCGCTAATCTCCGAAACTACTGGTGCGATTTGAATAATTCTTTTTTTTGTTGGATAGTCCATTTATCGAGGAAGGCTATAGGCTAAATAACATTACGGGGTTATAAGAAATTCCACGCGGACGAAGTCGCGGGCGGCCGCTAGTTAATAATATTATACTAATTATTATTGTATACTATGTTACAGTGATTCAACCGACTGGAAACATCGGTCCAAAGCTAATAGAGTTGAGACTAGTACAGAACAAAAAGATAATAGAAGACCCCACCATAGAAATCACTGCCACAGAAATTAATTCATAAGGTAAGGTCTTCACTTCACCATAATGTTCATACTGCCACACATCAAAGTACAAAACTGTCAAACTTCTTCAATCGACTCTCGTCTTACTGTCATACACATTAGGCTGAATATCAATTGAGGAAATTTGACAGATTGTGGTAACCTGATGTGTGGCTGACTGTAGATTATAATAATATAAAGAAGAACAAATCGAAGCCAACTTTTCTATTAGGTATACTGGATCTGATAAGCAAATATTAATCAATGTATTGATTTTCTATTCAATAAATTTAGGACAATATTAGAGACAATAAGATCTATGAAATTAGTGTTCATAAGAACATATCAATGTGTAATGTGAACAAATAGGTAAATTATTACTATAATGTATTGTCATTGTCAAGTAATGTCATACCAAAAAATTAACAAGAACAAAACATAAAATGAGATAATTAAGATATAAAACATATACTTTTCGAGTCTGTATTGCTTATGTATTTGTGTGACTGGACGCTATATGTAACACTAAATGTTAGTTTAGTAAGAAAGGGCAGTATAGACAGGAATAACTGCTAGTGCGGGAAAAGTGTTAAATGCTTATTAGTTTGACAAGTTTACATAAACTGTAATTAACCTTTCAGTTACTGTATTATTTTATATATAGCAGGCCTTTGCAACAAAATTGTTTTAAGTAGCATCCCGTGTACCGGCACCACAGCCACAAAATAATCACACACAGAAGGTAGACTCAGCCTGATTTTGAATTTAGAAGAGTTCGTTGATATTATGCTTGTTGCCGGGTTGTTGCCCGGCATGAGTACATAAGCGCGCGGCCTCTACCACAGACCTCGACAGTTCGACAATCTTATGTCATAGGCTAGAATTAATGTCACAAAATAATTACACACAGAAGTTAGACTTTGACCTGATTTTGAATTTAGAAGAGTTCGTTGACATATGCTAGGGTTGTTGTAAGCGCGCGGCCTCGACCATTATCGTAGGATACTCTCGCAGGATTACTGTGGATATACTCGGCCGCAGGATTAATGTGGTCGAAAAGGCGTTTTTGCCCGTTAGTGCGCATGCATGAGTACATGACACGTTTTAGCTCTTAGTGGGCAGTCTACTTTCTGTGTGTAATTATTTTGCACCACAGCTACGCTCGTGACTGTACAAACCAATGTTACTGCATTTACGACAAGCAAAACGCGTGTCGACGGGCGGGCGTTATTTTTATAGTGACCCGCCCTCACTTTGTTTCGGGACAGTAGTTCCACTGTCTACCAATAGATGGCACTGCTGGTTGAATGCATCGTGCTTGTGTTTCGCCTTTTCGGTTTGTTTAAAAGGTTTGGCGAGTTCTATAGAATTTATCTTTTTATAAATGGCAAAGATAACAGAAAAATGTATCATATCTATCATATTAAAAATAGGTCTGACACAAGGTCACAAAATAAGTTTTTTTTTACGTTAAATAATTTACATAAAAAAGTTATTAACGAATACGCTCGATTATAACTGTTACATAATATTGGAAATGTTGTGACAAAAACTCAAAATAAAATTACCTACCTAGTACCTAGGTACTTAATTAAAGTATACCGACAAGTCGATTCCATTTTATCGACTTCATTAATGAAATGAACTCTGTGTTTATGTACCATAAATACCATTTCGTACCATAAACTTCGGTTATTCCTCTTTGTACAATGGTAGCCATGTGTATCGCAGCGTGTGAAATTAATTCACTTTAGTAGTGATGTACCTATTTACAATAGTAATAGTAGTGCGTAATTTACTAGATGCTACTCTAATAAAGTGTGCTTAGTAGAGCAATATAACTTTTATTGAGTTATGAAAACTATACCTATGCAAAGCCTTAGGTATGACAGATGCAGGGCAAGGACTTAGGTTTCTTCCTTCTGTTGAACTAGGTGAATTTACTCAGCAGGTGGGCAGAGTGCAATAAACTTAAGATGATGTCATGCATTTTAGGATAGCAGGCGAAATGTTCAAACTACCTTTCCATCATGGGCCTGGCAACCTCAAATGTGCTAGCTAAGGTCACTGCACTCAAACCGATCAACTTTTATGTAAAACTCAATACGCGTAAATGGTTTTTCTTAACTTGATAAGTATATTAAATTATATCAACATTCCTAACAATTTACTTTAAGAAAACCGAATACCTATGCTGTACCTACTATGGATTAACAATAACTTAGTTATCAATTTGTTGAAATTGTTACTTTAAAGTTATATATCGATTTAAAATGTTACTATAAAGGACCATAAAAGTCTTCCTGTTATTTTATATTTGCTTATCTGTGATAAATGAATATTATAATATTAGCCCATATTTTGTTGTATAGCGCATAATTAATGTTTAAGGATCAAACAGTGAGTGTTTATGCTGTGTTATTTTGTTCAGTTGTATTAAGTTTAAAAGTAAATAAATGTTGTTATAAATTTAAGAGTTTCACTTGATAACAGAAATTGAATTCCATATTTTATCGGTCCACTAGCCCTACCATTTGAGAATCACATTAGAAAGCTACAGCTAATAATTTTTATGATCTTTGTGTACTGTTATATCCAATATTAGTTCTCAACAAATCTAAACTTTCGTGTGGCAGTATTTGTAAAATTATGTTTCGCCACGCGGCCGGCCAGTTGCGCACCGACCTCCGAGTAGTTGCTCTCTTAAACCCAGTAGCTTCCGCGTCCCGCGTATTCCCGAACTTTCATCATTTTCATAACCATAGAGAAAAGTAAGGTAGTTTAGTTATTGTAGAATCACCTCGAGGAGAACCAACTGATCAGGGAACGTTGGTGTTTTTATACCTAGCTACATACAAAAAAAACCAATATAGGTACTTACAGTAACACAATTTACACTTTATTTTTATCAATGTTACAATATGCTAAAGTTTGCTCTTTTGTGCCACGATTGCTCCCACGATCAGTATCCCTAGGAGAAAGTGGTACAACCAGAATATGGAGTGATAGTACCGAAGCACTGTTTGCGTGTTTGTTAGTACAAAACACGGGGTAAGGTAGATAAAGCAGAAAGCTCTCATTATGGAAAATCCGATACTCCATGACCACTTCATCTGTGAAAAAGAAAAGTAATTTAATAATGAGTTGTCTGACCTGTGATGACGCTTTTTTATTCATATTTACCTCTAAAATGTAATAAGTGCAACATGCACGACAGCAAACCAAACCTTATTTATAACTAGAACTAGAGGTACGAAAGTATAGCGATGACCGTTATTTCGCGATATTTAGATACTTTCTATCAAAATTGGTTTCTGTGCACTCAAGGTCATAACTACACTTTCTTGCCTCGGACTATACTTATGTGTAACTTATGAGTAGGAACAAAGGAAACATCGGCAAAGTGGGTCATGATTCAGGGTTGTCGACTGTACGTTGAGGTTTGACGTGAAGTTGTCCGAACATAATACATAAGTATTACATAGGTACCTCTGCAAACAGTATTTACGATAGTTGTGATACGAACATAGGTCACCACACACAGGTGATCCGTCTGCTCGTCTGGCACATTTCTTGGCACATCACTTTTAGGTAGTAGTTACTTATTTCTTTACCTGGCCTGACGTATTATAGATACTGCTGTACTCGTCTTCTAGATGAATGTACACCCATAGAGTAGCGGCTACGATCATCTGCTGCAACGTTGGTCCGTACCAAATGGACCAGGCGAAGAACGAACTGGCGCTTCTGTAATGTATTATATACTAGCGGCCGCCCGCCGGACTTTCGTCCGCGTGGAAAGTAACTTTTACCCCCTTTTCACCCCTTACACCCCCTTTTCGCACAAAAAGTAGCCTATGTCCTTTCTCAGGTCTAGATCATCCTATATACCAAATTTCATTAAAATACCGTTCAGTAGTTTTTGGGCGTGTGAAAGAGTAACAGCCAGAGACAGACAGACAGACAAACAGACAGGACAGGACAGAGGTACTTCGTTACTTGCCCATTATAATATTAGTATGGAAGTATGGATTAGGCCCCAATCTCGTTTTCGGTTTTTACCTATAAGGCTTGACCTTGACTATTCAATTCATTTATTCAGAAAATGTGATTAACCACTTGTTATAAATAGTACCTATAGATTTAATAAGATGAGGGAGAAGGGCTCCAGCGTGCTAATTAAGTATTGTAAGTAGGTAAGTAGGAACACAAACCTGCATATTTATTAATTTATTACTATTAATACCTACCTTACTTCCTTGTTAGCATTCAAAAGCTTTTTGTATATATTTGCCCAAAACCAGTATCGGGTCGGCATGTCCCAGCCTTTGAGGCTGTCCTTCATTTTGGGCCCTAAGAGCAATCTATTATTTTCAAAGCATTTCAGCATTACAAAATTATATTCCTGCTCCAAGGCCACATCTTCTTTCAAAGATCTGCAATAAAAGCATTGATATTATTTTCGTAAAGAAGACAGTAAAAGTCGAGCAAAAGAATGTTTCGAATTTTTCGATCATAATAGCTCTGGTTTGTGATCAGCAATTCGCTTTTTTTTACGTGATAGGTGGCAGACGAGCAGACGGATCACCTAATGGTATTAGGCAATCGTGGTGATTAAGCTTAATCCCATCATAGTAGCGATGACTTGATTTCTATGGAGACTTTTTCCTGCTGTGGGACGGTACTGTAACGATGGTAAACTCCTTTGATACTGGCCGCCGTTTATGGCTGATTTTATAATGGGAATCTGTCATGCATTGAAAAATAAACAGACACGCTCTCGGGAGCGCATTCGGATCTGAGTTACGATATCGCGAGGAACTTAAGTAAGGAGGGTCCAGACCTCACGTTATAGTAGAGTCTTGGAGGAAGTATCCTCCCAGATTGTGGTAGTTAGAAAGTGAGATAACCTATTATTTTCAGAAAAGTAATAAAAGATATTTCAAAACAATACCGCCTCCACCTCATTGCAACAACTGGTGGAGGCGCCGGGTATAAGTAAGCTCTTTTTTTGAAGTTTCATTAGGATCTGAGTATAACTCACGCCAACTTCAACAAGCTTAAGCGAGACGTAGGACCATGGCCGGGTATGGGTTCACAGACAGCGGGGTACACGCCGAACCCCGCTTCGGTGTATACGCTCGTACAGAACATCATGATCATTTGGGTGTACAGAAGTACGTCAGTAGCTGCGGCATGTTGTACAAGAAGCGATAGTCTGAGCCGTAGTTGATGTAGAATTCGTCCTCTTCGTACACCTGTGAGAGGAAAATTGGGTTAGCGGTGTCTGAATTGAGAATTTGAAGTTAAAAGCACTACTTTAGTAGGTACAAATTTTGACAGTTGAATCATTAGGTATTTTAAATGTCATAGTTTGTACTTAAGTAGTGCTTTACTCTAAATTCTCAAATCAGAAACCAGTTCTTAAAATATCAATGTTTTTAACTACCTATTAGGTTATTGTATGTGATAGGTAGCAGACGGGTCACCTGATGGTAAGCGATTACGGCCGCCCATACACACCAGTAGAGTCACAAGTGCGCTCTCAACCTTTTCCCCCCTATTGGGCCTCCGGTATCTTTACTCGCTCTTCACGCCAGGCTTTGTGAGCCCATTCATGCTGAAGCGTGGCTCTCCCACGGTTTAATTAGTAGATTACAATTAGATTATATTAGAGTGTAGGACGTAGGTATTAAAAAAGTCTCGTACTGGTTTGAATGGCTTGAATAGTAAGGTAAGTAGATAGGTATACCCACTTATTTAAATCAAATATTCATCACAGTTTACCTTACCGTTTTAGAATACCTCGTATTCAATATTAGACATCCGAGTGCACAAGCAACAGCTTTCTTCAGTTTCTGTTCGGTAATTAACCTGCAATCGCCCAGAGTCCCAAATTTCGAGTTGAAATGATCGTTGAAAATTTTCCATCGGTAATATGGGCCTGGAACCAAACATCTTGAAGATTAATATTTCTATATATAAGAAGAATCCATGTTTAACAAACATTTACAAGTACGTAGGTAACATGTAAGTAGGTAAGTATCTAACTAAATACCTAATGTCTACAAGTGTTACACGCAGGTAGTTAGATATTGCAACTATGCAAAATATAGGTATTGGTGATGCACAAAAACGCATAGGTAATAGTAGTTCTAGTATAGGTAAGCTATTCTAGCATTAAATTGATTGTGCTAGTCAAATTTTGTTTTTTACCGTTAATTTTACAATATAATTTTAGGCAGGCAAGGTCGTAAATGACGGTTGATCTCTAGGGTTGACACAAAAATTATTACCTCGCTTACCTTTATGTAATCCAATAAAGAAGTAGCTGTACGAAATGATATCCACTGCAGAAGGCTCAACTGGTTTGCCGTTGTCTTGGGACTGTTTGCTTACAGAAGTCGTCAACTTAACGGCCGAGGTGTGGCTGGTACTTGGTTGTTGAGAAGTACCCGGGATGGGACCTTGAACTGGGCCCTGTTCTGAGTTGACTTCAAACGCCAAACCCACCAAACGCAAGGCCATGGTTTGGTGCAACCAGCAGACGTATACTGTACAGGTCAAGTTGGTGTGCAGGTATAGGAGGTAGGTCCATGTGTAGGCCATACTGACTTGGTGGACATAGCTGGAAAACAATTTGGTTGTGACTTGACCAATTTTTGCTACACTACAAATGCGCAGTCGCTGTCAAAACCCCTCGGGATGCGCACTTGACTGAATATTCCAGTGTTCCAGCGCTAGGCTATAATCGCTTGCACACAAGCGAGGTGGGTGTAGCTAATCCCTGCGCTCACGCATAGCGCAGTGCAAGCGATTTTGACACTGTAGTATCTACATACAATTAATATTTTTTCAACCTTACGTCTTAGATTTTATACCTACACATAAGTATATGAGTAGGTATAATATCCGAGTTCCGGCGCATGCACCCCTGCTAGCTACCATCTGTTTTGTTTTACATACGCCATAGACTTTTGAACTTTTAGGTACCTAATGGATGGCTCCAATGCTTCTCTTCAGATAACGAGATTTCTACGAAAAATCTGCCAACGAATCTTACCGTTTATCACAACATTTGATTATAATGACGTTACCCCAGACCATGAACATGGAATGGTACATTTCATGGCCACAAATCAAACAGGTTACGAGAAGACCCAGACCTGCGCCATAACTCCGCTTTAGGTCGGGTGCCTTTATCTTCTTGTAGTAGCTGCCGAGAGAAATGCATATCAGCAGCGATGTATAGAACACAACATCATCAACCATTACTTTTATTACAGCGATTATTGCTTTTTATGGGCCATTTTCGTGGATTATTACTTTTACCATTTTTGAATGTGTTTGAAGAACTTTTGTCATTGTCACTGGTCAGATGACATTACGACTTCTGTCACAAATCCAACAAGAACAGAAAATGACAATTTTTTTCGTAGGCTTGGAGTGTGCTTGGAGGTTCTATACAGTGCGAAGTTTCAGGCTAAAATGATTCTGGGGCAGTGCCGTAGTTCAGGCGAGTGACAGGGGCCCCAGTTTTACCCGGCCGCAAGTGTGAACCGTAGATCTACTATTATCTAGATTTATTATATCTAGTGAGAGACACCTTTCTTTTCCTATACTATTTATAGCCAACCGTAAAATAGTCCGAATCATACCTAAGTTTATCAATTACCTACATAGAATGTTGAACCTGCTTAAAATCAATTGTTGGAACTGTGTTAGGTTTATTTTTCGAAAACAGGTAGGAACTGGTGACCGAACATACGCGCGCGCTGTGGGTTATTTACCGGCATTTGGTCTATTAGATGATTCGGACTATTTCACGAAGACATATTATACATATAAAGACTTGATCTTTTACGCACAACACATTGGATATCTTTCACGTTTCGGGTATAAACTAATAATTAAAACACCATAATGATTAAATAAACAATTTACTACACGTAATGTAGGTTCACAATAAAAATATTTTCTAACGGAGGTATTGTAACACCGTCTGATGCAGATCTAGCCTGGTCAATCCTAGGTTACCTTCATACTAAACATCATCTCACCGTTAATACAACATAATCCGTGTTACAACATTATTGTGCTTGTTATGTATGTTGAGTAAACATAAATAAATAAAGATTCTCTTAAATGCAATAATTACCCTCTATAGTAAGCTAATTTGGCATTCCGGAATGTTGAATACTTCCAACTACTATGACCGTCAAATATCATATACAAAAACATTATTCAAATGCTACTCAATCAACTTTTGGCCTGTGGTAGTGTAATCTGCAAATACTTGTTTAACTGGTATACATTATCAAGTATTTGTAAATTGTACTGTTAAACCTAGTTATTATTGTATAATATATTACGGGAAAACAATGTTACTCATGGGTGATACAATAATCTAAGTACACAATCACATTAAACTCCCTTCATACAGAGAATATTACTAACCTGATGCAACTACGCATTAAAGATATATCACAATAGATAGAATGATTTCATCAAGAAACAAACAACTAACCTATAATACTGCTCAAACTATTACATTACAATTTTAATTAATTTGATTAAAATCAATGACTTTAGTGCAGTAAAATTCAATTGACTAGCATCTAATAGTTATGACAATATACCAATAATATATCATTATGGGTACTCATACCTCTATACTGCATCATCTAGGAATATGAAAATATTCTAAAAAAAATCATAACTTAAATTCGTAATTATACTTGTCAGAGCAGCAAATCAATGCCATTATTATCTAATTTAGGCATCATAATTTTATTCTGCTAATGATGACATATCATCCAATATCGATAATTATATTTATACATAACTCTAAGCTATTGCGTCAAACTATACTACGCTCGAAGGTCCAAAGTAATCTATAAGAGTAAAGTATGTATTTACACGCGAACGATATCTCTACGTCCGTGACATTGGCTCACCCTGTTACCTTCTCGATAAGTTTTCATATTGCTTAGTATCATTTATCATCACGCCATGATATACCATCATCTCACCAGTAGATTACCGTCATCACATAAAATTAATAAATAACATTTCAAACCATATGGCAACAAATAGAACAATAATAAAATATTCTTAACTAAATCTGCATCAGACACAAGAAGTTTTTCAAATAAATTTGCATTGGTTTACATATAAACGTACACAACATACAAAAAGTCATTCTGGCCATGCCATAATAAATTGTCTATGGAATAAATATTTCAAACAAAATCCCACATAAATTCATGGACAATGAACATGCTTTTAAAATTTCTCTAAATATTGCCTTTAAATCTATTGTTATATTAATCACCACACCTAAATGTTGTTAGAAAAGTATTGCCTCTAAGTATTATATGAAAAGAGATTTTTTATTAGATCTACTTACATTTGTTTCTATTTTATAAATAACAATCAAAGTTATTGCAAATAGTCAGTATTGGAACACAAAACGTGTGACGCATTATTAAGTACCAATCATAAATAACATCATATTGTCCCAGATATTGGATAAAAGGAACCATTTCATCATAACTTAACATAACTGCGCAAGAGAGCCACCAGAGACAACACAAATGTGATACATTATTATTTATTTGTGTGCAATAGTTGGAGGTGTAACCAAAGTGCTAGAATTTCTAATTACAATATAAATCGATTAAATTGAAGCTTCTATAATTATATGCACAACGAACAATTCAATTTGTCGAAATATTCGAGACATTCTAATTTTCCATAACCAGTTCGACCATTAGTTACATTTTTTATTTTTATTATATTTTTGATCTATTGCACAAACACATAAAGGTAATCGCTATACTTATCTACTTGATTTATAAGTTATTAATTCTTTACAATACCTACTACAAAGTTAAATACAACATCCAGAATGTTACATTAATAATTACAAAATTCAATCGGTGCAAATGATTACAAAAGTTATTATTATCCACAATCGAAAAAGTCACTGTAGGTAAACGAAATATATTTATACATTTTACTTTATTAAATTTGATCGGTCCTATCACATTAATTCGTACAACAATAAAATGCGAACAGCATTCATTTAGTAATAATTGGCAGTCCTAAAAGTCACTATGGTTCTTAGAGCTAGGAGGCGGGCGCCTACGCGATGCGGCCCTACGGCGCGGCCGCGCACCGACACGAGCTACGCTGATTGGCTAACGACCGTCTACAACGAAGATTAAACTGAGTCGCTTACCCCGCCGCCTGCGTCAAACAGGTTCTACGGGGAGTTAAGTGGAGTCCGGATTAGCATCAAAAACATCTTAACTTGCAAAGTAGCCACATCATTTCAGCATTTGAAGGGAAACCCACTTTTTCAGTCTGAATTTAGACTGGCAACAATTGTTGCATATTCGTCAAAAGTGTAGTTTTCGTAATTCATAAGTTAAATTTCCGTTTTAATGCCCAAATGATTTGATTACTTTAAATGCTAACATACTTTTAGCTGCTGATTGCATAATGTATTCGTCGAGTCGATAGTGGTAAAAACACACACATACACGGTCCTGCCACAAGCATAGGCAACGACGGTGTTCTCTGGGAGTTACGTAACACTATTAAAATGTGGGAACAATCCGACGCCCAACTTATATTAGCGGCAGGTATCTCTAATTTAATTTAAAGAGTGGCGAAATGTTGTTACTCTACCGACTGTATGACACCAGCAGATCACGGATTCGTTATAAGGAATATGCATGTTGTTCAAATAATTTACTTTAGAAATGTGATGACTTTAATTAATCACATGTTTATGTTTCTAGCATTTGATGTAAGAGCTGTTATGTCAATTGCGTAAAACTGTACGAGTAAATTATTTATACTCAACTGTATTTTAACAATTTAGAAACCTTTGGCCACACATGCATATTCCCAATTGGGAGCACTAGCAAGATTCTTCACATAAATGGAATATACACGCACTACCACTGGCAATAACATTGCACTGCGGTCCGGCCGCTATTGACAGGCTCGAGCGGAGGTGTTCACTTGACGTGGTCACGCCCAATTTGTAAGACACGCCCCCTCGGGGGCGGAGCTAGTAAAAGAAGTGATATAAGTCCTTTCGCCTACCGACTACACCGCACTGGTAGTTCGCACAAGTAGTGCGGCAATGGCATCCACTTTCTCGACGTAAGAGAATGATAAAAAGTCACTTACCCTACCGACTGCCGACTTCAGAGAGTTCGCGTTATCGGGGAGGGAACGTTTAGTTCGTGGAACACTCGCACTAGCACTGACACTAACACTTTAGTTCCTGCGGAGCGGCGTGTTCACTTGATGAGTTGCGCAGCGCTCTTGGAGCGGCGGAACATCTTCGCGCCCTTGTTGGGCGCGGGGAGCTCTTGCTAGTTGCTGCTGCCGTTGGGCGCCCGGGCCAGCGCGGGGGAGGCGGCGGGCGGCGGGGGGCGGCCCAGCGCCATGGACTCCTTGGCGCCGTCCGTGCCGTAGATCTTGCCCGCCTTCTTCGCCATGGATGCGAGGAGCTCCTGCGAGCATTTGTGAGCGGACCGGAGGGACAGGGCCCACTCCTTGAGGCCGATCTCGTCCTGAAATAATGCAAGGTTTTACTGATAAGTAAAGTAAACACGGTAAAGCAAGGAATTTGAATGCAAAATGCCAGTTTTAAATTCTGGAATCAGGGCCAAATTCGGAAGTCTCGTTCAAAGCATTTCGCCATCAGTCGCGATCATTCGGTCATACACATACTTGAAAAAAAAACTTTTAAATTAAGTGTTGTGTTTTGTGTGTAATAAAATAAACTTTTCACCCTGTAATAGTTCTCGTAGTAGACAAATAGGTTGAAGCTAAAACACTACACAAAACAGTTGTAGAATGGTTTAACTACGGTATTTTTGTCCAAACGATGAGACTTAGAGACTTTCAAGAGGACCATACTACTTTATAAAAGGCCGTCAACGCATCAGTGACTGATCTGATCTCGCAGATGTTCAAAGGCAGCTGGGACACAGCTGCCTTTGTCGTTTCTTGCCTCTATCATAAAAACCTAACTATATTATAAGGGCGGGCATAAACGCATATTTTTTTTTAATGTGATAGGTAGCAGACAAGCAGGCGGATCACCTGAAGGTAAGCAATTGCCGCCGCTAATGGACACTTGCAACACCAGTGGAGTTACAAGTACGCTGCCAACCTTTTATCCCCTTCCCCCCTGGGTGGGCCTTCGGTACCCTCACTCACTCGGCGAAACACAGCACATCTCACCATTTGTTCATCATTTCTCAGCATTTGTTCATCTTACCGTATTCGTAAGCACAATCTTCGTGTCATTCCTAGTCCGCAGCACGATGCACTGCTCGCCCTTGATCGAGACGAGGTCCGAGGACACCTCCTCCACGGTGTCCAGCAGGATCATCTCGGGCTTGGCGCTGTTCTCGAGGTGGAGCTCCAGCCGGTTGGGGTAGAGCTTCGCGTAGCGCGTCTGCCAGGCGCTGGCGAAAGGTCCGCCTAGCTTCTTGATGTAGCCGTGCAGTATGCAGTCCGATTCTGAAGTGGAATACAAGTAAATTTAATACTGTTTATTTTTTGAAGCTCGACAATCTAGAAGTACAGACAGCCACACATCAGGTTACCACAAACTGTCAAATTTCCTCAACTGATATTCAACCTAATGTGTTTGACAGTAAGATGAAAGTCCATTGAAGAAATTTGACAGTTTTGTATACTTTGATGTGTACGTACCTACTGTCAAACGAAAAAATCGATGACAATACTAAACATAGATTTCGAATACTGAAATTGCCGTCAACATATTTTATTTTCGACCCTAATAATTCCTAAAATGACAAATTGCGTTTTTTTTTTTCAAAATAGCATCCATTAGCGGCGACACTTTTACATGTTGTATCTAGCTAGATACACCCTAGGGTTTATATAATCGAAGGTAAGTACGTCACATCAGATATTGCATCCCGGACAAATTTGAAGTCAAATTTTTTCACCAGCAATATTCCGTGGTTCCTACAGAGGTATCACACAAGTAATTGAAAATACATTTTGTTGTAAAAGGGAAGCGATGATCACCATCTTACTTTAGGCTTCCAAATACTTTGTGATTATTACAACTTGGCCTCATCATAGATTTTTATACTAGCCCCCTAGTATCCCATCTTCTCGTGTATTCAAAATTGAATCCGTATTGGAGATTTGTAAATTGTATGGACGAATGCATCTAATCTTTTAATTCGACTTAAGTGCACGTCGAGTGCACGAGATTTGCCCTTCCTGAACTGTAGTAAATCGACGTACCTTTTTCGTCGGCGTCAAACTTCTGCTTCTGCTTGGCCTTCTTCTTCTGCTCCATCTTGTCGGCCTCCTGGTTGATGGTCTCGAAGACGGTCTCCGCCACTTCGCTTTGCCAGCGCTCCGATATCACCAGCGGGAAATCCTTGTATTGCATCTGGTCGGCTTCCGTCAACTGTAAAAACGCGTGAAACGTGAAGTGTTATGAAACGCTATAAAACATAGATTTAGAAATAGAAAACAAGACGGGAAATTATCGCCTTACCAGATGCTAAATTACTCAATAGAATAGAAATAATTTTAATGTTATTGTTTGTATGCAAAAAAAAAACTTTAGATAGAGGAACGCATACGACCAGGCGGATCGCTTGATGGTTGTCCATGGACAACCCGCAACACAAGTGCGCCGTTGTCTTTTTAAAAAGGATTATGCTTGTACTTTATATTTAAGTAGATGTTTCTCACTAGACATGGTCACATGACTGTTCATACCATCAGGTGCCTTAATGAAATAGATACTAAAGTGAACAGAGAGTGCCCACATGTGTGCGCCGCTCTATAGGTAATATTATGTTCTTTACTTGGCCGATCATTGATATTGGCAGCCATAGCCGACATACTGAACAGCTAACAGGCTGGAGGATATTTCATCTTGTAAACTTACCTTTCTGGTCTTATCCTGGTCGTTCAGCGTCACGATGGGTCGATGATATTAACGAAATAGGAGGTCCTATTTGAATCCGAGCAGCTCAGAACCGGGTACTTAGGCGAAAAAGTAAGGAGGCCTATTACTCTACAATGGGTACTTTTTTTTATACTAGAGGCGGCAAATGAGCAAGCGGATCACCTGCTGGTAAGTAATCACCGCTGCCCATGAACATCTGCGGGATCAGAGAGGTCGCTGATGCGTTGCCGGCCTTTTAAAGGAGTACGCACGTTTCTTGAAGGTCCCTAAGTCATAGCCGTCAGGAAATACTGTATATATGAAATACTTCCGGGCTAATGATGAATCTTACCTTAATGCCTTTAGTGTCCTCCTCGTCAAAGCTGCCAATATCGAAGGCGTCGGCGGCGTTGACCTCCCCGCGCGGCGGGATCAAAGGCGGAGTGTACTTCTGGTGGTACACTTGTTGCCAGTCTATTCCAGCGAAAAACACGTGCTCTTTCACTTCGTCAGGCGCTGCAAATAACATAAGTCCGAGTTATAATTAGAAATTAAACGAACTTACCTAGTGACATTCGATTTTAAACGAGTGCCAAGACTAAAGAAAATTACAGATAGGTAACTAAGCAGTAGTGCGCTGTATTGTGCCGTCCTTGTCAATACCATACATCATGTTATTATATGTGTTTACAGGTTCCTACACACAGACATGGTGTGAACACAGCAGAACATGTCCCAATCAATCAATCAAGGATCAAGGCGGAATTACAATGACAACCGGGAGTAGTATTGTAAACTTTCTATAGAAAATTAACACAAATGAGAAATAGATACTTCTTAAGTCTGCTTATTAGAATCAAGCGACGGCAGTTTAACTTCGCAACAAGACAAGGAAACCAGACCAATCGAATCATGGTTACACGTTTGAGTAACCCCCTGCCCATACAAACATGATCAGCTGATTGCAATTTGTATGTTTTCTGTTTATTAGACCTAGGTATGTTCCTTTTCATTGGTATACAGGAACTGGTTCAAGTAGTCAGGATCGACTGCTTAAAGCTACGACTGCATAGTGAACTACAAACAATTACAATGTACAATAGTACGTACAGCCACACATTAAAGTATACAAAAATGTACAAATTTCTACAATTGACTCTCATCTTACTGTCATGTTACTTTTTAGTACTTGTTTTATTTAATCTTGTTTTGCTATCTCTTTGTACCATCCTATTAGATTTAAGACATGTTTGTAACCTAATTGTAATTTTTATACCAAGTACTGAATAAATTGCTATTTCTACTAACCTGACGTCTGGCTGGCTGTACATCATACACGGACCGCTCAAGCAGCTGCAATTGCTTCGGGCGATTGGCAGCACGGTGAAATTTCGTCATCGGTCAAGCAGTTGCCAGGCATACAGCCCGTTCGAGCGGTAAGTGTATTTTAATCACAGGCTAACTGCTCGAGTTGTCCGTGTATGACGGGCCTAATTCTGTCGAAGTTACTCGGGTATTTAAAAAATCACGGTGTATCTGACGATAAATTATCATGTAATGCAAAACCTCTTACCCTCTCCCCTTGCAGCCGAGGCGCTTATTGATATCTCTCTGCAGCAGCCCCTCCAGCAAGCTCTTCAGGCTCGGGCTGAACGACTCCGGCAGCTCCACGTTCTGGAACATATTGTAATTCTATTGCAAACGTGATTCCATCTTTGATCACGACATACATACTACTTCATACAACTACACAGTAAGCGAGGTGCGAACATATGAGTAAACTAACATTATATTCTCGTGGCGATATGTGATAGATGTTATATTTTTCGATTTAAAATAAGTTCCATAAATTCGATATTACTGTAGCCTGGCAGCGCAAAGCCAAATGGATTAGAATAGTTTGTAACGGGATTGCTACCAGTTGGTACCTTTTATGGAAATTACGAAATTGTAGTTGAAGAAAACCATATGAAGCCTAAGAAGACCGGTCCGATCAACCGGCTATAATTCCATCATTTATTCATTCGACTCTCAACTTACTGTCACTTAAACACATCAGGTTGAATATCAATTGAAGAAATTTGGCAGGTTGTGGTAACCTACCCGATGTGTGGATGTTTGTACAAAATGTTTTCACTTACTAGGCAATGACTGCTTTGAATGTGTGTTAATAATACATAAGCTAGAAGTAGTAAGTAACATTAACCTGCATAATAATGTTGACCCTAATCCTATGCTAGACTGAAGACCCATCAACATCAGCCAATTATGCGTCAGTTATTTGTACGTATGATAAATGTAGGGCAAACGTATAGAAATTATCGCATAAGTTATTCTTCGGGCAGACCCCGTTGATCTCGGGATCCCGGGTCGAGCAAAAGTATGTTTCGAATTTTACGAACATAGTGTCTCTATCTGGTTTGTGATCACCAATCCGCATTAGGCGAGCGTGGTGATTAAGCCTAATCCTTTCATAGTACCTACTCGTAGTGATAACATCATTTCTATGATGGAGGCCTTTGCCCCGCAATGGGACAGTATATAGGCTGATACTTTTTATTCTTCGGGATCTAACATTTGCGGCAGTCCAATATTCCTCCAAAGTTGACTACAGAATCCAACTCGCGTTGTGCAAGTATTTTAACGAACCTGTTTGTGCACCCATCAACATTCCTAGATTGAATGAACTACATCAAATGTTTCCAACAACACCTATTAATTACATTCTAATTGCATTGAGCAAACAACCTCATCAATGTATAATTTCTAGCTCATTTTCACACCAGACAACTTTTAATGAATTAGCTTTTAATTACAAGCTGACGGCACTATTAATAGCAAGGTAGCAAAACAATGAAGTTTGCTATTTTTTGAAATCTATTTTGCCAATTATTAAAAATTATCTTAAATAAGTTAATTTTGAATTGATCTAAATAATAATTATTCTTTGTCAAGTGAGCTTAACCTAGCACTGAATGTTTTTTCTGCTTCATTTTTTTATGTTCTCCCCCAATGATCGCAATTTCACCCTGTCTTTGGCTAGACACGTCCACTCTATACCAACAGCCTTTCGCAGATCGTCACTCCATCTAGCCGGAGGCCGCCCTACACTACGCTTTCTGAGTCGCGGTCTCCACTCAAGATCTTTTCTACCCCAACGGTTGTCAGTTCTTCAACAGATATGGCCAGCCCATTTCCACTTCAACATGCTGATTCGATTAACTATGTCGGTCACTTTAGTCTTTTGTCGTTTTGTCGTGTCATTTCTTTATATTTTAATTATTTTAGGATTGACAATAAAACCTAATAGTGTTGCTATCATAAAACTAAATAGCGGTATAATTTCTACGAAATAATCCAATAGATCCAATTTTATGTAGGGCGACAAAAAAAGATAGGTACGAGTCAAATTCCAAAGGTATTCACTCGATATTTTGTCCCATATAGCTTCATGGTCACTAGCGATTCTAAAAAAGAGTACATTAATATTATAAACGTGTAACCATGATTCAGTTGGCGCGGTTCCCTTGTTAAAGGGTTGCAAAGATTTGACGATAGTAGCTTCATGATAAATACCAGACTCCCCAAAACCTGAATCATGGTCTAAGCGTACCCCAGCTTTGGACGAAACCGAGAATTAAACGCAAATATGAGAGAGATGTGTCTCTCTCATATTTCAGCACATCAAGTTACTACAATCTGTCAAATTTCCTCAGTTGATAT
The DNA here is from genome assembly GCA_014851415.1 of Cnaphalocrocis medinalis. Classification (NCBI taxonomy): domain Eukaryota; kingdom Metazoa; phylum Arthropoda; class Insecta; order Lepidoptera; family Crambidae; genus Cnaphalocrocis; species Cnaphalocrocis medinalis. Next base: position 12,971,811 of record CM026285.1, read on the forward strand.
TGAACCAAACACGTTTGACATAAAAGTGAGGTTCGATTGAAGAAATTTGACAGATTGTAGTAACTTGATGTGCAGGCCACCGTACGTACAGCCACACATCAAAGTATACAAAACTGTCACATTTCTTCATTCGACTCTCAACTTACTGTCACTTAAACACATTAGGTTGAATATCAATTGAAGAAATTTGGCAGGTTGTGGTAACCTACCCGATGTGTGGATGTTTGTACAAAATGTTTTCACTTACTAGGCAATGACTGCTTTGAATGTGTGTTAATAATACATAAGCTAGAAGTAGTAAGTAACATTAACCTGCATAATAATGTTGACCCTAATCCTATGCTAGACTGAAGACCCATCAACATCAGCCAATTATGCGTCAGTTATTTGTACGTATGATAAATGTAGGCAAACGTATAGAAATTATCGCATAAGTTATTCTTCGGGCAGACCCCGTTGATCTCGGGATCCCGGGTCGAGCAAAAGTATGTTTCGAATTTTACGAACATAGTGTCTCTATCTGGTTTGTTGATCACCAATCCGCATTAGGCGAGAGCGTGGTGATTAAGCCTAATCCTTTCATAGTACCTACTCGAAGTGATAACATCATTTCTATGACGGAGGCCTTTGCCCCGCAATGGGACAATATATAGGCTGTAATTTTTATTCTTCGGGATCTAACATTTGCGGCAGTCCAATATTCCTCCAAAGTTGACTACAGAATTCAACTCGCGTTGTGCAAGTATTTTAAACGAACCTGTTTGTGCACCTATCAACATTTCTAGATTGAATGAACTACATCAAATGTTTCCAACAACACCTATTAATTACATTCTAATTGCATTGAGCAAACAACCTCATCAATGTATAATTTCTAGCTCATTTTCACACCAGACTACTTTTAATGAATTAGTTTTTAATTACAAGCTGACGGCACTATTAATAGCAAGGTAGCAAAACAATGAAGTTTGCTATTTTTTGAAATCTATTTTGCCAATTATTAAAAATTATCTTAAATAAGTTAATTTTGAATTAATCTAAATAATAATTATTCTTTGTCAAGTGAGCTTAACCTAGCACTGAATGTTTTTTCTGCTTTATTTTTTTATGTGTATTTGTAAAACCATAACAGCAGAATTTCGCCTTTTCTTTCATGTCCGTATAATTTGTATTTGAAATGGTTTGATAAGGGCCTATACTAAAAATGGGTTATAGCTATGACAGAAATTACTGTTCACACTTTGTTGTAAAGACAGACAATATGAGGGCTTATGCTCCATTTCTTTATATTTTGATTACTTATTTTAAGATAGAAAAAAACCATAAAAGTAATAGCGGTATCATGTTCTACGAAATAATCCAATCGATCCAATTTTATGTTAGGGCGACAAAAAAAGATAGGTACGAGTCAAATTCCAAAAGGTATTCACTCGATATTTTGTCCCATAGCTTCATGGTACACTAGCGATTCTAAAAAAGAACACCGCCCAGTGAGCATACATACGTGTGCAATCATATTGGATTTGATTGAGTTAGTTTCTCTTTGCGAAGCGCTTTCACCGTAAAATATTGTTACACGGCCCGGAAGCTCGCGTCCGCCGCAGTCCTATAGAATCTCATTCTGTCGTACGACCAATTATTTCGACTCGTGTAAAAAGTAACGGATAGCCGTCTACAGTCAGTAATCACGGGTTGGAAATCAATAATACAGGGATTTTTCTTTACAAATGGTTGGGAATATCCAGAACACATTTTGTTTTTAGTTCTTGGTGTGCTTAGTATTATTAAGTAAGTATCTAACTATCTTTTGTACTCGTAAGTACTAATCTTTTTAGACATACATTGACAAGGCATTTAGGGTAAACCGAAAAGACGAAGCTTTGCTTTGCTTGAGCGATGTAATCGACACCCATCGCCATCTATTAGTAAGTATATCTATTTTGTTTGGTTAATTATGGTTAATGGCTGTTGTTGTTCCTCAATAAATAATAAAATAAAAATAAAATATTTAGAACTAATAGTAAAATTAGGTCCCGATACAAAGTGAAAGCGGGTCACTAATGTTTTATATAAATATCTGCAACACTAGATAGATTGCATAAACCTTATCAGTCTGCGATAAACAATGTAGGACAGGGTGTCTGGTCAGTTTCAAATACTCATCTCATCTTAGCGTGTGTGTGGCGACATCTACTATCGCCCGAAGGAAGAAGTTGGCAACTACAGTACCATCCAACCGACAGCAAATGGCGCTAATTTGACTGTTTCAAAGATTTAAAATTCTCCTATAATCCTACATCGCGAAACCAAACGCATATCTACTTGGAATATATATGACAAACCAAGATGGTACACCGGACCTTGGTCCCCGAGCCAATACCACCCGGCTCGGCGGGTTTTCATGAGGAACATTCTACACTCCATATGTGATTCCCGGTTGCTTCCAAAACTGTCACATTGGAGCCCGGGGTACCTACACTTATAACATAATTTAGGATTTGGGGAGTCCGGTAATTAAAATAAATCGACTGCTGATCCAACTGAATCATGATTATACGTTTCATAAACTATCCGAAACGTGCAGTTATCGTCACGATGTTTTCCCTCACCGCCGAGTGAATGCGGTAAATACGCAATTAGATTTGTAAAATCCAGAGATGCTCGGATAAGAACCCCGTCCGCAATATGGGTTAGCAAAAAAAAAGTTTATGAAAACTAAACGCAAAGATTCGTGGCAGTCGGCGCCATAGATCACTTTCGCAACAGGGATGCGCTTGATACAGTAGTATCGATAGTACTAAAACCAATGAAGTACCCGTTTTAAAACCTATTATAGTTGTCCATAAACACAAGTATAAAAACATCGATGTGTCTGTTCACACAGACACAAACAAACATACATAATTCATTGATGATGTCACTGTCACCCATAAACAGTGTAAGTGCGAGTGAGAAAATGATGTTTTTTTTATATTGAGGACAATCAAGATGACCTCACTCTGCCTGATGAAAAGCGGCCGTGAGATCCAAATATGAGGTTGACAGGCACAAAAGAACAAACTAATTTCCTATTGAGTCTGTCATCCTCAACCTGAAGGCCTGCTGAGATGCCGTTTCACGACCTGCTTAAAAAACCCAGTGCGCTGTCTCTTACACGTTTTATTGTTCCGACTGTCACAAGTCTTTGCGTTTGTATAGCAAAAAAAAGGTTCATCAAAACGAAACTATAATAATATTACCATAGTGAGCGTCATGCGATCAATCTCGTGCTTGTCCTTGGTCTTGTGCTGGCGGAGGGCGAGTGGCCCTTGAGCAGTTTGTACAGCATGCAGCCGAAGCTGAACCAGTCGGCGGACGAGTCGTAGCCCGTGCCCTTGGAGAGCACCTCCGGCGCCATGTACCCGTGGGTGCCGCTTAGAAGGATAATTAGGGCTTATGATTTACAAATCAAGAAGGATCTTGGTCACCTTCAAAGGCCGGATTGATATACATAAACTCAACATAACATTTGTTAGGCCATACCCAGGGATCGAATGCAGGACCCCAAAGCGCAGCATTCGCCTTAAAGTGTTCATCAACAAACATTTTGTCCTGGTGCGGGAATCGAAACCGCGACCCTTGCGTCTCAACCGGCGCTCAAACCACTACGCCAAACGGGTCGTCAAATCGTATGATTTATGATTGTGGTTTAATCATCGACCAGCGACCTAACGACAAGGATGTTCGCGTCCGCCGCAGTCCTATAGAATCTCATTCTGTCGTACGACCAATTATTTCGACTCGTGTAAAAAGTAACGGATAGCCGTCTACAGTCAGTAATCACGGGTTGGAAATCAATAATACAGGGATTTTTCTTTACAAATGGTTGGGAATATCCAGAACACATTTTGTTTTTAGTTCTTGGTGTGCTTAGTATTATTAAGTAAGTATCTAACTATCTTTTGTACTCGTAAGTACTAATCTTTTTAGACATACATTGACAAGGCATTTAGGGTAAACCGAAAAGACGAAGCTTTGCTTTGCTTGAGCGATGTAATCGACACCCATCGCCATCTATTAGTAAGTATATCTATTTTGTTTGGTTAATTATGGTTAATGGCTGTTGTTGTTCCTCAATAAATAATATAAAATAAAAAATAAAATATTTAGAACTAATAGTAAAATTAGGTCCCGATACAAAGTGAAAGCGGGTCACTAATGTTTTATATAAATATCTGCAACACTAGATAGATTGCATAAACCTTATCAGTCTGCGATAAACAATGTAGGACAGGGTGTCTGGTCAGTTTCAAATACTCATCTCATCTTAGCGTGTGTGTGGCGACATCTACTATCGCCCGAAGGAAGAAGTTGGCAACTACAGTACCATCCAACCGACAGCAAATGGCGCTAATTTGACTGTTTCAAAGATTTAAAATTCTCCTATAATCCTACATCGCGAAACCAAACGCATATCTACTTGGAATATATATGACAAACCAAGATGGTACACCGGACCTTGGTCCCCGAGCCAATACCACCCGGCTCGGCGGGTTTTCATGAGGAACATTCTACACTCCATATGTGATTCCCGGTTGCTTCCAAAACTGTCACATTGGAGCCCGGGGTACCTACACTTATAACATAATTTAGGATTTGGGGAGTCCGGTAATTAAAATAAATCGACTGCTGATCCAACTGAATCATGATTATACGTTTCATAAACTATCCGAAACGTGCAGTTATCGTCACGATGTTTTCCCTCACCGCCGAGTGAATGCGGTAAATACGCAATTAGATTTGTAAAATCCAGAGATGCTCGGATAAGAACCCCGTCCGCAATATGGGTTAGCAAAAAAAAAGTTTATGAAAACTAAACGCAAAGATTCGTGGCAGTCGGCGCCATAGATCACTTTCGCAACAGGGATGCGCTTGATACAGTAGTATCGATAGTACTAAAACCAATGAAGTACCCGTTTTAAAACCTATTATAGTTGTCCATAAACACAAGTATAAAAACATCGATGTGTCTGTTCACACAGACACAAACAAACATACAAAATTCATTGATGATGTCACTGTCACCCATAAACAGTGTAAGTGCGAGTGAGAAAATGATGTTTTTTTTATATTGAGGACAATCAAGATGACCTCACTCTGCCTGATGAAAAGCGGCCGTGAGATCCAAATATGAGGTTGACAGGCACAAAAGAACAAACTAATTTCCTATTGAGTCTGTCATCCTCAACCTGAAGGCCTGCTGAGATGCCGTTTCACGACCTGCTTAAAAAACCCAGTGCGCTGTCTCTTACACGTTTTATTGTTCCGACTGTCACAAGTCTTTGCGTTTGTATAGCAAAAAAAAGGTTCATCAAAACGAAACTATAATAATATTTACCATAGTGAGCGTCATGCGATCAATCTCGTGCTTGTCCTTGGTCTTGTGCTGGCGGAAGGGCGAGTGGCCCTTGAGCAGTTTGTACAGCATGCAGCCGAAGCTGAACCAGTCGGCGGACGAGTCGTAGCCCGTGCCCTTGGAGAGCACCTCCGGCGCCATGTACCCGTGGGTGCCGCTGGAAGAATTAATTAGGGCTTATGATTTACAAAATCAAGAAGGATCTTGGTCACCTTCAAAGGCCAGATTGATATACATAACTCAAACAATATTTTGGCCATACCCAGGGATCGAATACAGGACCCCAAAGCGCAGCATTCGCCTTAAAGTGTTCATCAACAAACATTTGTCCTGGTGCGGGAATCGAAACCGCGACCCTTGCGTCTCAACCGGCGCTCAAACCACTACGCCAAACGGGTCGTCAAATCGTATGATTTATGATTGTGGTTTAATCATCGACCAGCGACCTAACGACAAGGATGTTCCTTGTCGTTAGGTCGCAAGATTATGAATAAACTATCTGAGCGAAGAATACAAAGTTTGACCGTTTGATTTTCATATGGAAAGAAAGATCTTCCTTATTCCTTCGTTCAACCAAACTTATTTTTCCCAAAAAACAAAGTTACGCCATAACTCATCAATAGGCGAAAGAGCCTGACCTACAGTCTGACACAAGTTCATCAAAACAGTATGATAATATGACTTGGAAAGTATCATAATAACAAGGTTACGAGAAGGCTTAGAAAAATCTACAATATTACAAATATAGCTGAAGTACCTAAGTATCTAAAGACCTATTCGGGAATGAACCGACTTAATAAATAAATAAATAAATAAATATAAAATAAATCTCAAGTAAAATAACACTTTGTTGCTACCTATTATGTTTTAAAAGTATACCGAATTTTATTAGTAAGCTATTTCATTAACTCAGATGCTCACATGTTACGCGAGTGGGAAATAGGTCATAAGGCTGCTGTGCAGTATTGGAAAATGAAGGCTTTACATAAATACTATTAGGTAATATTTTATCGTTCGTTTCGTTCGTTCGTTCATTTATTTAATAAATAGTAATTCATATGACTGTCACATATTCATGTGCCTTTGTTGTACATTACTCCTGTTATAACTTGTTTTAAGTTTTATACCTCTGTTTTGTGTGCAATAAAAAGCATATTCATTCATTCATTCATAATAAGGATTACTAAAACATAACCGAGATTTGTCTTGAAGAGTCTTGGCGAGATAGCATTTACGAGTGTCTCAATACCAAGCTATAATATATGCAGTCTCATTTAATGTCTAAATCTTTAAAGTAAGAAATCAAAGGGAAACACCATTTTTTGTGCAGTGATAGAAATATAACTAGACCTCAAATCACAGCATTTAAAAAAAACTACATGTAAAAAAAAATCTTCTTTAACACACTTTTTTAAATTATCGTTAAAGCTACGGCTAGTATAAAGCCTACAAAAACGTGTACCTTTGAATTCCTAATCTGACATTATGACATGAGTGTAGATAAAAAGGTTTTAGGTAGTACGGAGTAGGGATGAAAACAAGTGATGTTACTCACACACTGGCATGGGGCTTCTTCTTCGAGAAATCGCACGCCAAACCGAGATCGGATATTCTGACGTGGCCGTGTTCGTCTAGCAGGATGTTGGCTGGCTTCAGGTCTCTGTACACTATGTGACGCTTGTGCATGTGCTCCAAACCTAGAAAAAAAATATATAAATTCACTTTTATGTCATATTACTATAACTCCTCCTCTGTTGTCTGTGTGTCCATGGGCGGCGGTAATCGCTTTCCATCAGGCGATCCGTCTGTTCGTCTGCCCACTACCTATATCATAAAAAAATACATAAGATGATGATGTGAACATTTACATCCCTTTAACCACGTCTTCTACCAACCATTTTGACCAACATGTTTTGTTTTACGACTTATGAAAATTCGTCGAAATTTTTATCGTCTCGTGGTGACCCACTTGGTATGTAAGTTGAAATTTCTTCTTGCGAATTTTTAAAGTCATAGAACAAATGTTGTTCTATGACTTCTAGAAATCTTCCCATCAAGGGATCGATATCTAAGATTGCCCACGAGAATTATTATTAGTCGAGTAGTTAGCGTACTCGGTTGCTCAATTTTAAAGTATTTCGCCCAGTTTGCGAAAGCGAAAAAAAAAAACGTCTGTAAGGTTTGATCCCATGCGAAGACGCGTAGAGGAATGTATAAGTGCTTATTTAGGAGTCCTATCTACCACTAAATCGTGACTTCCACATGGAAGTGTAACTAAAAATCTACTTAAGAGTCACGGGACAGTCAATATGTTGACATTATTGACGTACTGATAATTGAGTTTTCAAATATAAGTCACGAGAATGAGAAATGCTGTGACGACTACACACACGTAAATATCCTAGAGCACAGGTATGAATAAATAAAACCTTTATTCTATTGTGGCGGGACTGGAAAACTGGTATCGGCAGGGGAGAAACACGAACTTTAGTTACGTAACAGAAAACAGGGAAACACCGTTAGGTATAAAATTTATTTGATATTTGTTGGAGAATAGTCTTCAATATTAAATTAAATGCAAGGTAATGATGAACTGACATACTTACGAAATGTTAGGGTTTCAAACCGTGAATTTCCGGGAAATCGTACACCCTACGTAATATGTGCTAATACTAATCCGTATTTAGAAATAAAATCTTGACATCGAAGGCCATCATTATCTTTCTATTCATTAATTTTTTAACCGACGTTGTCCAACAGCTGGCCAAAGGCCTCCACTAAAAGACTTACTATGAAGCGATGGTTGGCTCATGGACGAAGAGGTGGTTAAACTCATCACACCATCTAAGCAAATACATTCATCTTACTTGAAAAGACTTATCGTTTACGGACTCATCGAACAGCCTTTTGTCATGTGGCTGTGTGTACAAACCTAAAATAACTTCAGCTGCATAAAACTTCATCTCTGCCTCATTGAAGACGCCATGTTGCGAGAGATGGTAGTGGAGATCGCCGCCGTTCATAAGGTCCAGTATGAAGCACAGTTTGTCCGGTGTGTGGAACGCATACGTCATGCACACTATGAAAGGGCAGTCCACCTGCAAAAATAAAAATAATTTAATAAGGAGAGCTATGACCACAGGTGCCCGACTGGTTAAGTTTGGCACAAGATAGGGCATAGTGCAGTTTTATGTCGGTACCCAAGATCCACTTTGGGTCGCTGAGCCATCGAAGCAAGTAGTACGAGAATGTCGAAAGTACGATTATTTGATAGAACAATGCTTGATCCTCATCATCATCTAAGCCCACTTTCTACCAAGTTAGTATAGGGCTCCATTAATATTCTCAATTCAATCTATTTTAAGCAACTTGGATACAGTTTGTGCCCGCCAGCCTTATCTATCACATCGTTTGTCCATCGCATCTGTGGTCTTCCGACGGGTTTCTCTATCTCTACCCAAGAGTAAATCAGAGGTAAAACGCTATGACAGCGTTAAACCATAGATTTATTCTCGATGAAGATTGGTCGAATCGAGCCTTAATCGTGTTGGCTATCTATTTGTTAGTGTAGTTCTTTTAATAATTATTAGAAAATACGTTATTAATCCAACTTTGAATAGCCAAAAACAGGGCGAAAATTATCAAAATGAGAGTCTAATGTCTTACAATACTGAGGCTCGCTTGCTCATGCCTCTTTAACCGATGTTTCCTTAAAAGAATTATGTGAGGTTTGTCCAGTCAAATACCTGACGAGTCATGACGCCTAAATGAATCGTCATTCTACGTGACCGTTGAAATAGACGTCATTGGGTGTTTTTCTCGGAAACCAAGGTAATGATTAAGTGGTTCATTTGAGGGCTTGTCAGTTGTTTAAATAAACGGAAAATGTTTAACGATGAATTGGATGAAACGGTATAATCTAGATTTCTAGACGGATAAAGTTACCAACGCTAAACAAATAACCTTCTAAAAATAGACACTTATTAAGGTCAGGCTTTTAGTGTACTAGATCTGTGATAACATCAATGCCTAATATAGGACGCATCCATTGTAATAATAGCCGACTAGTACTCCTTATGATTGAACACATTCATACTATATGCCCGATTAGGTGGCAGGTTAAAAGAACACCTATATCAAAAAAACTGATGTAAACCAGGCTTTGCAATAATTGACTTTGTAAATAATTGCTTAGTTAATGAATATTTGCGAAATGCATTGATGAACAATATCAAGTTTTTAACAATACTCGTTAACGGGGAGCCATTAGTAAAATGTTGAATCTCATTCAAAGCAAAATATCTTTAAAATGAAATCGTTATCCTCCACTTGAATTTGTCTGTCTAGTTTATAAGTACGGCTATTTGGATTTAGACTGTAGACTGTAGGCATAACAATATCGTTAGAGATTAACATTTGTATCACTAAAATATTTTTCGCCGTGGCCTGTACACAATTTCCTCAATTGATGATTGAATTAACCAAACGTGTTTGACATTAAAGTGAATTTTGGTGTGGACTGGGTATACTTACTCCATATTTAATTTTAGACAATTTAAATAACAATTTAGTCCCATACATTTTAACCCCTTTTGACAGGTGCAAAACGTCAACGTGTACCAGAACTTGTCTGATTATTTTGTGGTACTGTCAATGATTTTAAGATAAGTCCTAAAAATTTAAACCCATTCGAACTTTTACCGATGTGCACCTCGAGGTCTACAGCTCTCGCAATCCAGACGAAATAAATTATTACTTTAGAATTGGAAACTAGTAAGTATAGATTTTTTTATCTCGGAAAATGCAGTTGCCGGGGGAGATGCGATAAAGGTATTTGCGAGAAACCGGATTATGGGGGGAGGTCTGGCGGGAGAAGGGTAGAGTAAGCTTTCTATATTTTAATGGGTTGGTAACGTGTATAGATATACAACAAAAGACAAGTAAAATAAAATAATAGGAGATATTATTTCATAATGTTAATAGAAAATACTAACGGTTAATCCTTTAAATTTTAGCTACAATTCATCAACTTCCTGAGAACTCAAAGCACAATCTTAAAAAAATGTTTAAAATTATTCGAGACAAAGGTGAAGGAAGTTAAATGTTCAGCTTTACCTTTTCAGCTAAGCAAACATAATAATTAGGTAAAGTACATCAATTTGTCAGAAATGCACTAGAAATTGGCACATGTCGAAATAGATGAAGTATAATCACCAAAAATAGTTTAATAGTTGCTATTACTATTCGCAAAATAGCGTTATGGCTATAAGACGTATTGCTACACAAACGCATTTCGGATAGGGTTGGTAAAAATCACCAGTGATTATTGTAATTTTTCTTAATCACCCCCAAAATATAAAACAAAGCTGCTTCCGCTGTGTGTCCCTATTGTATACTTGGATCTTTAGGACCACGATTTTCATACAATTTGATATACACAATATTGCTCCGTACCGTGCGAAGCCGGGGCGAGCCGCTAGTAAGGTGTAACTATAAACCCTCCTTTTTAAGGTGAGGTTGAATTGAGGTGTGGTTTGTCAAAGTATTCATAGTGAGTCATAAGGCTACCTACCTATCGATTGAATTTTATCATTATTAAGAATAAATTATCAAACTCTGTTTCATAAATAACTGGTAAAATTACAAACGTGACAATTTTCTTGTTCATATTTATCATGATGATAGTAACGTAATGATAGATAGGTTTTACACCTAGGTAGGCTTCGTATCCTACTAAACCATGACACTGGGACCTTGGATTTTTTTTTGTGGACATTCGATTTAATTTTCGATTGAATCATGTTTTAAATATAAAAATCATGCCAACCCTATTTACTGGCGACGTCTGTGTACGGTAGTACATAAGGATATACAAACGTGTACGTACCCGAGACCGTATTACGTGCGGAAATGTTTAAATGCACATTACAATAATGCATTCTCCACATTTTCTCCAAGAAAATGAAATGCGGCAAGCCATATTGAGTTCTGCGGCATGAATAAGGATTTATGGAGAAAGAAAACTAACGTATGAAAGAAGTTGAATAGCGGAGACTGTATACTGTCATTTTGAACCGCTATTTTGGCTATGGGTCTTGTCAACAATAAGCTATATAGATGCAGGCCATATTATATTGCAGAAGTGTGCGCGCAGAAACGCAATCTTTATTACCTTACCTTTATAGTTCGATAGAACACCCAACAGCTTAATATGCTTTTCCAAGACCGCCAACTCCCATAATTCGAGCCTGTCTGAATGAGTTAAGAATTCCTTAACAAAAAACTAAGTTTCCAGTTCAAAGTGCGACCCACAAGCCACTGCGCCACCGAGACTGTATATAGACCAAACAAATCATGTCTTAGCTCAGAGCACGTCTTTAATACTTGAGCGTATCTGGTAAAGATAGGTAGCAGAATATAATACAGTAGGTATCTCGGAACGGCAACGAGAGGAGGCGTGTCAAGGCTAAGATAACTGCGATTCCCGATGGTGTTATTTGTACGACACAGACGATGCGGCGCCCGCCCCGCCACCAGACGACCGCTCATAAAAGATAAGCTGACTCGCAGGGCAGAATGAAGCAAGTGCATTAGTATAAGGGAGTTGAAACGAATTTCGGGGATTATCTGCGTGAATGGTCGACAAAGCGATATTCGATGCGTCGTTGTTTCCACTCGAACGCCAATTCGGGGGCACCCATTAGCTTTGCAATGTGTGCGAATGAACAATAAGGACGGTGACTCACGTTAGAGACAGTCCTTAAGTCGGAAATTTACAGTTCGACGTTTGCCAATAAAGTTCTATGAGTTTTCGACGAAAAGATAAACATCGGAGATTTACTCGTCAAATCGCTTCTTAGAGGAATTCAAAAATACAAACGTTTCTGAGTTTAGAATGGAACTAATTCGACGCAGATATGCATTTGGCAATATTACGAATGGCATCAACTATCTGCTCTTATCACACACATTTCTAGTACATCACCAAAAATAACCAAATAATGTGGAATCTGTTAGCACTCGTAGGTATACCTTATTCAGGGCAATAGCTTTTAGGTATACGGGAATATTTGTTGCAGACATTATTTTAAATCAGCTATGTACGAGCACATTATGTAAACATGAAACACAAAATGTTAAGTGTGTGATTCTCCAGCTACGATAAGTGTCTAAATAATTTATGAAAATGGCGCTAGTGATCTGAGAAAACATTCTAAAGCCATGATTGTAGTATACAATTTTTTTGCAGATCATACCTTTTTGTAAATACTGAGTGAGCATCTAGTAGTTTTTAGTATATGACTGCAATACAATGTTGAATTCTATTGTATTTAAATGTTAATATTTTCGTCAATATAAAACCGATTAAATAGCGGATCGTCTCTGCGCCGGACACCCATAATCCAATATCGATCAAATTTGTCATCCACATAGGGCTGACGCTATAAATCCGAGTTTGCTTATGCGTAAACATAAAATAAAAATGTTTATTACATACCTACCACACAACAAACTTACAGAACAAGGCCACAGTAAAAGAAAATTCATGCCGAAACTTGACTACGTATAAACGTAGTAACAGAATGGTAGACAGTTTCTCGTTTTATAAACTTTGCCTCAGATACCGATGGCCTTGTTAAACTTCGGGGAAGCCTTTTAGGTCACGAAGAATAAAATACCACTTGCGTATGCGAATGAGTTATCCCAAACTAAGTATATTATATTTAATTCGTATCGTGCGTATTCATTTCATACACTCTTATTACAAAAATCTACTCACTCTAGTACCGGCATTAATCTTGAACTCTTACGTCGTAACGCCCAGACAGCAGACACAATAGAAAATCAATTGATTTATGCCTTTTAAAAGGCTTTTGGATCTTACGACGTTAACGTGAATAAATAAGTTTGTACTACAGGGAATGTCGAACTTAATTGACTCATTCAATCTTTTAATTTGTTCATTGACATTTATAAACAAAAACTGATAATGTAACGTACCTATGACGACTTTAAAAATAAATTATCAGTTCAAAAGAAGATCAGTATCATCTTAGTATCCTTTCAAGGAAACATTTACTATCTCAGCGTGTCATTTTCATCTAAAGCCGTCGGTTTGCAGCCCGGAGTATCCCGGGGTACGCTTGAACCATGATCCAGGATTTGTGTATTATAATGAAGTCTTCGGTCTTTCTTGGCAACCCTCCGGCAGCAAAGAAAAATACATCTATTCAAGATAATATTTTTAGTTAATTGTCTTCATCGGAGATACTACAGCAGCCACATAAAACATATCTTTGTTAGGAACCCAAGCAAAAAGTGTGACGCTCGTCTAATGCCAAAATACCCATACGAACATTTCTTTACCGAGTTCTAAAACAGGTCTCATCGCTTTGCCAATTCATTGAAAAACTAAATTATATTTCCACTGCGGTTTGTGTCCACTCGTGTAATAGTGAAAAACAAGAGTCGCCAGTTGGAAATTGTAAAACAAAATGCAACGGAAGCCGATTGGACTGCGACAAATCGAGGGCGATCCAATTCGTTTCAGTCCAATTGGCTGGATATCGTTATGTCCCCGATACCCAGTGTAGCCATATCTATGGGTTTTACTGTGGACCTAGTTTTTCTGATATCTTCTCAGTTTCTAGTTCAGCTACGAAACCACAAGATATCTGATTACAAACTATCACGAAGTATTTTATGGACCATCATGAAACCTGAAGCAAGATTTTGGGAGTGTATTCCACGCATTGTACTAGATAAAATTCCGAAGAAATTAGCAATAGTATCAGTTAATAAATCGCATGAAAAGAAAATCCAAGTACAGAAAAAAAAGAAGAAAGTGGTATTGCTCGTCAATGTAGCAGCTTATGCTTTACAAAGTTCAATTCGTCAGTGCGTAGAAAACTGCAGTTATCTCTGGGACGAATCCGCCAAGTATCAGCTGACAGCATATGCATATGATTCTGTGGAAAAGTGCGCTCGAAGACTCAATGGCGACGTAACTTTCGACAAGGCTAACTTACAAAGCCTCACCCACTTTCGTAAAGTAGCGTGCATGACGATATTCTACAGAATACACTATGGAGAATCTGCGAAAGAGCTACATGAGTTCCGCCGGGCCCATTCCATTATCAGGATACTAGGCGAAGACTGAGTTACCATCCCTACATGGTTGAAGTTCCAGCCATTCGCACTAAGCGCTACGGGAACTCTTTTTTGATGCGAACAGCCAAGGAGTGGAATTAATTACCCGCCGATGTATTTCCTTAACAGTATAACATGGAACTCTTTAAGGCTGTTCACGGGAAAGCATGGTCCACATCATGTTCTCTTGAAATCAAGTGTGATCGAGTTCAAATACTTTTTAGATTTTAGAGAGAATATGCCATACTACACCATTAATATTTTTTTATAGATTAATTTTTGATTTAATGCAACAGCTATTATGGCATTGAAGAATTAAAACAAAAGACGTGCTGCTTTTTAACCCGAATACTGCGAAGCAAAACAATATCAGCTGGCAACACTGCTGATACCATAACACAACTGATACATATACGGCGTCTGTATTGTACAGAATCAAAGCAAATTGCAATCGATAACCAATCAGATTGTTATGGGTGTATAATATTTTATATAATTACGTCATAATAAGTGTTATACGATTAGATAACTTCGTTTGTAAGTGGTTGGCTTTAAAATTTGATTATCTGCTGAATCATGATGCTCACTGACTTCATAGAAAAATAAAGACAGGTTTTATGTTGCTTTAAATTATTTTCTGTCATGATGTTGAGGATATTTTACTACAGGACGTACCTGTAGGTAGTATTATGTTATTTTTGAGGAATTCAGATGTCTTTTCATTTAGCGCATTTTTAGAGTTCCATATCGAAATGGCAAAAACGGAACTATTATTGTCATGTCTGTCTGTCTGTATGTCACAGATTTTTTTCCGCAACCACAAGCGCTTTGTTGTTAAAACTTACAGTGGTTATCGTTTAATACATTATGCTAATATAAAATAATTTATATCAGCATAATGTAAACTGAGTCGTACCTAAACCTAAAACACCTTTATAACGTAAAATCGCTATAAAATAGAACTAACTACTAACTAGAAATGAACAGAATTAATATTAGCTTAATGTAAACTGAATTGTACCTAAACCTAAAATACCATTATAACGTTAAATCGGTATAAAATATGTATGTAACACAGAGCTGAACATCACGTCTATTAATCCATGTTAACATTCCTAGTCACTCATTGCTACGATTGCAGAATTCAATTTGTAGAATGTAACCTACATCACTATCCAATTCGCTGTCTCTACATGCAACCGCGGCCACAGGGCTACGGGTAAAACATCCATAAATCTAGGATTACAAAGCACAGTTTGCAGTTGCCCGTAATCCAGACGAATACGATCACTAAATTTTAACTGCATAAACTAGTTTTCAGGCGATCAACCTTCGAAACACCGTTCTGGAAAATCGTTTTCACATCATAAACGTAAATTTGGAGCAAAATCTTATCAACGTTTGTCATAAAGACGTAATAAAGCTTAATGACTTTGATATTTTGCGTACACGCGCACTTATTTTTATATCAATGCAAATCTTGCAATTAAATAACACTAATGTGTTTTATGACAATATCAAAAGCATTTGAAGAGTACAAATCGTATCATTATACGAAAATTGCTCACCAGATTAAAACGTTTGCATTAACAATAATTCATAGACATATCTTCATTCATACTCCTGAATCCACAATGACATACGTATTCAAAAATAACCAAGTTATATCATGAAACATTTTAATATGAAGTGTTTACGATTATCAACAGGGCGGGTCGAGAAATAAATCGTTTATTCTAAACGAATTCCTTGCAATATAAACATGGAAACAACGCCGTGTTGCTTGTAAAACAAAGTCAAGCCACATAAGAGAGCATACTAAGTACCTAAGGCGAAATACGTCCGAAGTAACTCATCATAAGCATAGATATACGTCATGGTTACGACACAGCCCTTTACTCACGGAGTTTGCGCACTGGCGCGTCTTCCTTAACCTATTTTGTGTGGGGGCACAATTCGGGACTTGACTGTGTTCAACACTGAAACGTCGGTATCGACTTCCAGAGATGAGTACGTATTTACTGCAGGCCGTTGGCTCTCCACTTTACGACTGTTGCTCGTCGGGAAAAAATCATTTACGTCCGCGTCGTTGCCTCGTGCACACATTCAATTACTGGTTATTCTTTGTACAACGCAGCGACCCCTAAAGTAATGACAAGGTCCCTTCAGAAAAAGCCTGTTCTTTTAGGAGTACAGAAAATAAATCGAGATTGGATAACATAGGCCAAATCAGTTTGACGACACGCAGACTTTCACGGAATTTCGAATTACTTGTCACTCAATAGAGATCGTAGAGGCACTCGAGGCAAGAACGACGAATTTTCTCTTGCAACTCAATAAACGTGCTGAAGTTTTATTTATTCTCATGCCGGCAACTTAAAAAGGCGAGTTTCAGTTTTGCACTTCTATGCAGACTATTACAGATGCTGAGTTGCATAATTAAAGGACCAAGTTTCTATCGTGGAATTCTCGCTCTGAGACGGTTTGAACAAATATAGGTACATTAAGAATGTGCGCCAGACATTGCACACAAATCATTTGGCCATGCCGGTTTAGTTATCTCAGTAAGAGTATAAGAAGACGCCTACAGACTTTCAAGACGTCATATAACAGTTTTTCGGGAGCAAAAGAACAATACAATCAAATTTTGAATTAATAAAATAAATAAACACGTCCGCGCTTATCGAATACTTTTGTGTAAATGGAACCGGCAGATGTTTCTGATTCGCTAAGGTAAACAAGGTGGTTTCACCTGGGTCATGTATTTTTAAACGCACCGTTACGCAGTTGATGATATCATAATCATCAATGGGGTTCTATTTTAGAAATCATACAGCGGTAGATGTTTTATCTGCCGGACATTTTCAATGCTACATGCAATGTGAAACCGCGATATTTGCACAGTACTAATACCTTAGTAATTGACTAATAAAATTTTCAGGCTTCTTTAAACGATTAAGTCAAAACATTTGTTTACTCCTGAACTTATTCACTACAACATGGCAGTGAATGATTGAATATTTGTGTAGTTCCGTTAACTTCAAACAAATTAAGAGTCATTCTTTAACAATTACAAAGCAAATAAATACAATGGGGGCAGGAATAAATGCAAATAAGGGACGAGAATAAGAAGTCTTCGAAAAATAATATTATTTCCAGTAAATTTATTACGATACGAATGAAGCATACAACAAAACGTATGACATTTTACGACAGCGAAATGATACTTATGATAGTAAGTAATGTTGTTGTTTATTTATTAGCGTTCAATTTGCAAATGCGTAACTGGTACCCGATGCTCGATACGATAACAACGTCATATTAAAGTGTTATCTGTTTTGCTGTTTATTAGCTAAGAAAATGCTATCTACGACAAACAAGTCTAGTTGATTTGGCCGACCTTCTGATCAGAGGGGCAAACTTACGAGACTACACCAAGTTCGCTTATGTTTCATATTGCAAACATTTTAGTGCACTCTTTGCCAATGTTCAAGATCATACTTGTCGAATCGTTGTCTTTTTCTTTCATTGTCTTAAAAGTAAATACATTGCAATCTTGCGAAACGATAGTCCAAAAGCTACATGGCAATATAAAGAAATATTATTCTGTTTTAAAATATTGCAACATCTATCTCTGTTGAGGATTTTATGTTTATTAAAATTATTCATGAAGCGATTATCGACGTAACACAATGTTCGACGTAGCGAAAGACCTTTACTCGTCTATTCAAAAGCATCACGTCATTAGCCCATTCATAAAACGTTGACATCATCGATAACCATTGTTGATATGATAAGATCCTAGAGGTAAAACTCTTTACTTACCAGTTATCGTGTCACGTCATCTCGTAATTTAGATAATAGTATAATAGTAGAAGGACGCCCCAAAACTAGTCAAACTCACAGGACAGGTATCATAAATGGTAAAAAATACAATTTCATTTATAATGAAATTGTAGTTTCAGAGTTATGTAGGTACATTAGCCTCTGTTTTGGAGAACTGTACCAGATCCTAGCCGAGCCTACATATAATTTGGGATACCACTTTTATGAATATATCGCCTTATTAAAATTGTATTTTTTTATGCGTTGTAATACCGATTGTTTTATTCTCGATCAAATAGATTTATCCTTCAGATCTGTAGTAACATTGTAAGTGGATTACGCGTGTCTCGTAACATACGATCCTCGTACGAATTTACGACTTTAACTGCCACGGAAATGTAATAGTGACACTGACAATAGGTACCGCATAATGGAGAAGTCGCATTTCGCATTTCCTTTGTTGAAAACGCGTCGCATGAACACGATTTAACGATACGGCGGATGTTATAACCACCTCTATTCCGATGCCTGTTAAATTCCTAACAAACCCTAGCACAGTGTAGGAAGGAACGTGGCAAAGAAACGACAGATCGCTGCTTAAAAACCAATGTTTCATCTCAAGATGTAACTTTTTTTTTATGTGCTAGGTAGCAGACCAGCAGGCGGATCACCTGATAGTAAGCAATTGCCGCCGCTCATAGACACCTGCAACACCAGTGGAGTTACAAGTGCGCTGCCAACCTTTTATCCTCTTCCCCCCCGGGTGGGCCTCCGGTACCCTCACTCACTCGGCGAAACACAGCACAGGGGCTGCTTCACGCCGGTTTTCTGTGAGGCAGTGGTATCACTCCGGTCAAGCCGGCCCATTCATGCCGAAGCGTGGCTCTCCCACAGTTTAATTTTAAACTTGTTGTCATGAGAGCACATTTTCTTGTTTTGTTCGTTCTGTAGGTTTCTGTTATTTTTCATTAATTGAAACAGAATTAATTGAAATTAGGTGTGCGACAAAACTAAAACATTTGTTTAATGTCCTGTTTATGTTACTAAGTAAGCAATGAAATATGAATGAACCTCGATGGATAAACATATTCCTAGGGCTGCAAGAATGCTGTGACACGATACAATGGGATTTAAAGCGTTAAAAGGAATATTTCGCTACCCTGTACCTATGCGTCGATACGAGTAGACTGATCTTCTTCAGCCCATTGAGACATTTTGCAAGTTTTGCAACTGTTACGGATTTTCTAGTAATAGAACAAACTTTCTAGGAATTGAAATATTTGTTTGAGCGGAGCGGAGGTTTGTCTGGATCTATTCTTGCAATGCCTGCATATTCAGTCAGTTGAGAGAAAAACAAAACTTTTTATGGAGGACTACCTTCCGGTTGAGTTACCCTTTTTGGACTGTCCTTATATCTGAGGCACAAGTGCTATTTTTGTACTACGAGTTAGCGCCATGGACAACAGCAAAACTTAAGATTATGTTTTGCAATATTACCAGCTTTTGAGAAATGTAAGTAGGTGTGACGATTTTTGTATCATATTCAACATTCATCTCAGCACACAGAAATAATGTCGATTATTAATAATCATTTGTCAAAAATATCCGGCCTTAACAAGATGCAATATGAAGCAGATGGCAGTTGGAGGATCCTAAAAAATGCCGAAGTCTAAGAGCTGATGGTGGACGCTAACATAATGGGAGATATGTATGTAGACTCTGATGGCTCGGCCACGCTTAAAGAATGGTCTACATCAGATCGGGGCGCCAAGAGAGCATATCTTGGGCAACCTACTGGTCGTCGACCAGTGGAGTGGTCACGCTATCGCTGGCGGGATGTAGTAAGCGCGGATATGCAAGAATTGGAATCAGGAGATTGGAGACAAGCTGCACAAGACTGAGACAAATGGCGACATCTCATATCGGAGGCCAAGACTTATTTTGGGTCGTTGAGCTATCGGAGTAAGTAATTAAGTATTTGTCACCCACAAGCTACGCAATTTTAATGAAAGAAATTCCATACTGCTATTTTAAACTATTGTACTCTGGTGCACTCACTAACAAAGCGGGCTTTATAGGGCATATTCTGCGCTGGAGTTTCATCGAATATTCGCTTTCGCTTTAGTATATGAAACTTTGTGTTACTGGAGCTTAAATTGGTTTTCATTTTCACAATTGTATAGCTAGATAGCGCTCGGGCTACGGACGAGACATAATATTATGTAGTTATATGAATGTGTAATGTAGGAAAGAATCTGCTATGTAACTACATGATTATGTTTTGATTCTGTAACTTCGTCATCTTTGACATCTGGTATTTAAACAAGGACATGCCGATAATGAAACAATCCATGTAATTTTAGATCTTTTGATGGGCGTATCGAAAGCATGACGCTTATATCCATATTAAATTACGAGCGATTATCCACAATACCCATAAAAATTAAACATGTCACGGCGATAAATCACGGTACTTGTGTTTATTTTGTTACTCATTCCGATCTCATATAACCTTGATCCGTTTAGCGGGAAATCTGCAGATTTTTTAGTTGAATGGACGCAGAGTATGAATAATTTCTTTTAGGAAACAGCCTAATATATTTAGTTTTGAGAATTTTGTGTAGTCAATGACGAAGAGATAGAAAAAGTCTTCAGCCATGGCATTGTAATTAGGTAGAACTTTAAATTGAAATTGAAATTCGCAGATTATTTCGCAGGCGCAGCGACCAAAAGAGAGCCTTGGACTCATGATAAGAGTCTACACCTATGACTGCACCACCTGTCATCCACAAAGAGTTTGCGCAAATCCCTAAAATGTCCATAGTAAAAAAATATGTGGTTACATTAAAAAGTTATGTAAATAGTAGCGAGACCTGGGATATATTTACACTGGTGCTCTGCTTAAGCACGCCAATAAAGATAAAATACATTTTATTTAGGTATCGGTTAAAGACATCAATCAACCGGCCAATAGCTGTCCACTGCTGAAAGTAAGGAGAATCTGCATCCAACTCACACCTAATTTTCAATTCGTCAAACCATTGTGTCGGGGTGCGTCCTACAACTACATTAATTCTCTATGTGGCGACAACTCCGCTCTAATACATTTCAGACCCGCCGTCCATCATCTGGTCTAGTCCCACTGTAGCTCCACAACGGCATCAAAGCGACCACCCACGACATAACACACATCTACGAATCAAAACCTATTCCATACATTCAAGATACTTTACTTAAGATATAAAATATACAGGTAACTCACCCCAGTACTGACTAGTGAGAGCATAATCCGTTCGTTGAGCGCAAGAGTCTCCCCCTGTTTCATCTTGATGCGTTTCTTGTCGAGGCATTTCATCGCGTACATCTTGCCCGTATCCGCCTTCCGACACCCGTATACCTGTGTTACATAGACTATTTTACGATCGTGCACAGAGTATATCAATACATAGTTAAGTATATAGCTGGGTTCAGTGTCTCTTTGAGTGTTGGGAGTGAATTACACGGGAGCGAGTTAAAGCTCCCCCTATCTCTGCCAATTTCCTTGAGCGCGGGCGATATTAGGAATTAATACTGGTCTAGATTAGGCGTAAGATTGAAAATCGGTATTACATTTACGAAAATGAAGTATATTTTAAAAATATCAACAACAAAGTGTGATTAAAAAAGAGATGTGTGTCTTTAAAACTGTATTATATTTTTTAGACGAAAAAAATTATAAGGTAAAGTTTGCGGCACATAAGACGAAATGAAAAACCTTTCGTTTCTAAAACAAAGGTGACACAGCACTTATGAGAGGGAGGGAAACTCTGCTTCGGTCGTAACTTTCGGTTCGTTTTAGGCCCTCTGAGTCGGACTCGCATAATATTGTCACGACGCGTCACTTTTTATAAGGAAAAGTTGTCAAGCAACACGCTTGTGCCTGAGTAAATCACGATTACGCCTAATATGGGGTAATCGTGTTAAGTTTACAATTTGATCTTATCGTACAGTTTTAATCTAGGATCAAGCGAGAGATGACAAGGACCTTACCACTTCGGTTTGTTATAACGAAAATCATTATCAAAGTAAAATGTTAAAGCTAAAAATAGGGAGACAGGACGTGGATTTTCTTAAAATAGATTAATTGAAGGAAACACAAAGAAATACTCTTATTGACATACCTCTCCAAAACCGCCCCGCCCGATAATACGATGTACACTGAAGTCGTTCATTGTTAATTGGATGTTTAATTCTAAATTTTTCCATTGACAAAACCTTGTATATTTATCACTAGAACAAAAAACATGCACATGTTATTTCAAATTTCATTTTGCGAGTACATAGGTACATTATTTTCTTCTAAGAGTGCAAGCGGTAATATTCACCTTTCTAAGAAATTTTTAAATGGTTCCCCTCGAAGGTGTTGGAAGATTTCTTCGATATATGGCTAAAATCATATTAGAAAGTTAATTAAATTCAAATCAAAACTTATAAAATAAACACTAGATCTAATCAAGAAAATACCTCAAATAGATTTGGTGGCACTTCGTGTTTCATTAAATATTTCTGTACATGCGCTACGCATTCCTTGGAATAATCCTGTAACAAAAAGAAAACATTTAATAGGGCCTAACTTTTAAATTACTTTCCCAATGCCACATTCCTATTCGTTTTCGTAGCGGTTTATGTGTACACGGCCCAGTGTTCGCTTTCCAGGTCGATTCAGGAAAAAGGAAAATGTTTGGTGGAACGAGAAACGTAGCTGAAAGACTGAGAAATAAGAAAACCTATGATAGATGAATGCTGTTGATCGATCAGAAGACAACTTACATTCAAAGTGGCATTACCATTGCGCAAGTCTAAATGAAAACAGCAAGAGCAAAGCGAAAAGGTTTCAGTCCTCCAGCAACGCAAAATGGAAAACGGCGAGGCAATCCCGCTCGGATTTAAAAACCAGCTTCATATCTTCAATTTATTTAACAAAGAGCTTTAACTTTTAACTGGGACACTTTCCACAATTAGGCCACGGCACGAATCGCATAAAGCTGATGACTGCGGCTCACATCAATGTGGGACCTACAGTGCTAATCCCTAAAGAGGTCGCAACTTCGCAGATTTAATTCTATATACAGCTTGCTACACGGAAATGCAATTAGGTAGTACAATCTCTGATTAAAAATAATAAATTACGCCGTTTAGCACGGTAATTAAGACTAAATAATGGTACATGGATACATAAATGGTAAGTTACACTCAGTAATATTACGTTTCCTGATCGTTTCGTCCAAATACATACGAGTATCATAAGAAAAAACTCACAGCATTATTTTGATCTATGTTCAGAAATACAAACGCATATTTTTGTATATTTATTTTATACTTCAGCGTCCTCGATTCTGCTGCTCTGCTTCAAATCAAACAATTAAGTCTTACTTTTTCAACAAAGCAATCCATATTTAATATTTAAATATAAAAGATATTTTCCATCACAAGTTTATTCAGATTCAGTTGATCGGTCATTTAGTTCGAAAATAGCTGAAGATTATAAATACATACTCGTAACAGATATACTTAACACATGTAAGTAGACAGAGACATAATTATAATAATATCAATTTATCGTCTTGGTCACAAACTAAGGTTTTCCCTCGTACATACTAATGTCACCACAGTAGCAATAAGCCGCTCTTAGGAACACCGAAGATGACCATGTGGAGACCGATGGGTCAGTAACCAACACATTTCAAAGCAAACTAAACCGTCCTATGAATGATGCGGAAAATGGACAGATATTAAAAGTAGACACAGTAAAAAATCTTCAAAAGTTGCGTTACGTAATACTTGAAGGGTCCCTTATTTTTTCATCATCGGAGTAAAAGCAGAATGTTATATTACGTGAAAGCTGAATTGCAAAAACGCAACGCCGCAGATGCATTAATCTCGGAACGTGGAGCGTTGGAATTGAATAAAGCATTTCATTTATCCAGAACTCCGCAGTTATTAGATGATGAGTATTTTCATATTTGTAAAATTACTTTACTCTTGAATCCAAATACGCTACACTCAAGTTTTATAAGTTGGGAACTGTATGTATGAATTGTAATGCAAGACTATCATTTTGACTAAAGGTTATCGACCATCGTTTCAAACTTCTCTCCACCCCTAGATATTTTAATTTTGTTCAGACCGATGATTCAAAATAAAACGAAATATGCAATCTTCTTAGGAAATGTTGGCACCTCTCTACAGAAAATGGACATTACTACGTCTCCCAGTCAGTATCAGTCAGTTTCCACCCAAAAAAGTTTAGTCGCAGTGTAGGTTATAACCTATATATCGAATTTGAGCCTTCTACATATAATCTTCTCTTACCCCAGATACGGTTTCTCAAGGTATGCAGTTTTTTTAAGAATCTAAGAAAAAAGATACGTATCAGCAGCGTCCATGATTTGGATTACAGAAGTGTTATCTTTAAGAATGATTGCTCCCTTCATTAGGGTATGGGTATTACTGGGGACATTAGTGGGCGCATCGAGGCTTATCGATGCTATCAGAGGTTGTCGGGCACCAAGCCAAGTGTCCACTAACGACACCCATTATACAAACCGCCAGTGTCATGTGTTGTTTGATTCATTGATAGAAGAATCTTCTTAATGCGTTTAAAAGGTTTAAAGATACAATCTACAATTCTACATCAATTAAAACCTTCAGAATAATTAAACTGGTGAGCTGAAATCAATACTAACATCCCGTCTGATGTCAGGTGTAGCATTGTTTGTTCACTACCCTAGAAAATTGTAAAGATAGCCTATAGCCAGACAAAGAAAGTATCGATGTAAACAATAGTCATCTAATGGAACCAGCTCTCCCTACAGCAGCGCGGGAGCCCAAGTTGCCTTCGCTAAAACAACGGGAACACACGCGTCAGCTCCTTATCCCATCCCCGGAACAAATCAAAAGATGCCTCTAAATTAGATGTAAGCAGCGGTCAGAAATCATAAAGAAAAAAAGCACTGTCCCAGATCAATGCTTATTTATACACGATATCAAGACGTGCGTCATCCTCACGCACTCTCAAATAAGTACATATTAATTTACATCTACAGCAGATTACACAGATGAATCGTAAAACTACGTCAATCATATCTTTATATTTAAGGCACTAAAATAATATCAACTGCTACATAGATATCTGTGCAATATTTATTTTGATTTGACTAAACACATTAAGCCAATTTTTATCTGCCAGTTTGATACTGAATTAAAAATAACTTATATGTAAAAATAGCATATGTATTTGCATGGAACCTAAATCACATTTTTATATAAGCATGAAACTTCACTGGTAAAGAAGTTTATGTAGGTCGGTGCCGTACGTAATTAAAAATATGAAATGGTGAATTTATACCGTGCACTCATTATAGTTGACGACATAAACAAAGCTGTAGGAAAAACCTGGGTGAGCTTGACAGAAAGAGAAAGAAAGGCTTATAATTAATTGTCTGGAATTAAAGCACAGACCAAAGATAATGAGCAGTAGCACAACAGTAATAAGACAACTGTCAGGGTTATAATAAACAAGATCCAATGTTAGGAGCTTGGAAAGTGAAATTTGTCATGGCTCAGGAGCATACATTGGACTGGCATCAAATCCACCGAAGAAACTTTTAGGCTTGTCATGAATGAGCCACGATTCAAAGAGCAGATGGCTAATCTTCGTAATGTACTCATCGGCACCTTAAGATGTAGAATTAGAAGGTAAGGTTGTAATGTAGAGATTTCGCGCACGTCTTATTCATTGCTTGTTGGATATCGTTTGTTTTTTTGATCGACTTTTCGTAGGATGCTTTTTCATCTCCAAATCTCCAACCGATTTGTCAAACATGTAGGCTGACATTAGCGTGCATCTTATGTTTGAAGTAACATACACGTATCTGAGAGACAAAAGTTATTTCGGATGTGGACATCCAAACTGAAATGTTAATGTAAAGAAGCAATAATTGCACGTGTTGCGTTTGTGGTTGTGATAAGTAAATCGAGTTCATGTTTCCTGAAATAGAATTCAATCCCCTACTATTTTCCTGAAATTCCTCATTACGAGAGATAAATGCAGAATCTAAAAATATACATATTTTTAAATGAATAGACCTCGGTTTACGCATGAACCAATTAATTAAATAGTGAATGGAATGCCATTTATCAAGTACCTACTTGTTGGTAACTCGTGGTTGGACGACCCGTTTAGCGCATTGGCTTAAGCGCGGATTGTGACGTAAAAGTCGCGGGTGCGATTCCCGCACCACAAATGTTTGTTGATGAAACAGATATTTGCGTTGGGTCTGGGTGTTTGTGGTTCCTTCGTTGTTTCTGGTTTAGCATAGCACAAAGGAAAACCTTAGTTTGGGACTAGGACAATGTAAGTGATGTTGTGTCAATTTATTTAATTTATCATGATTAATTTATTGTAAGGTACTTTATTTATTGTAACGAATTGGTTAACACTAAGTTTAAAATAACTATATTTTTAATCGACTTCAAAAAAGGATGAGGCTCTCATTGCGGCGGTACGTATAGTAAATATTTTTGTTGTACCTACTTTTAACCTACTTTAATGTTAGTGACAATTCAGCCACCAGTATAAAGCTACGTTATTCCTGCCAGGATTAAGTTACATTTTACTACGATATAAAGTCTCATTCCTACGGGAAATCATAATTTAGTACAACTAAAATTATGAGTGCGCCCGGAAAGCTTGTACTAAATATGGCAGAAGATAGGTATATGCCACCGTAAAATAGTCTGGATCGGAAGTTGATCAATTTCCTAGGTAGTTGATCAAATTTCGGAAAATAACAAACTGCAGTTAAATTTAATTATCTAGACGGATTTAAGTTTCGTTTTCGAACGTTTAATTTATTTGTTTCTTATTTTAGTTCAAGTAGATCAATTTACGATTCGGACTCTTTTACGTTTAAACAAGCTTATTTTATCGCTTCGGTTCAAAAACCTTAAAAAAATCTACTTTAAATAATTTGTATAAGTAAATTACGTTTACTGTGACAAAAATATCGCAGTCATAATAACACATAAAAAAACACAATTCGACATTTTATGCGCCAAGAAGATAAATGCTGTTTTTACTTACGTGTGAATGTGCTAATAGTTCTTTCATAATAAAATTGTCATAAATGTCTCTCGCGATCCTCCGCCTTTCCTCTATACATTCTTGTTTTTCATATAATTTGATCTGTTGAATAAATAAATCATTAAAAAAATATTTTACTATATCTATTGCATCTATTGTATGTCGCACATCAGGATACCACAACCTGTCAAATTTCCTCAATTGATATTCAATCTAATGTGTATGTCAGTACGATGAGTGTCGATTTAAGATTTTTTTTTTGTCTTTGATGTGTGGCAGATTTATTACTAATAGCCAGTGTTCAGATTAGGTAGCGAAATCGCGGGGTCAACGCTTTTATCGAAACTGCAATCCAATAAGCGCCGTCGGCATGTCCATACTCCATGTTAATATTTCGTCAAACTGCACACCTACATTTGTTAAATCGACATTAAATTTAGGACTTTGCAAATGACGTAGTTATCGAAATTTAACATTACCGTCCCATATAAGTTTATTACAGTGACACACTACCCAAACATGGCTACAAAATAATCAGTACGCTTTTTATTATTTATAACTTATTTTACAGTCTCAGTAGTAGGAATAACAGATTTTTACCTCTTCATAAAATTTTAACTGTGGCACTGGCTCTTCTGATGTCTGTTCACAGAATTCCTTAAATAATAAATAACCTGCAACAAAAATACACGGTCAATATGTTATTTTATTATTATTTACTAGACTCAGTCGGTTATGAAGTAAGATCAGGAGGCCAATTCTCTGTTTTCGCCTTCTTTGTCGAGTCGACATCATGGAACGCACAACCAATAGGAGAACACAGATTACAGTCGACATTATCTTGTTCTCCTATTGGTCTATGCGTTCAATGAAGTCGACTCGACATAGAAGGCGAAAACCGAGAATAGGCCTCCAGGGGGCCTATTTTCATGGCACCCGACATTAAAGTCGAGTTAGAGATTTGTATGGACGAATGTAAGAAATCTCTAAATTCGACTTCAATGTCGAGTGCACTGATAATTTCTCTCCAGGTATCAGGATCCTCAGAATGTAATTAAAAACCAATAATCAAAAACGTAATTGAGAAAGCAGTCGTCTTCCTTTTATTGTATGTAAAATGAGCATTGAGCAAGAAGGAAATGCCTCGTATTGTGGGTTACATAACTAGGGCTGTCACATACAAAACTTTTCAAGAGCAAGATTTAGCATGAATCTCCAAAAAATTGTGACTTCTGTTTAGTATGTTTTGGATTTACATAGGTAGTATGAAACTCAATTGAAATATACATCGAGAGTATCAACATTCGCCGCACCGCGCACCGTTCAATAATCATAAAATGAACGTCTCTGTAATCACTTGACATTTGCAGAGTAAATTGTGACATCCCCTGGTGGCATGTGAAGTTAAACTTTCCCGTCAAAAATGTATAACGCTCACTTAAAATGGCGTTTATCGGGAAAAACGTTAAGAGCGAGAGTGCAATGTCGGTAACCTAAATAAGCGGCTGGCGGCTTCGCCCTACTCTACTACAAAGCTAGAGGTGTGCCGATTCAGGGTAAACACAACTTGAGTTAATATAAGTAGAAGTATTTGGACTTTTGTAGTGATTGGATTGAATTCAGCCAAAGTATAAAAATAATGTTGGGCAAAAATCGCTTTAGTTATTTAATCGGGTTATTCACCAACGAATACGTATGACACAATCTGGAAATACGTAAAAAAATGCGTGTACAGATGACAAAACAAGTTGTACTAATTTTTGAGTTTCACCAAAGTTTTGAGTGTCCAATGGTTAGTGTCGAGTCACCCATTTAATCGAATGGCGGTTTGCGGAATATAACAAATACACGTTTAAATCTCCAGCAACATGTTTCTCGACAAACTGGGGACAATTAGGTCATGCATTAGACATTGAAGTAGAATTCGGAGATTTCATACATTAGTCCATACAAATCTCTAATTCGACTTCAACGTCGAGTGCACGAGAATCTCCCCCCTGAGAGAGAAGAGTGTGTCAACTCGAGTGAAGACAAACTCAAAATAACTGGAGGCAGTGTCTCTTCCCAACCCATCACTATCAAAGGCTTGTACATTGTCCAGTGCAGCCGATAAAGTTATTTACTGCAAGTGGAACTGGGGCCATCGTAAATTGCGTTGTTAACTCGTCCCGAGAGCTTTCCTCTATCAGGCTCTTATAAAATATGAACACAGTCACTGATCTCATTATTAGATCACTTGATATTACTTTTAAACTTGATATTACTTGAAAACAGCAATATATCAAGTAGTGTTCTCTTAACCGATATTTTGGCGACGGCGGCCAATCTCAGTAATCAGCCATCGACGCAGCACAAATAGGTAACTATAGTGCATACGAGTAAGTGTATGTGTAGACCAAGATCAGACATCACGAATCCTCTAGTCGGTTCAGGCTACGGCAGATATACAAATAGTATGCGCAAATACAAGTGGACTCTCTATACATCCTTACTCTCATATTCCGATGGGACACCAGTGTGAATTAACCGGAGGGGAATCAGAAGTAATAGCTTAACTTGCTCTCCGAGGCACGAAGCACGAAGACCACAAGGGGTGAAATACCACTAAAGTGTTGAGAAAAGGGAAACCGAAAGCCTAAATCATAAAAGGCAAGAGAGCTAAAAAAAAAGAAAAGACATTTTTACAACAGTATTTCTCAAACTTTTTCATGATGCGAACCCCCTGGTATGACAAAATACGCGACCTTGAAAAACATCTTGCCCACAACGGCCGGACTGGCGACAGGTGGCCGAAATCAGACCGTTGAGTCAGCGTCGCAAGTTTAATAAAAGTTACCTGTTCAGTTAAACTACGTCTGCGTTTACAAGATCAGAGAGAGTGCCAGTCAAAACATTCTATGGCTATTCTTTATACTGTGGTATCAGTGGACACTTGAAGCGATAGATAAGCTGATTTGCCGCGACACGCCGCTCGGCCTCTCAACAAACCGAGGGGATCTTGTATTACACGGAAGAATGTGTCCCCGCTTTCCATTCACGACGGCTCGCTAAAGAATCGAGAAACTGACGTAGACACCAGAAACGTGAATCACACTCATTATGACGCATGCTAGATTCAAGTGGTAAGGTAAGCTCTTGTTAGGGCTGCCTAAAGGCTTTTTCAATTTATTTCAAGTTTGTAAGTATGGATGGACATTGCAGACGTGAAAGATCGCTCAAAAACTATCGAATGGATTTTAATGAAAACTCTATAACAATATTAACAATATAGCTTATAAATCAGAATAACACATATAAATAACTAACTCCACGCTTATACAGTCGCGGGCGGCCGCTAGTTATGTATATTTACAATAATTCAAGCTAAGTAAATAGTAGTCGTTGAATTTGGGTCATGCTGACGTCCCGTTGAGTTTCTATAATTTTACTATCCGTACTTTCAAAACCAAGGATATTGTTAACATCAACGAAATTAAACATTTATTATAGCCAGTAGGTGCAACCCTACATGTGTGACGCAAATGACGCAGGCATTGTACTAATATCTGTCACTGCATACTTATGTAAATATCTCCGATGTTACAACCCATGAAACGCATACTTCAAGTGTGAACAAATTTCTCGGTTGCTGTTCCGTTACAACTAATGCGGGGAATACGTTGCAAAAAAACAGTAACGCGTAGGAATGATGATTTTCCTTTGAGTCATGGACTGTCGAAAAACCAGAAACAATAGAACAACAATTATTTACCACCGACTGATTATCTGTAAACACAGTGAATGTGCTAATTTTAAACCATTTATAATTGATAAAAGCCGCTAAAGATTACGACACAATCGAATCCGATTTAAAATAACAATGGGGCGATTATCGTACAATTGACAAAAACCGCCATCGAAATACGCCGAATGTGACAATGGCAAATACTCATAGAAACAAATAAATACGCTAAACAATCACACCGTTTAGTTAGTTTCAAATTAAAGCATTAACAACAATTTGTACCAAATGGTTCGTATGTACATTTCTTTTGCGCATGGCTTTAAGGAATGGAATTTCTCTGCCGGCTTTCTGTTCCCTAAGCGCTCTATGAATGAATGAATGAATGAATATGCTTTTTATTGCACACAAAACAGAGGTATAAAACTTAAAACTAGTTATAACAGGAGTAATGTACAACAAAGGCGGCCTTATCACTATGAGCGATCTCTTCCAGGCATATTCCAGGCTATGATTTGATAGTTTTAAAGAGAATAGTGAGATTTCATGAGAATAGCCTGTTATTACCCAGACTTGATCTACCCTCGACAATATTGTCACTTACCATCAGGTAAGGTAGCGGTCAAATGTGGCTATTCGTATAGAAGTGCTATACGTTCTATCACTTCTAGTCCATAACAGCCGGAGGTCTTCCAGCACTGTTCTTATTCTTCACAAGACCCCCTAAGAAAACTTTCTACCATTATGGCTTGTAAAAATGCAGCACACAAGGTGTGGTAAAAAATGGATTAACTACTAAACTAGGTATTAGAGGCAGTTTTGATTTAACCTAATAGAAGCAAAATCATTGTAAACAAAAGGCTTACAACGAAACTGACCCTAGAGAAGCGAGAATATACCTCTAGCATCGAAACAAAACAGACAGACGCACGCACATCGCATGTAATCGGGATGGGGGTAGTTTTAGTCGTGAATGCCGTTTCGTGACAATCCCAAGGCTTTGTCGCACTGTTGGTTTAAGTCTATGCACGGGTTGGGGAGTATTAACGTTGACATGACTATTATGAAGACAATAAAATTCACTTGTCAGTAGCACTGGCGATCAAATATCTAAATATTGACTTTTAGTAAAGTTAGAACAAATTGATGCCACTTACGAGTATTTTACAAAATTTAGTTAATCCTGACTTAAAAGTAACCACAATAAAGATAAACAGTTCGATGTAATACGACTCTCAGCGGCCATCTTATCGTCTGAATATTTTTTACTTAAGAACAAATTTTATTAAGCGATTAGAACTCACTAGTACGTTTATTTTACCTTTACAATAACGGGGATGAACGGTGACTTCTCAGTAAACGCCCGTTCTCGAAACACTGTTACGGTACGACAGTAAGCAGTCAAGAATAAAATTAGTCATACTTTTTTCGTGTCCGGGTACACCTTTTGGTACCAAGAAATTTATGTTTAGTCATTCATTTTGCAATTTGCCAAAAGAGAAGCAATTTGGTGATTTAACGTCGTAAGGCCCAGACAGCAGACACAATAGAAAATCAATTGTTTTATGCCTTTTAAAAGACTTTTGGGTCTTACGACGTAAAGTAAAATTTTCAAATTTTTTGACAAAACTACTAAAATGTTATTTGGGAAAATGAATTTGTTTTTTTGGGGCTAGTTTTTTTTTTCACTTAAAATGATTTTATTTTCAGGAGTATAATTCAAGTGCACGGTGCAAAAGTGCAAGGTGAACACAGACGGGTACCAAAATTCTTATGTAAATTTCAAAGAAATATGGATATAAAAACTGTCCTCTATAATGATCATCTCTATGAAATTACCCTGCTATACTAGCATTTAAAGGGTGACAGGAATAAACTAAGTTGCAAACTTGGCAAGATGTCGTTTCGATGCAAGTGAGCGACCGAGATAAAGACGGCGGTCGCGTCGCCTCTAGAGAAATCTACGATATCGAGGACTCTTCAGACGCAAGGGGGTTTGTAAATAGAGCCACAAGAAAACTCGACACCACCTACTTAACATCATGTTACGTGAAGTTTTGAACCTTATAATATATTTTAAATTTTTCATCTAAGTTTAGGTTACCGTAACGTACGTGAAATGTAAGATGTTTTGGCAGATGGGTGGACGGAGGGGGCGTTGTGCAGTTGGACTTGTTTTTACACAAAGCAGTGAAAACAATATACCTACTTGAGACGTCAGACTAACGCATATAAGTCCCATATGCTTTCTATATGAAGACACTTGTTTAGAAAATATTAAAACGAAGTTATAGGGGGTGGAAAATGACCTGAACTACTTCGAGAAAAGGATGGTGATGGTAGGCCGTGCCGCTTTTTTGCTCGACTTGGCGGAACTCTCGATATCACTAGAGGAAATCTTCTTGACATCAGGCTGTATCAAGCAAGCCTCACCAAATGCACAAATTAACAGCCACTATGCAACACTGAAGCCCTCTCGTCTGACTAAACGCTTTTAACGGCACACAATCTCCACACGTATAGAGAGGCGAATCGGATGAAGAGTAGAATTATCCTCAACGACATGAGGTAACTTCATTACATCTAGAGCAATTGTAGGCGGGCGGCAGTAATCCAGTGCGTGCGTGCGCAAACGGCTCGCCTGCTCCGGCCCTGCTTACGTTTAATCTTGTTTACGATACGAATCCCGACAAGAAAGTTGTTGCGAAAGTGATCCCGTGTTAGACTTATCTAGATCAGCTATAATCCGAACAGTGGCAGTTCCTTTACAGATACCGTGCACGTACGCAAATGAAGCACATAGTTCGGGGATAAGTCATTTTCGTCAAATAATCTCGTTTGTGAGCTTCTGTGGAAAGACATAATATCTCAGAAAAAAAAATTAAGTGTATCATGGCTACACATGCAGTTGTCTTAAATTTTCTGATAAAATAACAGGAAATAATGTTGCTCAAATATTACTCGTTTAAATATAACATTTAAAACTTCTCCAATAGCGAAAATACACGATACAGCAATGTTAGAAAACTTAGTTAATTACCGATGTTCCCGAACAGCCGTGATGAAGGAGCAGTCAATCGGACAGACGCTGTGCAAGCTAATAAAAACGTATTTGC
This sequence comes from Cnaphalocrocis medinalis, assembly GCA_014851415.1. NCBI lineage: Eukaryota > Metazoa > Arthropoda > Insecta > Lepidoptera > Crambidae > Cnaphalocrocis > Cnaphalocrocis medinalis. The sequence goes on from CM026285.1 coordinate 13,006,142, forward strand.
TGAGATAGAGATGTGCCAACACAAGTAGGTTCCACTAAGACTCCAGTTTAAGACTGGAAACTGAATCAATACCTAAGGTATATTCAAATTCCAATAGTAAATAATGCATTGCTGTCGATTTTCGGTAATGGCTCATCAATTAGGCAGTAAAAGTAAATTATTAGACTATGATACTCCCCTACTGCAGCTATGCAGGGTAAAGGCCTTCATCATAGAAATCAAGTCATCTCTACTACGAGTATGATGGGATTAGGCTAAATCACCACGCTTGCCTAATGCGGATTGGTGATCAATCACATCACAAACCCGAGCTGTGTTCGAAAAATTTGAAACTTAGTTTGGCTCGACCGATCGGTAGGTACTTAAACCACTAGACGGGGGGTTACGTACGTTACGTAGACTACGTAGGACATTTTAATGTTTGCTTGGAGTCCACGGGGACGGAAAACCTCAGCTATTCGTCACGTTAAAGTGCGATCTACTAACTAGTCTACTAGTAGACTAGGTCACAAAAGGAAATGACCCGCTTTGTTGCCGTTTTAAGATTCCCTATTAATGAAATCACTAAAAGCAAAAGATCTAATGATCCCAAAAAAGATACTATGACTTTACTACACCCACGGTAACGAAATCGGTAAGTAATTGAAAATTAGATGAGCCTCAAATTTCGACTCAATTTTAATTTAAAATTAAGATTAAAACTCGTCGTCTCACATCCCTAGGCCGAGACGAAAGGGCAGGCAGGAGGTAAGTAGTGCTCCAATGGAGCACTTCTGCGAGAGTTGTAAAATCTCAGACGTAATCGCGCAAGATGAAAAGAGCGTCAAAGGACCCCGGTGTTTACAAATGCTTCTTTCGAACATGGTTCAATGGGAATGCGTCTGTTCGCCGGCGTCTTACTCTTAGATATTACGTACGTCGTACATGTGTTGATACGATCGAGTCGTATCGTATTAGTAGCACATGACTATAGACTATTTTGATTACAACTCAACGGAGAATAACGAGCCTGAGTATGATTTGGGTAATGTCTTCATACATAGTTAGTCTTTGGTTAGGTAGTTGTTGCGCTCTGTGCACTATTTTTAGACAGTTTGAAGTCGTGTTTTTCGTCAACATAGGTTTATTGTTTATACGACGACCTCATTTTGATATAGGTAAGTAAGTTATATTTTGATCTTTAGAAATTGGTCGTCATAGTTATAGGAATAACAGTAGACTTCATTCCCTTTCAAGAATTAGTTAATATTGATGATTAACGATAGTATAACTCTTTTCGAACTATTTCATAACTGTACTGTATTGCCTCTTTTTATACATAAGTACATCCTTACACCACGAAAGTAAACAAAACAGCTGATGAAATTAAATTTCAGTAACTCTCCTGTTAGCGTAGTAGTACATTATTGCCAACTTTGCAGCAGCAATTTATAGTACCAACCTAACTATCTTAGTGCATTTAGGCATCAAACATCAGAGGGGCATTAAGTACCTTTTCCTCTAAAGCGATGTCCATTAACTGTGACTGCCGGGTAGCATCCATTAAAGAGGGGAATAACTTAGTAGATTGATACAGGATTTTCTTGAAACGGTACTTTTAAACTGGACTAGCAATTAGTGATAATTAAGTTGGAAGAAAGTTAATCTTAGCGGAATTGAAAGTTGTTTTAAATGTACTTATCTTGCTCTTGTTTCCAAAGTTTGTTAGCATATCTTCAATGTAAAAATATGTGACGTACTGACTTTTTCAAAAACGTTTATAATTGGTTTGATAATTAGTTACCTAGATCTCAATTGCTTACAAATAAAAATACATATTTACTTACCTAAGACTTGATTGAATATTTTGTCAAAATTTACTTCATTCTTCTTTTCCATATATTTGTGCATGACACTCCGTACACTGAAACAAAAGAAAAAAATGTTTTAAAAGCTAGGTATTTTATGCCATCAGCCAATACCGACTTGTCGCGTCCTTTATTTTTTATGAAAGGTTAAAGTTAGTGTTTTATTCAAATCTTTTTGCACTAAAATTTCATATCGCACTGCCAGTTCAGTCCCAGTAATAAAATAACAGCCTATTTGTCAGACCGCAGTAAATCTCTGCCTATATTCGCACACAGTTCATCAATAAGGCATAACAGCGCTACTGAATCGCAAGTTAAAACGTTGTTTTATTGTTTTGTTTACTGTAACCACGGCCACTGAGTTTTTTGGGGTTCTAAAGCAAAAACAAAATTTAAGAAACCTATGTGTGACTGGTCGGATAGCACATTTGGTAGACCCTACCTCATACGCCAAAGGTTGCGAGTTCGATCTCCACCCTCGACAAACATTCATGTGGGGAACATTTGTGTTTTTTTAGTATCTGGGTGTAATGTATGTTAAATAATGTATTTGTGTTTCCTCTGTTGTCTGATATAATATATCTGTCACACGAGTGCTTTTTTAAGCTATTCAGAGTCAGGTCAACGTATGAGGTGTTGTTGCAATTTATTTATTTATATGTGTTTCGAGGTCTCTAAGAAGATATTTTAAGTGTATCGTAGTCAGTTGGTCGTTCCAACGTATCGCTGGAGAGATGACGTCGGAAAAGATTTCGGAGGAAGACGGATCACCTGATGGTCAGCAATAGACACCTGCAACACCAGTAGAGTGCGCCCATGCCTTTACAAAAACTACCTATATGAAAATCTGAGTTGCTTTCTGGCGAAAAGTAATCTCACCTACCTAGTTTATGTATATTTTTTAAGTAACTTAGTAATATTACAGGCATGTGCCTAAAACTCATTCCTACTTCTAAACTACGAAACCATCAAGGGCGAGTCGATTCGCACTTGGCAATTTTTTTTATGTAGACGACATACTATAGGTCGGTGTGACTTTTTACGACCGCGACGTCTGTAACCCAAAGCTATGGAACGGTATCGCAGTAGACAGATACCTACCAGTCCTACCAGACTTGTTTGTTGAGAATTTCAGTAAATAATGCAAGATAAACAAAATATGCGGCGTCAAAATCGATTATTTATGAGGTGGCTGGAATAGTGTTGACATTGCCATAAAACTTAGACGATAAATAAGAAATGTGAAGTCTCATTTTGAAGGAAAAATACCGGCCAGATTTGAAAACATTGCAATATTATTCTTATGAAACAAACCTCACATTATTTTTTAAGTCCTGGGTATTTTGTTTGAGAGGTAGACAAACATGTCACCTGAAAGTGATCGATCAATGCTGCTCGTAAACTGCACTTGCATCGTAAAGTGGCGCATTGCCGATCGTTTAAAAAAGGGCCAAGACAAAATAGAGCTTAATAGTAATAGTTTAACGTTCTGTTTCCAAAAATCACTTAGGTACCTAATTACCTACATCAGTATCAGACAATTTTAATAATAATATGTGTAACTGTGCTAAGATGGGAGAGTAGTAGAATTCCTCTGATTATATTTAACACAGAAATCGTTCATTCAATTTGTGCACTACGAAACAAAAGTCTAGACAAAGTATCTTTAATAATGTAAAGTAATGCAAGAACTTAAAAATCACATGATTTAATAAGATCTCATGTATCTCTGCTTTTTATTTATGATTACTTTTTTGTGATAGGTGGCAGACGAGCAGACTGATCACCTGATGGTAAGCGTATATAATACCTCGTTGGATAGCGATGGAAATTCGCTGGGCGAAGTAGCTGCCAGCCTTTGGGTCTCCCGTGACTTGTCCAAATTATATTATAGCTATAGATACGTATACTGATTAATAATAATAAAGAATATTACTGTACTGTTTGGGTCGTTTAAACAACATATAATATCTCAATCTTATCCAAAATACATTAATATTGACACGAGAGAACGTGGCACATTTTTTTTTAAAGCTACGAGTATAAGCTGTAACGACGCACCTCGCATGCTTGAGTTCTACGTAAATAGTTTTTGTTAGGTATTTAGTTAGCTATTAATTCTAATGAGATATTTCCGGTAACCATTTCAAGTCGACATAATGGCCATAATCACTACCTAGTTACTTGCATGTAGTCGAAGTACACTATGCAAGGTGTTTAGCAAATGAATAACAAGATTTCATACGCCTTGGAAAGGAAATAAAAAAAATCCTAACATAATATCAAGGTAATTAATTAATTAATTGAACAGCCTACCACCGTCCGTCTGGATCACCTGATGATAAGCTATTGCCGCCACCCATAGAAAACAACACCTGGTACGTGCTTTTAACCCCTTTCCCCCCGATTGGGCCTCCAGCACCCTCACTCATTCGGCAAAACACAGCACAAGCGCTGATTTACGCCGGTGAGGTCGTCCAGTATCATTCAAGTCAATATTTTTTCCTGTACTAATAAGCCTGACCTCACGAGAACGATTTCGCAGTGTATGTTCGGTCCATTTTGGTCCGCCCTGTGTATGCAACCCGCTTTATATTTTACCAAACCGCTTATATTCGAAAATTACAATCATTCCGTTGCAAGGCTACTAATAGACTAACCACATGTACACACGATATCGGTAAAAGGCAGTAAAGAGCTGACGCAAATAAGCAGCTCAAACAAACATAACTAGCTCAAACATTGTTTTGTTTGGTATTTGTGTTTCAATTTTCGTCCCTGGGTCGCGACGGTGTGCAATGTTTCCAAACATTGCGAGTTACTGCGCATTTGTGACGTGAAGGACACTGATTGTTGACGTCGGTACCTACTCTAGTTAGGGCAAGTGACCTAAAAATCTAAGAGGAACAACTGAACGACACGATCGGTTTTTGGATGTGCTTCAATTAAAAAACGTGATACAATTATCGTATTATCTGTACCGTACTGAAAAAAAATGAATGCATACCATGAAGGTTAGGCTTATATTATTGTTTCTTTCTTTTTGTGAAATTCATAAACCGCGCAATATTTCAACAAGTTGTTGGGTTACTACCACCTGTAGAATTGGCTCCTACTAATATTTGACCAAAACAAGTTTTAACATTAATCGGATTTAACAATTCGTCACTGTTTGAAAGAATCGAATTTTCACCACGCAAATCGTAGGTTATTTTACACTCAAAGTTTCAACTTGATTTGTTACAAATGTGGAGATAAGATTCTCTCTAAAAAATATCAGCTCCAGGCTTTACTGGCGAAGAGTGCAGTTTATCATGAGAAGCTTCGGTAAGAGTAATGCAGCCTCGGAGAAAAATGCAATCCCAGAATTTAAATCCTACTACTATTATAAAGGCGAAAGTTTGTTTGGATGTATGGATATGGATGTTTGTTACTCTTTCACGTAAAAACTACTGAATGGATTTGAATGAAACTTTACCACAATATAGCTTATACATCAGAATAACACATAGGCTACAATTTATAAAAATATATTGTGTGGATTGTCCAAAATATGACGGTAAGTGTCAATAATTAACTCCACGCGTACGAAGTCGCGGGCGGCCGCTAGTTCGTTTATAACGCATAGGTACTATTTTCATAATCACAGAAACAGAAAAATAATAAATGATTACATATATTATTTCATAGTGTCAGTAAATGGTAAATGTTTTAACTGTTTCAACATTAGCGTGAGAAAGTTGATCACATTAAAACGGTCATACAAAATTATAATGTGAATTTATTTTTATAGTAATACTAACGACCCGCCCCAGCTTCGCACAGGTGCAATATTATGCGTGTATTATATTATTATACGTGTACAAACCTCCTCTCTAAAAAAACTGGATGAAAATACATTGCGTAGTTTCAAAGATTAGGGACGGAAAGACATCGGAAGCGATTTCATTTTATATATACTATGTGGAGATGTTTCGAAGATAAGGAATCGTTGAATCATTTAACCATATTTGTATAGATGGTAGTATACCATACCACCATAGTATACCATCTAACCATAGAAAAAGCACTAATTGCATAATACCTGCCAAACTAACAACACAAACGATTCTTCAGCCGCCCTTTGCAATAGACTATGCTTCTTAACTTGTTGACTCACGTGTTTTATATGGACTAAAATAGACGGCAATGAATCAGAGTATCATAACTGTCGCAGCATTGCGTGATGGCGGACGATTGTAAATAGCACGCGAATTGTGGTAGCAGCCAGGCAAGTGTTGTCGCAACCTAAAAACTCGCATTTGAACCTTAAATTAATGAGCGTCAGCCAGCTGTCCAAATGACTCTTTTGATATCATAATTCGTCAAAAGACGTAAACATAGTTTTACTGATAGAACTCAATTTTAAAAGTACTATTACTCGGCTTAGAATTTGAAGAACTGACAGCAGGCCCTAACATAACAGGGGAGACGAAAGCAATAGACTCCGATATCTCGGCCACAATGAAAGAAGGTATCATATTATCGGGGCAGGCGCGGATCCAGACCTTAAAAGAAGGCTTTGGGCAACCCCCTACCTAGAGACTGGAAATCTCGGTAGTTCGTGTCGGTGTCATAGTGAAGGATCCCCTAGTAATGCAAGCTGACCTTACGAAGACATACATTCATTTAAATGAATACAGCCTGGAATCTTGGAATCGATTTTATAGACCAAAAACGTGTGACGTCACGTGTTCGGGGCATCGAAGGCATATTTTAGATAACCCACAGGTCGTCGGCCAGTATGGTGTCCACGTTATCGCGGGATGTGGTGAACGCGGTCTAGCAGGAATTGGAGGCAGATATTGACATCTCGTATCTAAGGCCAAGACTCATCTGGCCCGTAGGTTAACGAGTTCTACGAATCTACGATATCAACGGATGAAATCCTGAAAACTTAACCTAACAAAACAGGAAAACTCGCTTAATAGTCGATTAAAGACCACGTAGGTAAAATTGAAATTTTATTAGATTTGCTGCGTGTTTGGAAGGGTTTATAGGCTATTTTCCAAGAAAAATTACCGAGGCGAGAAAAAGTTCAGTTTCTGAGTTGTCCCAGCTTTTATGCAATTTAGGATGCGCTAAATGTTCAGTAACCCTTAGGTTATAGTATTTAAAAAAATACTTTGTCATTACCTAATGAGAACTAGGATCTAAAACCAAATACCTATTTTGTTTTAGATCCTAGTTCACAAAATATTAGCCTTATAATAGCATAAGACGACCATTTTCCTACGTTGCTTTCTGACATAGCAAAGGCTCTCTTGTCATGCCTTCCATATCCTAACCAAGCACCTATTGAATCCCTCCAAATAAGGATAAACCTATGAACTTGGTTACTAGGATAGTATTGTTACTGTCGCATTGATAAGATACTTAGATCCGAGCATGCACCTGTGGATTTATCCAATCTGTGACCGCATTTCTACCAGTGAGGGAAAACATCGTGAGGAAACCTGCAAGTTTCTGAAACGTGTAGCCATAATCTAGTCGTTCTGACTTCCCTGTTAAAAGGTTGCGAAGGTCAGAACCAGACTCATCGAACCAGAGCTACCCAAATCCTAGGATCCTAGTTAGGTAGGTCTATATTAAAATCAGTATCGTGTAGTGTATGGTATTTTTTACCTAAATTATTATTTTACCTGTTGTGTCGCTTGTATCTCAGTGGATATGAACAATGAACGTGCGCCATTCTTGATTCTAACGGGAAAAGGTAAGTAGTAGGGTCGAATACGAGCACGCACCTGGGATGTTTTAAATTTTAGTGTGCGTATTTCTATGAGTAGATCCGATGAAGGAAATCATAATAAAGAAACCTGGTATTAAAACAGTGGATGAAAAGTGGATATTACTGGATATTTATTCTGAACGTGTAGCTACTTTTTGTCTGTTTCCCCAGAAGGGTTGCGAAGATCACAGGCAGATCATCAGGCAGTTGCTTAATTTTATTTGCCAGGGTTACCAAATTCTGGATTACGGTCCAAGCGTACCCTGGGTTCCGAAGCGAAGGCTTCCAAGGGTGAGATGAACAAATAAATAGGTAGGTAGATCAACCCGTCAACCCGTTTTCTAAATTGACTTGATCCGGGTTCGATTCCGGGTGCTCAAAGCGAACACCTTAGCCACTGCGCCATCGAGGCCGTTAAATACACGCTAAGGCGACTGACTTATTCTAGCAAACACATTATTTTCCCAGTCCAATACCCTGCCAAGTGCCACCGAAAGTGCCCTGTCGATATTTGTTAGATAGGTAATATGTTATTCAACTTTTCGGTTGTTTTTATTTATCCTTAAGATAGTGGGAACCCTTGTTCGAAGTTTGTATAAGCGATGACAAATTACGATACGGCGAAGCGTTTCAGACTTCAGTATTTCCTGCTTGACAATATCTCTACCCTAAGCCGGAATAAATACAAATGATCTTAAGCGACAACCGTCGACTTGGAAGAGTTACGACTTTCAAAGCGACGACTTCATTAGGCCAGTAGGTTGGAGACTTTTGAAAGGGAGGCAAACGAGCTAGCGGGGCGTCTGATGGTGTGTTCGCCGCCCATGGACTTACTTCGGCTATAGCAGAGGCAATGGAAATAAGTTATCGTCTTTAATTAGGCACCTAGGTTTTTCTTGTTCGCATGCAATAATAAGACATACCTACTGCGCCGATTCTAGATGACCTGAGAATAGGTAATAAATAAGGATCCTCAACCTAATCCCTTTCGGGGAATAGCTTACTGGACATTTTACCGCAACTTACTTAGTTACTACTTACAACGCAACCTACTTACAACTAATTTTATAGGAGTATACCATAATGTAGGAGTCCTGGACCGAACTGAACTTAGTCTAAATAGGTACAAATGGGGTTTTGAGAAAACACAATATTTAATAAAATGATTCCATAAGTTTCAACTCATTAGAATGTACTTTTACCAATTACATCATTAAACCAATTTCCTGAACAAAGATAACCTAGACCTCTTCTTAATGTAAGAGTAATAAGCTTTCACGGGAAATCATGGCCCACCTTAAACCACTTCTTTACTTAACATCAGATGTGATTCAGGTCAAATACCTACATACCTACTTGTGTGTTGTAACATAAAAAAAATGCTGCTGGGATATTGAGTATCCACTTAAGAAATTTATTGAGCTTTAGGCAAAACTCCCTACCTATTAGCATGAATGAAGCAGTGTGTAGGGTGATAAGGTGATAATCATATTTACCTAACTGAGATAAGAATAAGATATCCAATCCCTGGAAACCCACTAGCCAAATAAATACCTATGTACATGTAGGTATTTTGTAGGTGCATAGATAGATTTCGCCTATAGGGTGTTACAGGTTGTAGAGAAAATCTTAATATTTATTTACAAATAATCTACCTACCTATTTATCTGTTGCTACTTACCTACCTAAAATAATATCTCTATATATTTAGTAGATGCCCATAATAAGCAAAGGCCCCATTTAGGTAGCGAGGTTTTGAGGCGAAAATAAACATATGTACCTAGGTAGATAGTCCAGTCTTGATGTAGAATTATGCTATCTCAACTACATCAGACCAATACTAAAAGCAACAGTATGATTGCGAAATTGCAAATTTGTTAAGTCTAATGTCATATTTGTGTAAGTATACTGGATGTGCATCTATCATTTGTACACTAATACTACCTACTAACCAACAGCACTTTGAAAGTGCATTTAAAATCCTTGAACCACTTTCGGGGCCATTAAAGTCTGTTGGCCAAATTAAGTACCTAGGTAGGTACTTAAATAAACTGTACATTTTTATGGACCTAGTACTAGTAGTCAAAGTCTGTTATCAATTTTAATCATTATCAATATATATAATACAGGTACTTAAACAATATTTTGCTAATCTTACCAGATATGTTCAAGGTTATCCATATTCATCAAATAATTCATGAAACAGACAATCTTAATTAGAAGGAATAAAATCTTGGAAGGCCCTGGTCTCTCTTTTTGACTTAGGATTCAAGGCATAGTAATATTAACTATGTGAACTAATTATAAAGAAGTTTCTAGAATAAAGACATCCCATAGGACATGCAAGCATCTTAGGTATCTTTCAGACCATTTGATGGAGATATGACCTGTCTCTAAGGCAACTTACATGAGTGTAGGTCTTACTTACAACATTACCAACATACTTATACTACTCCCCTTTTCAATTAAAACTTGTATGAAAGAAATTACTACAAGGATTAAAACCAATTTTCATACTGTTATCTGGTGTAATTCAACAGTCTTTGTTGTGCAGCAAAGAAAATCTATCTATTTATCAATGTTATTTTTGGATTTAAGCCAAACCTTTCCTAGGTTATATAAACTGTTTGTGTAATAGGTACGGTGGCCAGCACATCAAGTTACTACAATCTGTCAAATTTCTTCAATCGAACCTCACTTTTATGTCAAACGTGTTTGGTTCAATATCAACTGAGGAAATTTGACAGATTGTAGTAACTTGATGTGCTGGCCACTGTACATCAAATATTCAGTTTGCATGTCTATTGTTGTTGTATCACATGTGCTTCTGTGCAATAAAGAATGTCTATCTTTGATCAATCTATAATCTAACACTTACTAATTTTGTCCCGTTGTAAATCCCACAGCAAAAAGCTTGAAACTTGCCAAAATGCCATGGAAAGAAGTATGATGGGGAAGAGATTGTCAGACAGAATCGGGATGACCACAATCAAAAGCCACACAAGAACCAAGGATATATCTGTAACTATCAGAAGGCTTAAATGGAAATGGGCAGGCCATATAGTAAGAGAGAAAGAGAAGAAATGGTCAAAAAATTTACTATTCTGATTTACTGGTGATAGAAAAAGGAAGGTTGGCAGACCACTTCGAAGATGGGTGGACGAAATAAAATCCACTGCAAGAGATTGGACAACTATAGCTTCCAATAGACAAACATGGAAAGGATTGGAGGAGGCCTTTGCCTGTAAGAGGCAAACAGACGGAGAGGAGTGAATAAAGTTATTTATTTATGTATTTAATGTGAAACCGTCTGAAAATAAAGGCTTTTATTATTATATTATTATTATTACTAATTTTGTTAAACCAATTCTATATATTACGAAAGTACCTAGTATTATTATAAAAAAAACTGTAGATATTTTTTAAATTTTATTTTGAGCAGGCGGCTATGTAGCTCCTATTCAGACCAGTATCACTGCAACCAGTTTGATCTATTGTTTTATTGTGGTTGCTGCAATGCTTTAATTCAGTTCCAAACCCTACACTTTAAGTGTTAATTATTTGGGACCGAGTTTAGCTTCATTGGAGCTTAGTAGGTATGTGCTTTCTCAGATGTATGCTAGGTTTGCAGATCAGTGGCCCGCATTCAGTGATTATGTGTAAAGAGTACCTATATATCTGCTATCTAATATTTACATATTGTGTGACAGCTGTTTAGGATGCTGAATCAACTCTTGACCTTAATAACGTCAAACTTATATGCTTGCATATTTTACTGAGTAAACAAATGTTAAAGATATTATTTCATTGTTGTTACCACTGGAAATTTTGAAAATTAACTAACAATTTATTTCATGACATGGTCAGAGTCAGCTGAGAATACCTATATTTTTTGGAATCTTTCTTCTCAGTTGAAATAAAATTTAAATTTTTTTGGGATAATGATTTAAAGACAGTATCTTTTATTGACAGATTACATTGAACATTCATTAATTACAATGAAGTTCTGAGATACCTAGGTGCAATTTTCAAAATTATACTCAAATCTACAATAGCGTTTTCATAAAATAAAAACAAAATTATGTAACTATGATATAAAATAACAATGAAATTTAAACAGGTAATTTATTGAGAATCAACAAAGCACCGAGTGCAATGACCTCTTCTAGTGTAAATGACCTAGATAAAAAATGTCCTTACAAATTTTATTTTCTATAATTTGAAGTTGTAGACCTTTCAAGTATACATTAAGATAAGACTTTTTTGGCAAAAGTTTAGGTATCTACATCTAGAATTGCCATTTTACAGTTGATTAATAAACACCTGTGTCTCATTCCAAAGTATTTTAATAAGATTATACTTACTAAGTTCATATTCTTTCATGATCTAAACCAATGTAAAGTAATTCTGTAAATAGTGCAAAGCCTACGACGAAGAAGCAGATTTATTACGTACTTTTACGACCTGGATCATTTTTGTAAACATTAGCATTCTTAAAATCCCATACATTATTACGTTCTGTGACCGACTTACGGTTTAGGTATACGTATGGTTTCATTACCTTGGGTCAGGTAAGACAATTTTTTTGCTAGCTCTCGCCGCTGGAGTGCATTTCGATTTCTCCATAGCCATCAAGTAGCTGACATCTGCCAGCACAGCCTCGAGGTCCGCCATTTTGAGACCAAATTTATCACTCCCACCAGCCAAAAAATAAATAACACTAGTCCACAACACAAACACCAACTAAATTAAGTTGATTTTCAGCTGATAGTCATAACCTTTCTCACATGACGACTGTTCACTGCTTCACTATAAATTTGTTGATGAGTGGTGACACATGCTGAACATTTACATTCTCCGAGTATTTTAAATAAATAGGAACACTTTTTTACATTGCTACGGGTTAAATTATAAATTAATATTTGTATTACTGGTCTATAAAAAAGTATTACACACAATAGTCGGGCGAAAAATAGAAAAACACATTTGCAATGATCGAAAAACGTTTCCCACCACCCGTCACCGTCACTTCGCAACTACGCACACAAACAAACTAATATTCGTAAGAACTCTTTTGCACTCACACATACGTCATCATATGACAACTGTGTTCCATTTCAGATAAATTTTGTAACATTGTCTTTATTGTAATATTCAGACACAAGTCGATTTTTTTCGGACTTCTAGTTTATTAAAAAAAAACACAGTAAACCTCATAATCAATCAAAAATCATACTAGGGTATAGATAGATAGGTAGGGTAACCGAGATAGTGATTGCCCAGTGTACAGTGATTGCCCGAATTAAGGTTAACATACATTTTAACTTATTTTCAAAGGTGTAGTTTTACATTAAATCCGTTAAATAACACTAGGATACTGTTTACTAGAGTTCTAAATAAGATATTTGGCAAAATTTTCAATAAAAATATTGTAATGGCAGCTTTTGGACAGCGGGTGTCCGTCACTTCAATAAATGCGAATTCCTTACAGAATTGGCTAAGGATACATTTTGTGGTTTTGAAGTTTGTATCACTTTAATTTTCTTTTTTGAGCGTTAAAGTACAACGACGTGTTAGTTAAAGCTTTAATGTTTCATTTGAAGCAGTTATGGTGGCGTAATTTTATTCCATTAAGTATTTTAGGGGGGTGGGCAATCACTGTACCTAAAATATGAGAAATTCAGTTATTGCCATACCAGAATTCAGTTATTGCCATGGGTATGAGACAGTGATTGCCCGGGTAGGTATTTACTAAATCACGTGAGGGATATAATAATCGAACCGAATATTTTCTTTATATCCTGTATCTTTCTTTATATCTAGGTCTAGGTACAAGGAGTTTCGAAAAAACTGCTTTTTACAAAAAGTTGACCTAAAAATAGGGGAAAATTTGATCTGCTACCGAAAATCTTGGAGGAAAGGTGGTAAGAAGAACAACTAAATATAATATACCGTAATTATATTATGTATTTTACCGTGGTGAATAAGCCGGCTTAAACGGAGTGATTCTATAATCACAGAAAACCAAAATCAAGCGGCGCTAACGCGTGAGTGTACCGGAGGCTCTATGAAGGGGGAAAAGGAGTTAAAATGTTGGCAGCGCATTTGTGATTCCCCTTGTTGTTGCGAGTGTCTATGAGCGGTGGCAATCGTTTACCATCAGGTGATCCGTATGCTTGTGAGCCACCTATCACATATTAAAATTTAATTACCAAATGATGCAGTTAGTAATAATTAGAAAAAAACTTTCAAATTTCAACTGTGGGAGAGCCACGCTTCAGCGTGAATGGGCCGATTTGACCGGAGTGATACCACTGCCTCACAGAAAACCACCGTGAAGCTGCCCCTGTGCCGAGTGAGTGAGGGAAACGGAGGCCCACACCCGGGGGGGCAGGGAATAAAAGGTTGGCAGCGCCCTTGTGACTTCAGTGGTGTTGCAGGTGACCATGGGCGGCAGCATTGCTTATTATAATATTATAATGTGCAGTCAAAACACGCATCACTTGATGGTAAGCGAATGCCAACGCACATACTCAACACCAGTGGAGTCACAAGTATGCTGCCAATGTTTTTAACCCCTCCCCCCTCCCCTCACCCCCATTGGGCCTCCGACAACCTCAAAACTGTATCTACTTACCTTTTGTAAAATTGGTACATTCCATTTATTCGCTGAGATAACAAGAAACTAGATAGAACAATTTGACGATTTTACTAGATTTTGAAACTAAACGGGTTTTCTTAGTCAATGGTATCTTATTTGGATGATGTTACTGATTTCAATAGCTTAGAAATATATCTTAAACGCACAAAAACTTACGAAAGATCTAAAATTTTAAGTATTTAATAGTATTTTTATGGAATTACAACGTGCGGTATAGTTGGCAATCACTGTCTCATTTGGTTGGCAATGACTGTGTCAAGTGGGCAATCACTGTGTTTTTAGGAGATATTTTTGTTATACGTTATAATTATAAATATTCTTTAGATGTTCGAATTATTTCTAACTTATCTCAATGCTAAACTATTAACGTTGTCAAATAAATACACTCTGATTTCTTATTGTTAAAGAAAAGGATTATATTGAAATAAAACTAGTGTCAATTTCTTAAGTGGGCAATCACTATCTCGATCACCCTAGGTATAACAAAATAATATCTAAAAACTTAGCATGGCCAAAGGCGCAAGCAGCAGCATAATATACTAGCTGTTACCCGCGACTTCGTCCGCCTAGAATAGTCTTTTTGGGTAACATAGCACCATAAAAAACAATACTTGTCAAAAATACCACCAAACCTTGCAACTCAGCTGTTCTACCATAAAAAGTTGTGAGATCCATGTAATACCCATGTCCTTTTAACCCCTTACAACCCCCCTTTTTGCTATAAAAAGTAGTCTATGATGTCCTTTCTCAGGGTTTAGAGTTAGACCATTATGTATACCAAATTTCATTCAAATCCATTCAATAGTTTTAGCGTGAAAGAGTAACAGACAGACAGAGTTACTTTTGCATTTATAATATTAGTTAAGATGTCTATCGGACAATTTGGTGAGATCGGATTGGATCATCGGATCGGCTATCATGCCCTTAACGGATCGGATGTCGGATAAATATTTTTTTAAATGGCAAGAAAAAAACTCAAATGTCAGCTGTCAGTCATATCAGATAAGTCATTGTCATTTGTCATGTCAGATGGCAAGGCAAATTCGATCGTAAAAATTATTAATTTTCAATTTCAATGATTATGGGATTTTGATAAGGCATTACGTGTTAGCATGCCGGCATTATAACTTCGTAGTATTAAATAAGTTATCCAGGTGTTGCGTGTCTAAAAAGAGCTCAAGTAAGTACTAAGTAATTCTATAACCATCGTAAGCAGAAACTACGTTCTAAAACAAACTTTATTATGTTTATAATGATTATGCTATTTCTAAATTACGGAAAACTCGTGGTGATTTCATATTTACCATACTTCTATAGGTTTACATTCCCTTTTCTGAGCTTAAATGTTCCTTCATTCCATACATACTCCAAGTTTAAATTCACTGCGTTATTTGATTGCGAAGGCCTTTATTGGATTTCTATTAGTTCTAATTAGTAATTGTCATGATTACTGTTATAGTTACCTGATTGTTACCAATTATTCTAAACATTTGTTGTTATGGACTTGCAACAATAACAAGATTGGGTTTTTTATGTTTTGCCAATGTAACTGTGATATGTCTCTAATTATAGTTGTATTTCAGGAATGATGGGCTACTGTCCTCCAAACGTAACTTTGGGTGAGGTGTGGGTGGATCATGGCATATCACAATGTTTTATGGAGACTGTTTCTGCTGTCTTCATTGGTGGATTTCTACTTGTATTTGGAGCTATACAGATTGTAATGTATAAAAGGTATGTGGTTATTCTTTTTATATTAATATAAAACTGTAAACTTAATTCTAATCACCAAAAACAAAAAACAAACATTGCACAATAATTTCTAAAAGGATTTCCCTATCATACTTATTATGCTATACATACTAACAATTATATACTTTTACATAGATAGTATAAAATCAAAACATTTGATAATTGTATTATGATAGTAGGTAGTTATTAGTAAATTATAAGTACCTAAGTATGTAGGTATACCTTTTGTATACAGTTACAAATAATTATTTTTCACTTTAATTTGTTTTGTTTGATATTTGTTTAAACAGACTGACTCATTTCCTAGATTGTCAATGTGCAAATAAATACATTATAGTATTGATTTATGAGACAAATATTGAATTGAAGTATCTTATCTTATTTGATATTGTTATGGATTGTTTTTAAATATTAGGCTATATCCAAAAGTAGTGACAGAAAATAAATTATTGAAATCTTAGTATGAACAAATAATTTATACTTACATATTTTTTTAAAACAGCATAGTAATAATCTCATATCTACTTCAAAAGCCTAATTTCTTCTATGATTTTATTTAAAAAATATATTTAACCAACCCTATATAAAAAAAATCTAACATTCCTACCTTCTTCAGTTATGGATCATAAGAATAATTGTGATGACAAAAAAAAAAATATTTGGGTAAGAAATCCTCTGTTGAAAGTTTATAGTGTAACAATAATGGCTATATCTATTGGTGTTTGGTACCTCATACACAATAATATCACACATGAAGCCAAAATTCTAATCCTTATTTAAGTTTTATAGTGACGTCATCATATTTGATGTACAACATTTCATTTGGTATAGCTTACCTTATTTCATGTGGACAAGAGTTTGAATTGTCTGTAACATACCAGATTATGTGTATTTTATTTCCTTATGAACTTTAAACAAATTATTTAAGTATTGTAAAATCCTTCCAGTAGTAGACTCATTGCCTGCAAGTCATTTCTAAAAAATTTACATATCTTTAAATTCATATTTTTTTTTTCTTACTATCACTGAGAGTATAGAGGGCTATTCTCCTATTAGTCCATGTTCTATAGTCACGTAGTGATAACAGTGACATCAAAGCTATGTCTCCTGCATTGTGTTTTATCTTAATAATGTACTTTTTGTTATCTTGATAAATATCTAGTGACATTGAGTCTTTTCATGTACAGCTATTATGATTGTTATATTTCTCTTGTTACTAATTAAATAGGGTGTGATCACAATCAACAACAGTGAGTATAGAGGCCCTATTCTCCTATTAGTCCATGTTCTATAGTCACGTAGTGATAAAGTGACATCATAGCTATGTCTCCTGCATTGTGTTTTATCTTAATAATGTACTTTTTGTTATCTTGATAAATATCTAGTGACATTGAGTCTTTTCATGTACAGCTATTACGATTGTTATATTTCTCTTGTTACTAATTAAATAGGGTGTGATCACAATCAACAACAAGATGTATTTTTATTTTTTGTATTTTATTTTCGACCTTAATTTATAGTAAATAAATAGTTTTTATTTCCGAATATGCCAAATAGTGCTTTTTTGCGAATGAAGTCTTCATCAGGGGCGACACTTTTAACGCTTTCACTATCCAAGGTTTCTATGGTTGAGGATGACATAGTATAATATCAACTATGCCCCAAAATAATACTTTCTTTAATATTCGCAGATATGCAACTGAAGTAGTGGATGTACGATCGTCGCGTTTATTCGGCGTTCAACTATTTTTTACGCTGTTTATCCCTGTACTGGCTGTGATAAGGTTCCTGCTTCAAACATTCGTATTTAAAGGAGGACATATTTATGGATATATGGTAAGAATTACGCAATAATTCAAATAGGGAAAACATTAACTGTTGCATTTATTACTTTTACATTTATTTTACTTTGTGACTACATTTTCTAAGTTTTCTTGGGTCTGGGTGTTCTGGGTTGACGACCCCAATTAATTAACGTCATCTGGTACTAATAGTACAGGGGTTGTCCTAGTTTGAGACCAGGTTGATTGGTGTGATAGTCTAGCGCATTTATTTATCTTATTTCAAGTAGTTTTAAATTTAATAACAAAATAAATGTTACAACGTTAAGCATACCAACTAAAAGATTTGGTGGAAAATTCAAAACACCATAAAAGAGAGTTACTAAAGCAGATGTGCATACCTATGTTTGATAATGTCATACTCAATCACGAATTTTCTTTAATGAGATAGAGGGCAGACGAGCAGACGGATCTCAGCAACACCAGACACGTCACAAGTAGGCCACCATCGTTTTAAAAAGGAATACGCTCTTCTTGAATTTTTAAAGGTCGCGTCGTCCGGAAATACAGCAGACGGTGGTTCATTCCATAGTTATGTCGTTTGAGGCAGAAAGTTGCTTAGAAGACGAAATATCTAGATTAAGTTTTATCTCATTTACATGTATACGTTTCACTTCTGAAAATATTGGAACAAAACTTTACTTAATTATCATGACTTATTATTTTTTTTTTATTGCTAGGGTCCACAATAACTTTTTTTTGCAAGGCCATCGAATGTCAAAAACCGGTAGGGGACGCAAAATTACAATAGCCTAAAGGCGAAAAATGTGTAAACCCGCCACTGGGTTTTATTCATAATATTCTTATTTTGTTTACAGATAGTAGCTCTAGTGACAACACTGGTTATGTTTCCACTATCAGCCTATTTAGCAATATTAGAGAAGAGGTTTCTACTGCCCTCGGTTCCTCCTAGAGGCCACGGATTCGTCCTACTGGTCTTCTGGGCGTTAATTTTCGTCTCGGAGAATCTGTCGTTCTTGAATCTTAATAAAGAAGGATGGTGGTGGGGTTTGAAAGAGTAAGTAATGCTTTTGTTGTTTTTTTTTGTACTATACTAGAAGCGGCAAACGAGCAAGCGGGTCACCTGCTGGTAAGTAATCACCGCTGCCCATGAACATCTGCTAGATCTTAGAGGTCGCTGATGCGTTGCCGGCCTTTTAAGAAGGAGTACGCTCGTTAATTATTTGTACTAAGAAAACATTTACTAATTAATTTATAGCCTTTAAAAAAACTCATGCGAGCCGCCGTAAATGACCGCTTCAATATTGCCAATACGCTAATGGCGTAAATATTCGGTAAAAACTTAATAATATTCCTTTTAAATATTAATGATAATACAATCTAGGGATTGTAGCGCAGTGGATAAGAAACGCCTGCCTTTCGTACCAGAGCAGGTTCGAATCCTATTACCTATTTATTACTAGCGGCCGCCCGCGACTCCGTCCGCGTGGAAAAGTAACTTTTTACCCCCCTTTCAACCCCTTACAACCCCCTTTTCGCAATAAAATGTAGCCTATGTCCTCTCTCAGGGTCTAGATTATCTGTATACCAAATTTCATTTAAATCCGTTAAGTAGTTTTGGCGTGAAAGAGTAGCAGACAGATAGACAGACAGACAGAGAGTTACTTTCGCATTTATAATATTAGTATGGATGAGGGCTTCAGTATTGAAATGACCAAAATTTATACATCGTTAAATAAATCCATGGGTTCTGAACCATTGCTTCAGAACCATTTGGATACAATGTGTCACTGTGTGTGTATGCGTGTGCGTGCATGAGTGCGTGCATGTGTGCGTGAGTGCGTGCGTGAGTATGTGTATGTGTGTGTGTGTGTGTGTGTTTGGACACAATGATGTCATCACTGAAGGACACGATGAGTATAAAATCTAATTGACGATTTCGTTTTCAGTCTACAAGATCGTTTGGAGATGTCGCTGTTCGTAGGCCGATATGTGTCGTGCATGATAATGTTTGTGCTCGGAATGAAGGCGCCTGGCATCATGCACCAGTTCGAATACCTGGAAGATGATAATCGTCGGCTCATCCCACCCAGGGTAAGATAATCTAACAGAATTGTTTTTTACAGTTTTAGGCATATTGTTGTAGCAATTTTTTTTAATTGATGTTATAAACCTTTACTCATTTGGCGCGATGCCCTGTTGGTCTAGTGGTTTAAGTACCGGGCCGTGATATCAGGGTCCCGGGTTCGAATCCCGGATCGAGCAAAAGTATGTTTCGAATTTTTCTAACAGCTCGGGTTTGTGATCATCAATCCGCAAAGAGCAAGACATTTCAAAACAGTTTTTATAAATGTCTTGCTTTTTGCGGATTGGTAAAAACATAGTGAGTAAGCCTAATCCCATCATAGTAGTGATAACTTTATTTCTATGATGAAGGCCTTTGCCCTGCAGTGGGATAGTATAATAGGCTGATACTTTACTTTAGTTTACTATACTCATTCATATAGCCTAAGAGCCCACGACGACATGACTTTCGTACTTTTATAAACGCTAAAACATTATCTGTATCACACGATATGTCTATAAAATGACCAAAGATTTATATTTGGGTAATGTCCTTTATGAATAATGGTCATAAAGGAATTACATATTTTTTTAAATACCCCAAAAGACGACTTTGACAGTCATGTCAAAACCGATTTGTCACTATGTCAGGATGATACAGTAATTTTGTTTATTTATTTAATTTTATTTAGGTTAATATGTCATGTCCATATCAAAATCATTTTAATGTAGCAGAAGAAAAAGACTTATTTAAAAACAAAAAGGTGATTTAACAATAGTTTCGTAAATTCGTATTTATTGCAAAAATTATCAACTTTTCACTTTTTCATTTTGATATCTGAATTTTATTTTGGGGCTTTGGATGGAGTTTAATTATTATTATTACCCAGTGAGATTCATTTTCTTATATTTACTTAATGTAACAAGTAGAAGAATGTGATAATATGGTCCTACCCATATGGCAATAAGGCGGGACTATTCTGACTATAACAAGAAGCGGTTAGTTAAAAAAACAGTGTAGCAGTGTATTAAAAAAGTATTCATTGAGTGTTGACCATTGCAAAAGATATTAGACACAGACCTTGGTCTGCATACGTCGCGTTGATCAAGTTATGCATAGGTACATGCCTCTACCTACGTATTGATCTCGGCGTAGTTCGGCGTGAAACAGAGAAAGACTATACAGATCGTGCGCAGTAGAGGCACGTTACATTAAAATGACTAACGTGAACTGGTTAAATGTTAATGTCAACATAAATAATGAAATAGGGTACCGCTATCACTACGAGGGCTACATTTTTTCTAAGGGCGTTTCCAGACCAGTCGATCGATAACACCTTTAGAAAATAACATAGCGCTTCCTACGAAGAACAAAGTCCGATCTCCTATATTAAACACTAGTGGCCCGCCCTCACTTCGCTTCGGGACCGTTATTCAGAAATGAGTCAATAGATGGCGCTGTGTCCAATTACATCGCGCAAGCGTTTCGTGTTTTCAGTTTACCTATTAGCCTTGTCGTTGTCTATAGAAGTTATCTCTTTATAAATAGTAGAAGATATTGCAAATTGGACTTTATTCTTTGGAGCAGAAAGTCTGATCTCCTATACCTATTAAAATATTTCAAATCGGATTTTATTCTTTGGAGCAGTCGATAGATAGTAAAAGAGCACGCCATTTAAAAAACCATCGTTCATTGTTCTGCAGGATGACAACAGATCTACCTTCCGCAATGTATTCGGCAAGCTCCGCACGCTGCTGCCGTTCCTGTGGCCGCGGAAGAGTGCCTGCCTCCAGGTGTACGTGTTCATCTGCATATTGGCGCTGCTGGCCGGCCGAGTCGTCAACCTATTCGTGCCTATCTATAATAAGTTGATAGGTAAGTGAGAATTTTCTAGGTACCTATTTTTTATGTGATAGTAAGAATAAGAAAACATTTATTGACCACAACACATTTACACATCGACAAAAGTACAAAATAAATAAAATATAGAAGTTGCGGCCAACAAGGTTCAGCCTCAGCATGATGCTGCAGCCACCGCGAGCAACTGCTGCAGCGCTGGTTTTCAGGCTGGACCTTGGGTGAACGCCTTAAAATAGTATAAAGAGTACACATGCACAAAACAGATGATAGGTGGCAGATGAGCAGACGGATCACCTGATGGCAAGCGATTGCCACCGCCCATAGACACCTGCAACACCGAGTCACAAGTGCGGTGCCGAGCCACTCGGTACCCACACTCACTTCTACTAAACTCAATTACTCAATTATAATAAAACCTCTTATTTTTTTAAGAACAAGGTCCACAAGGTGACGAAGCATTCGAAATATTATATTTTTTGCTCGACCCAGGAATCGAACACGGGACACCAAGATCACGGCCCGGTACTTGAACCACTAGACCGTCGGGGAGTTTTATTAAAAATAGTAATAAAAATGTTGGTCTGTCCCCTTTGTTTTGTTAACACCGTTAGGAAGCCATCGTTGATTGACATTTTCATTAACCCTTTACGGGGCTCTGTCGATATGCTAGACACCATATTTTGAACCTTATGTGTTGGAGATAACGTCCAAAACCAATGAATTGTATTTGTACCTACTGCCGATTGTAATCGATAAAAATGATCTTGCGTTGTTCCCCAGTTGACAGCATATCACAACCCCCGCTGTACTTCCGATGGGACCTGGTGCTAGTCTACGTGTTCTTCAAGTTCCTGCAAGGAGGCGGCACTGGCGGCATGGGTTTCCTCAACAACCTGCGCTCGTTCCTGTGGATCAAAGTGCAGCAATATACTACTAGGGAATTGCAAGTAAGTTCCTTACTAAAAAAAGGCAGGCAAGAATACATGATTCATCGTATCAGCCCACAACCACACATTGCTGAGTATAGGCCTTTTCTTTATTACGCTACTTCCTACAGTCACCTACCAACCTCATTCATTGGTTCTCCACTGCAATTACATTATTTTTTTTAAGTACTCTCTCGTCTGCTCGCCTGCCACGTATATCGTGGCAGACGAGCCGACGGATCACCTGATGGTAAGCGATTACCGCCGACCGCCCATGGACACCTGCAATACCAGTGGTGTCACAACCCCCTTTCCCCTGGATTGGGCCTCCAGTACCCTCACTCACGCAGTGAAACACAGCGCATGCACTGCTTCACGCCGGGTTTCTGTGGAGGTGGTATTACTCCGGTCGAGTCGGCTTATTCATGCCGAAGCGTGGCTTTCCCACTCTCTCTCACTAATATCTGTCGGACCAACGGGCAGGTGGTACCTATACCCACAGGACGTCGTCCCAATCTTGGCTGCCATTCGGTAAGCTTTATCGTTCTTGCGCCTTGCCAGGTGTCCTGCCCATCTCCACATTAGCTTACACACTCGCTTGCCAACATCGACTACCCTAGTTCTCCTTCGGATTTCATCGATGGGTACGCGAATCATCAATTTCCCAATCATTTTTTAAGTAAATATTTTGGGTCCTATATTTTATAAGGTTTTTAAATCGTGATATATCGGAGAGTTTCCATGGTAAAGGTTTTATTTTCTCCTTGTTTAGATATAGGTAGGCTTTATTGCACAAAATTCACAACTTAAGAACTAGATATTACCGAAATTGTAGTATAATGTCAACAGTCTTATCGCTTAAAGCGATATTTGATTTAGAAAGTCATATCCATATTATAAACATGGTTGGAGCCATAAAGTCCTTGAGTGGTGACCGCGACTTGGCAAACGTAGTGTTGGACGCCCTGCTACAAGATGGGATGACGACATTCGAAGGCTGGCTGGAGTGAGCTGGATGAGAGTGGCCGAAAATCGGGAGCGGTGGCGTGCATTAGGGGAGACCTATGTCCAGCAGTGGACGAGCGTGGGTTACTGATGATGATGATGATGATCCATATTATCTAGTGCAAAAAAAAAAAAAATTAGGTAATTATGCGCCCGATTTCCCGATTACTATTAACAACGGATCTCTGATAAAAAAATCCCTTCCTTATTTCAGTTGGAGCTATTCCAGCACCTCCACAGCTTGCCTCTCCGATGGCACCTGTCCCGTAAGACCGGCGAGGTGCTCCGCGTGATGGACCGAGGGACAGACTCTATAGACAACTTGCTGTCGTACATACTGTTCTCGATCACGCCGACCCTGGTCGACATCATCATAGCGATAGTATACTTCGTGACCCAGTTCAACGCGTGGTTCGGACTGATTGTGTTCTCGACTATGATACTGTATATAAGTGAGTATACGACTATCATTTTATGATACATGCGCCAGACAAACACACCAATCAACCTGATCTCAAACTAGGGCAACCCTGTACTATCTACGTATTTCTTGTACGTTTTTTTTTATCACATAAAAATTACGCGCTGTCACGCATACAATATTAGCACAGGGTACGCATGAGCGAATCCGCGTGCGAGCTTTAACGTGATGGTAATCGCGCACATTCTCTCGAATCTCTTTATAGATGGAACACATGCTGCCCGCTCGCTAAAAAAAATGCATCTAGGTATAGCCTAAAACAGGAGGAGGCTAGAAACTTGCCGAGCGATCTGAGCGAAATCACTGTTTCTTTTTTTTCAAAATATAGGAGTCACGGGCAGACGGATTACCTGGTAGTTGGTAGTATGTGGTACGGTCGTCCATAGACATTTGCAACACAAGAGGAGTTCACAAGTTCGCCACCCACCTTTAAAAAGGGGCTTACTTCTTCTTGTTTGAATTGTGCGTGTTCTCCAGCCATCGTCTTGTAGCTTTACTGGGCCCAGAATTTTGTGAAGGATCTTTCTTTCCGCAACGATTAGTTTTTGTTCTTCTTTTAAAAAACAAAAATAAAATTTTTAAATTCCAGTTGCAACAATCGTTGTGACGGAATGGCGGACCAAGTTCCAGCGACGTATGAACTTGGCAGACAACGAGCAGAAGGCGCGCTCCGTGGACTCGCTGCTCAACTTCGAGACGGTCAAGTACTACGGCGCGGAGGCCTACGAGGTCAGCAACTATAAGGACGCGATTGTCAATTTTCAGGTGAGTGTTTTTCGTACTATAGGCACAAAATCACACTATACGATTTTAATCATGTGAAGTAAACTGACAGATATGAATGTGTCATCTCCATACATTATCACTCAATTTGACAGATGTAAAACGTCAAAATGTATAGAAACTTGACATCTGCATGTGTCAGTTTACTCCACATGATTAAAAATTAGAGTTTATATAATATTGACAAACAGGGCGAAAGTTTGTGAGTGTGTGAGTATATGTATGAGTGTGTGCTTGTTATTTTTCACGACTAAAAGGTTGGGGTGGTTTTAATAATATTTGGTAAGGAGTTGGTTGTTTAGATTAACTTATAGGCTACATTTTACAGCGGAAAAAACATCCCAATCCCATGGGAAAATCTAAGATAGGTACTGATTAATGGCGATTTTAAAAAATATATTTTATTCAAAAGAGAATATCTAATTATTTTTATTCTTATTTTCAGAAAGAAGAATTTAAATCACTCATAACATTGAACATGTTGAACACAATGCAGAATGTGATTATTTGTAGCGGTAAGTTCTTTTTTTCAATATTTAAATAATTTTGCAGGAAACAGAAAAGCCGCTTTTTGAATCGACGATTGGGGATATAAATTATTTATAGAAGACTAGCGGCCGCCCGCGACTTCGTCCGCGTGGAAAAGTAACTTTTTACCCCCCTTTTAACCCCTTACAACCCCCTTAATATTATTATGTTGATACAACTTAAACAAATTATTTCGACCAAATTTGGTACCATAAAAACGGTCATTGTGACTAAACCTTAAAAGATAGACATATGCCGTCGCGGACTTTTTTTAGATCATGTATAGAGGAATAATTCTTTCATACATATTTTTTGTGTATCTTGAACCGTTTTCGCAGCGCACGCAAAGAAAGCCTTCAAAAATGAATAATTTTCCCCGTTTTTTACACATTTACCGCTCTGTCTTTGCTCCTATTGGTCATAGCGTAATGTTATTTAGCCTATAGCCTTCCTCGATAAATGGACTATCCAACAAAAAAAGAATTATTCAAATCGCACCAGTAGTTTCGGAGATTAGCGCGTTCAAACAAACAAACAAACTCTTCAGCTTTATTATATTAGTATAGATAAATACGGCGAACGAACACAAATTTCACTGACTCACAATTACTACATCGCACGCAGATCTTAGGCTATGCCAAACACGATTCATCATAGTTACTTATATTGTCCTTACTGGGTCTATAGTGGTTGCTATTATGTTAAGATTTACCACTGTAAGGATTCAGTAAATCTATACTTAATATAATAAAGCTGAAGAGTTTGTTTGTTTGTTTGTTTGTTTGTTTGTTTGAACGCGCTAATCTCCGAAACTACTGGTGCGATTTGAATAATTCTTTTTTTGTTGGATAGTCCATTTATCGAGGAAGGCTATAGGCTATCAACATAATAATATTAAGGGGGTTGTAAGGGGTTAAAAGGGGGGTAAAAAGTTACTTTTCCACGCGGACGAAGTCGCGGGCGGCCGCTAGTAGCTATTATAAATCTTCAAATCGCTGATCGCCGATGCTAAAAGTAGCTTGTCTGCGGTGTCTCTTTGTGGTATAAAGAAAACATATTATTTTTTTTCCACTCAAGGACTTTACGGCTCCAACGGTCGTCAGTTCTGCGGCTAATGTGACCACTGCCACTTTAGTTAGCTTATTCTGTGGGCTTATCGGTGACTCTGGTGCTCTGCCGGATTACATCATTTCTGATGCCGCGACTCAGTTAGCGTAGTGTTGGACGCCCTGCCACAAGATGGGATGATGACATTCGAAGGCTGGCTGGAGTGTGCCGGATGAGAGTGGCCAAAAATCGGGAGCAGTGGTGTGCCTTAGGGGAGACTTATATCCAGCAGTGGACGAGTGTCGGTTGCTGATGATGATGATTTATTTTTTTAAAGGTTTACTGGCCGGATCCCTGCTTGCCGTCCACATGGTGGTGAAGACGAGTGAGCTCACTGTAGGTGACTATGTCCTCTTCGCGTCGTACATTGTGCAGCTTTACGTGCCCCTAAACTGGTTCGGTACTTATTACAGGTAAGTTTACTTTGATTATCTAGTACCTAAGGTAAAAGCTAGATTAATAATTTCTTACTAAACATTATGTAACCATGTTGATAATAATGGGCTTATATTATTGGCATGTATGCCAATGTGACCGATGGCTAAGCGAAGCTATAACCCTCCTTTTTTTAATCTAAATGCTGATATATACAAAAAATATCTAGTATTATATAAGAAAAAATCGTGTGATGTCACGATGCGTCAAGAATGTCGTGCAATGTGTGAGCAACTAAGTTCCCATGCCACGCCTAACCATAAGACTACATACCTCTATGACGTAGGTAAGCGGTAGTCGTAAGCAGTAAGAAGGTAATAAAATGATAGCACATTCATTTTCACAACTTTCTTGACTCATTATTACATAATAACGACGTATTTATTGGTTAGTTATTTATAACTGGGAGTATACAATCCTGACAGGGCGGATACCGTCTAATTTGACCGGACACCGTCTAATTTGACCGGACACGCAACCAAAAATCCTATTTCCGGCTTTATCCGGACGCCCGGCAACCCTACCGGCGCACGAGTTGACACAAGTACACGCGGTAGCTTTAAAACTTTCTGTAGCTGTAATATTATTCCTATTGCCATTTCCCAGGGCTATCCAGAAGAACTTCGTTGACATGGAGAACATGTTCGATCTGATGAGGGTCGACTCGGACGTCCGTGACGCTGTCGGAGCGCCCGACCTCATGGTCCGGCGCGGCGGGGTGGAGTTCAAACATGTGTCCTTCGGCTACGGGCCGGAAAGACTCGTGTTGAATAATGTTAGCTTCAAGGTTGCGCCTGGCAGCACTGTCGCCTTGGTAAGTAGCCAATATTTCGGGTATGGCAAGTTTCTGATCAGCCAAGATGCTTAGCTTACTTCCTGGAAGTAGGTAAGAGATGAGGATGGACTCGGACATCCGTGACGCTGTCGGAGCGCCCGACCTCATGGCGCGGCGGGGTGGAGTTCAAACACGTGTTCCTTCGGCTACGGACCGGAGAGACTCGTTGTTGAGAATACTGTTAGCTTCAAGGTTGCGCTTGGGCAGCACTGGTCGCTTTTGTAAGTATCAATGCTTCGGGTATGGCAAGTTTCTGATCAGCCAAGATGCTTAGCGAAGCCTTGAAGATCTCTTCAAGTTAACTTTCTGTTATTAAGAGATGGGGTCCTATCCGAGCTCCTGAGATACTGTTAGGAAGCGCCCGACCTTCATGGTCCGGCGCGGCGGGGTGGAGTTCAAACATGTGTCCTTCGGCTACGAGATGAGATGGACTCGGACATCCGTGACGCTGTCGGAGCGCCCGACCTCATGGTCCGGCGCGGCGGGGTGGAGTTCAAACACGTGTCCTTCGGCTACGGGCCGGAGAGGCTCGTGTTGAATAATGTTAGCGTCAAGGTTGCGCCTGGCAGCACTGTCGCTTTGGTAAGTCATTCATAATGTCAACCGATATTTCGGCTATGGCAAGTTTCGGATCAGCCAAGATGCTTAGCGAAGCTTGAAGATCTCTTCAAGCTACTTTCTGGTATTAAGAGTGTGACACGTCGTGTCCTTCGGCTACGGACCGGAGAGGCTCGTGTTGAACAATGTTAGCTTCAAGGTTGCGCCTGGCAGCACTGTCGCTTTGGTAAGTATCCAATGCTTCGGGTATGGCAAGTTTCTGATCAGCCAAGATGCTTAGCGAAGCTTGAAGATCTCTTCAAGCTACTTTCTGGTATTAAGAGATGAGGGTCATATCCGACTCCTGAGATACTGTTAGAGCGCCCGACCTCATGGTCCGGCGCGGCGGGGTGGAGTTCAAACATGTGTCCTTCGGCTACGGACCGGAGAGGCTCGTGTTGAACAATGTTAGCTTCAAGGTTGCGCCTGGCAGC
This sequence comes from Cnaphalocrocis medinalis, assembly GCA_014851415.1. Lineage (NCBI taxonomy): Eukaryota > Metazoa > Arthropoda > Insecta > Lepidoptera > Crambidae > Cnaphalocrocis > Cnaphalocrocis medinalis. The sequence continues at coordinate 13,035,027 of CM026285.1, forward strand.
ACTGTCGCTTTGGTAAGTCATTCATAATGTCAACCGATATTTTTAGGCTATGGGCCCGTTAAAGTATTATTACGCAAGATCTTACCTCTTGCTTGCCTTTGATAGATTCGGAAAGAAAAAAAAAATATAATATCGACCATTTTTGCTGACAATGGGGGAGGGAGATAAAGTTTGTCTCTTGAACAGCCCCTATGGTTAGTTTCCCTCAGCCAAGATGCTTAACAAAGCTTGAAGATCTCTTCAAGCTTGTTTCTGGGTTGAGAGCCGCTTCTATTGGTTTAAAGTCTTAATACACTTAGGGGCACGACTATATTTCTTCACATGGTAGGTGACAAACGAGACTGCCTATACACGAAATGTGGCTCTCTGACTGTAAACATTGGAACCAATTTTCAATAAATATACCTACTTATTATTAGGGTTCCGTAGCCAAATGGCAAAAAACGGAGCTCTTATTGATTCGTCAAGTCTGTCTGTCCGTATGTCACAGCATTTTTTTTAATTTCAGGTCGGTCCCAGTGGCGCGGGCAAGTCCACTGTGATGAGACTGCTGTTCCGTTTCTACGACGTGAACGAGGGGGCCGTGCTGGTGGACGGACAGGACGTGCGCACTGTGACGCAGGCGTCGCTGCGGGCCAACATTGGCGTGGTGCCGCAGGATACGGTGCTCTTCAACAATACTGTCAGGTACTGGGATAAAGTATTAAGTTCTTCATATAAACGGGACTAAACGCGACGAAAATTAATAAGTACATTCTAGCACTTACTGCTTGACGTTTCGACTGCGTTACAACAGCCGTGGTCACAAGCGAACTGATGTGATGTGATGTGACTGTGAAGTATTTGTATAATGCAACGCGAAAGTTTAAAAACATTAAGTATTAAGTTTTCATTAAGACTAGAAAACAAACACGATGCATTCTTATACTCTGATTTTTCATTATGTAGAGTAAACTGACAGATGTCAATGTGTCATCCTCATACATTATCACTCAATTTGACAGATGCAAAATGTCTAAAATTCTAAATGTATAAAACTAGACGTTTGCATCTATTAGTTTACTCCACATGATTAAAAATCAGAGTATAAGAATGCATCGTGTTTGTTTCCTTGCCCTAATAAAAGCCCAATATTTGTAAAAAGCAGATAAACTATAATATACATTTATGTAAGTGAATTCAGAAAAAGCCTTTTTTATATTGACTGACAAATAATTCATTAATATTAATTAATTCCCGTTTTCAGATATAATATTCAATACGGGAGGCTAAGTGCGCCGACCGCGGATATCATATCCGCAGCTAAGAATGCTGATATTCATGACAGAATACTCACATTCCCAGATGCTTATGATACTCAGGTATAGTTATTGCAATCTTGACGCTACACGAATAAGTTAATCATTCCGCAATTAATATTATTCACTATTTTATTATTGTTAAAAAAATCTAACATAACCCCCACCGCGTCTGAAAGATCTAGTAGAGGGTATAAGTACTGTAAGGTCTGAGTTCCATCTATAGTATAGTGATTGGTAATTTGTGATGTGAGATGTCAAAATGTCACTAAACAACGAATGACGTTGAACTTTTTGCTCGCTTTGAACCTCATTGAAGAGGCAAAGACAATAATATCGAAAAAAGAAGTAAAAAACCGGATTTTGTCTTATTGGTGTCTTTTCTCAGTTATCTTGGTGCGACATAATCTCATGATAAACGTTTATATTTATTTATAGATCTATCTATATACCTACGTTTACATCCCTTCAACCACGTCTTCTACCAATCATTCTGAACAACATTTTGTTCTATGACCTTTGGGAATTATATTGGCATAATAAAAGCAATTTAGGTTTAGGTATAAGGAACATTTATTTCCCATTAAAAACCTTACAGTCACTTACATGAGAAATTAACAAATTTAATTTAATGCTTACCGTTTTACTTCCAGGTGGGGGAGAGAGGGTTGAAGCTCAGTGGGGGCGAGAAGCAAAGGATAGCAATCGCCAGGACAATTCTAAAAGATCCCGCCATAGTACTTTTAGATGAAGCCACCTCTGCTCTTGACACGAATACAGAGCGCAATATTCAGGTAAAATTTATCTTGTATATATAAAACTTATTAAAAAAAAATACGTCTGTGGGTCGACTACGCCAGGGAATCAGCAGTCCGCATAGAGTAGCTCGGTAGGCCGCATTTGGCCCGTGGTCTGCCATTTGGTGACCAGTAGGCCTAACATGCGCACCGCGACAAAATTTTGTCGACTCTCGTTCGTGAGAGCGCATCTTTCTATCCCGCTCATCGCTCAGTCCGGTGAGCGAGACGCAACTTGCGCCGACAAAATACGAGTGTCGACAAATTATCTCGTGGTGCGCATGTTAGCCCGGCAGGGGTCTTATCCGTTATCTCGGGGTCCTAGAATATATTCCCAGATCGAGCAAAAAGTATGTTTTTAATTTTTTAACATAGCTCGCGTTTGTAAATATTAACTAACATTGCTTTGCGGCAAGCGTAGTAATTACATTTAATCCCATTGTAGTAGCGTTGACTTTATTCTACGATGGTGTTGGCGTTGGACTGTATTTCGCTGAGCTTTTGATGATGATGCTAATAAAAGGCTGATATTAGCAGAACTTAATATATTTTCAAATGCACATAACATTCAACAGAGGCACTGACAAGTAGACAAGTGAACAAGACAATAATTAATATCAAAATAGTAAAAATTTATATATAAAAACAGGCTGGGGGTCTAATTTGAAGTCACTTTGAGACTCAACCAAACGATTGAGAATGCCATTTCCTAATTTGAAGTGACCATTCTTTCGTTTGAGACCGATGGAAGTTGTTTTGACAGGACTTGTCTCAAACCCTAATTTGAAAGCTTAAAATGACATTCGTAAAATTGAATTTGACAGCTCAAGTCTCGGGGTTTTATGTCAAATTTTACGATAACTCGAAAGGTGTCGTACTTCGGTTGAAGTGTTGAACATTTCATACATAAGTACATCGGAAGATTAGAAATTATATTAAACTAGTCATATAAAAGTTACGATAAGAGTTTACTAGCAAATTAGGTACATAACAAATACCTGTAAAGTTAGTTTAAAGGAAATAATAGGTAAATAATAATAGTTTTTGTATCTAGAAGAAAATGGTCATGATGTATCTATTACCTACTTAATAATTTGTGATTTTTTGCAGTGAAACGGCGCTGGTAGACTTTTGAGAGATTCCTTTTGCCATTGTGACGATATGGTGCCGTACTTAGTTGTGGTTGTGGGATGCATCTGGTCGAGGTATGTACTACCTTACCTACTTCTATTTCTACTTATATAGGTAACTTACCTAACTATTCCTTAATAAAGACAATATTTTACAGATCCATAAAGGACTCAACTACTATGCATCTAAGTAGGTAGCTACAGTGTAAACACACAGCAATAAAAGTATTTTGTTTGTTGTTTGTTTGAAAGTTATGGAATAGAAAATCATGAGCCATCCAAATTATGTTCATAGTTAAAGTCACAAAATTCCAATGAAAGAAATTGTTTAGGTACCAAGAGTAAATAATGAACTAAAAAATTAATTAATATGATCTCCGGTAGTGCATTTTTTGGTTGATACTTATAGTGTATTTATTTATGTTTACAGATTTTATGAGCGATGATGGCATTATGGCAGATGGAATGGATGTATTGATTACACCCACGCACGGGCGTGGGCTCAATGGGGACACACCTAACACCACCAGTGGTCAGTCACCAGTCACTACAATAGAAAATAAATAAAATAATAATTGTTGTATGAACATATTGTGATTGTCAATATTTTTTTTTCTATTCTATGCTGAACACAAAGATTATGCCCTACCTACATAACCTAATTTGAGATTAATTTGAATAATTGATCTTATAGCTTGCGTTAACTTGTTACTGTTAAACTTACTAATAAAATATCTTTAAATAATTAAATTGTTTTATTTTGCCAAGCCCGATGAGGCTGATACCTCAGCTTTTTTGTACCTAGTATTGGAATTCCTATATTAAAACACCCCATTGGTTTAGTGGTTTAAATACCGGGCCATAATCTTCGGGTCCCGGGTTCGATTCCCAGGTCAAGCATAGCACGGGTTTGTGATCACTAATCTGCATTAGGCAAGTGTGGTGATTAAGCCCAATCCCATCATAGTAGCGTAGACTTGATTTCTATGATAGAGCCCTTTGCCCTGCAGTGTATATACTGTCCAGTATATAGGCTGATACCTACTAAAGTATCAGTAGTAAACTTAATTATAAATATTGTAAAATATAATTAGGTAATTAAAAATTTCTCAAAGCAATAGCATATCATAATGCATGAACACTAACATCACAAGACAAGAAGCTAACTTACTGCTCAAATGAAAAAACATAACATAAATAGATACTCTTTATTGCACAAAGTTTACAAGTCTTCTTAAGCTGGATAATAAATTTTGCTAATATACAATAGCTTGTAGTGACATCTTCCTGTGTTCAGTTTGTCGCAGGTTGTAGAGAGAGATCTGTAAGGAAGAAAATTATGGTATTATTGATAAAATTATAATTTAATGATAATATCTACTCTACTCTGTAATAATAGGGCAGTGGTAGCTCAGTGTATAAGAATGGGAAGTTGTAGTTTGAATCGGACATAAATGAGAATACCAGCACATATTGGACAGTATCTGAAATGTTTAACAATAGATCAGTTTGTCTGGTACCTCTATTTAATTTGCCATCTGACCTTTGCTGCCCGCAAAGGTCAGATTGCAGTTGCTCGATGGTAATTATCAAACAATCCGGAATCATTCTCTAAGCATACCATGAGTTCTAGACTTTTGTATGCATCTGGGATTCATACGCTAAGTATAGAAAGAGATCCCTATACCTACATACTCTATAACAATGGATCAAAAATTATATTGACCTACCAAATAATTTAGATAACTTTCTTTGCCTGCGGCTTAGGTGTGCTGTAGTATAGGTAATATCAGGCAGTAGTAGATAGTAGGTAGGTAGATTTCATCGGTGTACAAGCTCCAGTTTGGGACTGTATACTGGCAGATACATTAATTTCCTCTTCGCCTTTTATTTTTAGTCGGCCCAGACCTAAAAGAGTAAGTAAGTACATTATTATAACATAAAATATAACCATGTAACATCTACTTTTATGCACCAAAAGGGTAGAAACTAAATTAGACAAAACTTTACATGCTCGGAACGATGGAAAATATTAAACAATACATACCTTTTGATACAACAATCCAACAAGCACCAGTTAACCAACTCATTCCATAGCATGTAGGTACGTAGGTACTAGATCTCCAAACCACCGAGGAATTTTTGCAATCCTTAAGTATCATCACCTTTATGCACTTTTCAACAAATTTATCTAAAAATCCAAATAAATTTTAAATTTGCAAAGAAAACAAATTATTTTTCATAAAATTGATCGGCTGTCATTTTTCGTTTCTCTTTACACTTACAGCTTTGTTGAGCAAAGAAAACAAACGCCAAACAGCCAAAAAAACTAAATTCTAAAAATTATGACAAAATTTTTAATGTTTTCACTACATAAATCCTTCTTTCAAACACATTAAACAACAATCTATTTATATAAATAGCCAAATATTTTTTATTTATTAAAAATTTCATTGTTTATAAAATTCAATTGCTTCAATTGATCAAATGTGTGTAGCCGCCATAACATAATCTTTCGGCGGCACTTTCAATTGATTTCAAAAACTCTATGGTCTCCGATCGTAAATGAGTGTCCGTCTCAAAGACATTTCGTTATCGCAAAACAAATTACGTTGGTTGACTCTCAGCTCAACCGAACGAAAGTATTTGCCAACTTCAAATTAGACCCCCTGGTCCAGCCGTCGATCCTCAACAGATGGAGGTCTTTGCCCTGTAGGACATCAAATAGACTGATACTTTCCCTATTTAATTCACAGGCGGCGTTAGCGCGTGTGTGTGCGAACAGAACGACGATAATAATCGCGCACAGACTGTCCACTATCATTCATGCGGATGAAATTCTGGTGCTCAAGGAGGGAGAGATTATCGAGCGAGGAAAGTGAGTATACCTTAGATTAATGTTGCCATAGACTTTTTAGGAAAAAACACCTAAAAACTAAAAAGTCTATGGTAATAAGATAAGTGTTGCGCCTCCCTGTTTTAGGTGATCCTAACATTTTATTTATAATTTTTTTTTCTTACAACACCTCATATATTGACCTGACTACGTACTAATTACCTCAAGAACTTGTGTTTATTAAAATTGGTACAATTTATAAAGAGATAAATTCTACATATAGACATTGACAAATCCTATGATACTAATCGAAAAAGCGAAACCTGGCGCCTAGCGCCATCTATTGGTACATACGGATTGGAACTCAATTTTTGTGAAAAATACAAAGATGAAGCAGGGAATGACTCCTACTTTCTAAATTTGTATACATATAGCTTTAGATACAGGAAGCTTTTAAATCATTTATTTTAAATGCAGTTTGTTATTTTCCGAAAGTTTATCCGCTTCCTAGAAAATAGATCAACTTTTACGGTGACATTGTACCGCTAACATTTTCCCTCACAAATTGAATTTGTATTCCAGCCACGAGGCGCTACTAGCCCAAGGCGGCTTCTACGCGTCAATGTGGCAGCAGCAGCTCGAAAACAAGAACGAGAACACAGCGGACGGCCCCAGCCAACCGGCGCGGGAGTCGAGCCAACCTAGCACAGGGACCTTCGGCCACGGCCACGGACATTTCTGAACTAAGGCCGAAAACACTGTGGGGCTAGTCGGCGGGCCGAACCCGCCACACGCGAGACTGGAGGTTGTGTGCCATTTAGGGCCCGTTCCCACCATACCAAATCTAGAGGCCCTGTAAAACGCTATCCCCGTCGCTTTCACTCACGTTTGTAACACCCGGATTTGTCAATAGGCCGTATAGGCCACGGACTAGGAGCGGCAGCGTGTTTGGAGTATCTAAATTACTATTTTAGTAAGGTATATGGGGCGGCAAAATTTCATTGTTTAGGGGCGACTAATGTTTGGATGCGACAGGTATATTAACGGGGGCGTACCATTTTGGGCCCACTTGGTAACTGGGGTTCAATGGAGTCCACAATACAACCAAAGTGCGGGTAAATTGGGATATGGGAATGTAGGTATAAGGGTTAAATATTACCGGCACAAACTCTTTTTACATATTGTCGAAACGGATATTTTCTTCCGTTCCAATGTCGGGTAAACGGCATTTATTCGACTTTATGTGAATATCTTTTTAGAACTGCTTTCGTATGAGGTTGCTAGCAGTACATCATATTTTTAGTATTTCGCCGAGATTTTGTAATTCCTGCTGTTCCCGAGTAGATGCCCCAGGAGATATGGGTAATATTTTTAACTGTCCATAGGAATTAAATGTGCAAATCTTGATAACTTAAGCACTGGCAGGTGAAATATTTAGTTTTAATACTCATTTTTTTAAAATAAAATCAAAATGATTTTCAGAGATTAACTATTACTATTATATAATAATATATTTGTTTATTCAATTTGAAATTCGGTTCCCCCGTATGAAATAAAGCTGGATAAAAGTAAAAATGGGAAAATATTTTTTTGCTTAATTGGGCAACACTGAGCATTGAAAATAAACGTTTCTATTTTGGATTCAAAAACTACAAGATACAAGAAAGCTTATCTGTGAAAAGTGATATTATTATTCTTATTCTCCCTTTCATTTCTATTGGGACACGATTTAACCGCAAAAACGTCATAATTATTTTTATTTCGGGAGACACGTTCGGGTCACTGTGACATTTGACACTAACAAGTGAGTTGGTACCTTTCGCCAATTTGGGTACCTATTACGAAGCTTCAACTGTGCGGACGCATTTGGTTTCTATAGAGTTATTATTCTAAGGTTACTATGTACTAATGATGCTGCTAGCGACCTAAAGTGTAAGCAGTCTAATTTAGAAAAACTATGTAGCCATTCCGACTGTTCTTAGTGGGAACGGGGCCTTAAGCGTGAGCGTGCACCCTTAGTTATTTTCTGTCTCATTCATCACCACTTGTACTCTCTCTCACTCTTCACGTGGGTACGATTGGAACAGTGGGTTTGACTGAATGCTGGACCACGTAAGATTGACTGGATTTATGTAAGTAGAAAGCAATTTTTTAGTCTCAATAAGAAGGCATTTACATTGGTCGTTAAGTCGGGCGTTAGCCCGCGCCTCCATACTCCACTCCGTTCGTCAAATAATTAGACACAGAACGTCGGCTCTAGCTTACATTGATATCGGAAAGTTGGTTGACTTATGAGCCAAACCGTTTATCGTATAGGGCCCGTGTGTTATTTATGCCGAACCATACTGAGATCTTAGTAAGTGCGCATGCATGTGTGCGTACCCTTTTTTGTTCACAGACATCCAACGTTTTGTATTTTTTTATTTTGTAACTGGCGCGCGTTCAGGAACGTGTTAAGCTCTTACGACCAATGTAAACGCCGTCGCAAATGCGGTTTCTGTTAGTATAGCGGGTTGAGTGCGATTGTGACCGCACAAGTGAACAAACCGTGTACATAAGTTGACATGTGATAGTGTAACTATGATGTACCTAGTAGTATTAATTTTACGATGTGATGGGAAATTATATGTGCTAACTCAGTGTTAATAAAATGTTTTATATTATCACTGGCTTTCTTTATTAAGTTAATTTAAAAATAAAAACAAGTAAGCTAAAACTTTAAACATCAAAAGTAGATACATAATATCTGAAAAAGGTTCCAAATAGTTTGAGAATAGCTCAGTCATCTATTTTACTATCCGTATCCGTGACCTCTGCATCAAGCATTTTACCTTTCTGCGCATCCGAAACCTGTGAAATGATAAAGTGAAACAACAGCACTAAACAATACAAATAGGTGGTCTTATCGCTTGTATCCATTTCTTCCAGACAACCTTTAGGTACAGGAAAGAAAACAGTGTGTTGGGAATATATTAATCTTCAAATAAACAAAAAAATGTTTCAATGCAGGGTGTATTTGTGAACATTTACATGCGATTAACCCTGTGTTCTACTAACCATTCTAAAAATAGAAAAAAATCAATGATTTATTTTCATCTTTCCATAAAAAGTCGAAAAAATTTTCGATGAATTTCGAAAAGTTGTTGTATACAAATGTTAAACAGAATGTAACAATTCCTAATATTTGTTTGTGAGATATTAGATTAAGAAAATGTAAATATTAGTAAACAGCAGTGCCAGCACCTTCACATTTTCTGAGACAGCAACTTACCTCCACCATGGAATATAGTGGTGTATCACCAGGTAGCCGGATACCTTTTTTTCTTTTGTCTGCACAGAAAAATGAGGATTTTATGAATAATATTTTCTTTTAAAAGGAGTTTAACAGTTAAGTAAGAACGTCTTAATGTCAGAAACAGAGAAATCTGTGTCTATGCCTCGGAAAGTTTTCAACATTATGTTGTTGATCCTGCGCCTGTTACCTTTGTGGGCGTAGATATCAAACAGATGTCCAATCGTTAAATCAACGTAAAGCGTGACAGCAAATATTTGAGGAACTAACGGTTTCGATCGAATTGTCGAGAATAGTAGCTGCAGTAAAGTGGGAGTAGTGAAATATCGAAAGAAGTACACAATGGCCACATTGCCTTACCATGGGGGACGAATTCAAGGTTAGCTTCCTTTAATTTCAATGCCATAGATGCCCTCATCTCTTCTTGATACTTTTGATTCTTCAATTGGTACTCCGACACTCTCATGGATGGTCTAGTCTTCGCGAACTCGATACTCCTCAAAGTGTTCTCCGCTTTGTGCTCTATCTGATCGATAGTTTTCACGTAGTCCGATGATATTTTTCTAGCGACTTTCTTGCCGTGCTGGAGATTCAGCACGTGTTCAAATGACGCCTCATCGACAGTTATCGAATGCCGTATAATCCTTTCTCTTTCGTGTGTGTCTTCTTCACTCCTTATTCGAGAATTTGGAGAGAAAGTGAGCAATATGTTTTTTGGGTGAGTTTCAGCAAATGGCCTGCAAAAACAAACAATAAAGTGTTCTGTGTTTTTTTAAATTCGGTGTAGTTAATCCTAACTAGACCTACCTAACTAATATTATAAATGCTGTTACTATTTCACGCCAAAACTACAACAATGCTACCCAAAGAAACTATTCCACGCGGACGAAGTGGCGGGTAACAACTAGTACTAAATAATTATTACCTATGTTTCAGAATACTATTGTTTGACTGATGACGAAATTAGCGTTACGACTTTCATCATCATCATCAGCAACCCACGCTCGTCCACTGCTGGACATAGGTCTCCCCTAATGCACGCCACCGCTCCCGATTTTCGGCCACTCTCATCCAGCTCATTCCAGCCAGCCTTCGAATGTCGTCATCCCATCTTGTAGCAGGGCGTCCAACACTACGTTTGCCGAGTCGCGGTCTCCACTCAAGGACTTTATGGCTCCAACGGTTGTCAGTTCTGCGGCTACGACTTTAACTCTATGCCACTAGTTTCGTAATTTAAATCCGGTGTGTTTTCGTGATGTATAAATTATTTCATCTATCCAAGCTTCCTACAGCTCAACTTACTTATAATCCTTTAACGTAGGGCCTTGCTCGTCATCGTAGGTGACTTCATCGTACAGCCGCTGCAGCACGGATTGCCTCGGTACATCAGTGTCCGAGTCGGCGAGGTCGCTCGCGCGCACGTAGCCGGTAGGGCGGCGTATCATGCGCTGCGTCATCGGTACGGGGGCGTGCGCAGTCGGTGCTATGCGCACTTTCCTATTAGAAAATATTTCATTTAGCTTTTGTGGAAGAGTTGCGTCTTTGATCTGTGGTAATCGCTTACCATCAGGCCAGCCGCATGCTTGTATAAAAAGATAGTCAGTTGCAAGCGTGGTTTATACCTTGTTTTCCTCGGGAAGTTTATATAAAGTAACTCGTTATTTTATTGTTTTATTTCTTAAGTTATCAAATTATTTTGTTTCTTTTTTTTCAAATACCTATACTTATCTACTACTCGACCAAAACAATTAGGCGCATGACAGGAGTGCGGTTACCGCGTCCCGTACCCCGCACTTCGTCCCGCACATCCCGTAGTGACGCGCAAATGCGCAATAAATACTTTTTTCGGAACATTGTTGCCGTTGTCATTAGTACAACTTGTTTAGATGTATCTTCTTAACATAAAGTATGTATTGGAATCTAAATTGAACATAATAAATAACGAACGAATAGAAGTAGGAAGTATAAGATTCATCATCATCATCAGCCCGGTAGTACCCACTGTTGAGTATAGGCCTCCTTTCTTTTCCGCCAAAGTTCCCGGTCCTGAGCTGCTCGGATCCAAGCAGGACCTCCTATTTTGGTGATATCATCGACCCATCGTGCTGCTGGACGACCAGGATTTCGTTTGCCCATTCTAGGGCACCATTCGGTAAGGAGCTTACTCCACCTGCCATCACCTCGCCTGGCTAGATATAAGATTATTTAAAAATAATTCAAATTATTATTGTATGTTTAAATACAAGTAACTTATTAAATACATTTTAGCAATTGGTATACTATTTTAGATATTCAGAAACGGTAAAACTGCATCGGCGAAGTCGGATACTTGCTCTGAGCGTTGGTACCTATAATAATATGTCAGTGCGGGATTTTTGTTATAATTTAGTAGTTTTCGTTATATTGTTGGTTTTTGTTATTACTAAGTATTCAATACATAAAACTACTATGCAGTTAAATCAGAAGTCAAATAAATAAATTCAGTAAAGATAAATAACTAGTATTACTAGTACTCATGCTATGTATCACTGGTATGAAACAGATGAAAGTATTCCCATCACTATTCCTCAAGCCGCCATGTTCAGAATGCGTCTAATTGTTCTGGTTGAGTAATACTTATTGGCACTAACATAACAAGATTTTCTCAATTTTACTTGTAATTTCGTTCATGAAGTGTGACTTCTGACTGAATATACCTACTGATTAGGTATATCGTTATACGCTGTATCTTGTATTAGTTTACTAAATGAATACAGTGCCTTGTATTTTCGTTTTCATCATCCCCATCATCAGCACTTTCGTGTTTGTCTGACGTGAATACGTGGATTTTCTCCAGGTCCTCCGGGCGCACGAAACCTGTTTGCCGTCTTTTAATTTTCGTGTGGAATTTGTCGACAGCTGGTGCGCTTATAGACACTTTTCTAAAAAAATTATAAAAAATATTAAAAATAAAAAATGATTAAATTATATCTTATTAGGCGAGTGCGAGAAATGTTATCTAGGTACTTTCTTGACCAAAAATATTACCTACCTACTTCATAAAGAGAAAACATCTAAAAGTATTATACCTATCTATTAAATATACTCATATATACTCTCGGCGTCAAAAAAATCGCACATCTGCGTAGTTTTCATACTAACGCGCTCATATCACAGCTTCGTATATTAAAAAGTAAAACATTTTATTACAATATTTTTAAGGTAACATTACCAATATATGCTCGTCTTTTAATCCAACATTTTCATCATCCATGGAATTTACTTGATTCGTCCAAAAAAATTAAAAAGTCAATCAGTTTTTCAGCTCCATAGAACATTGTATGGGACAAGAACATTGATTTACTTTTTTATGTTTTTGGGAAAATTAGGAAGTTTTCACGACTAATTAAGAAGCATGATTAACAGACGAGCATATAAAACCATATTACGTAAAAAATATAGCAATCAAATGTTTTACTTTTTTATATACGAAGCCGTGATATGAGCGCGTTAGTATGAAAACTACGCAGATGTGCGATTTTTTTGACGCCGAGTGTAAATAAGTATGTATAGGTAAAGATTCAAATTAAACTTACTTCTCCTCACGTGCTCGAGCATCCAAAGTCGCTATTCTGTAAAATAATTAAGTACAAGGTGTAGTGTCATGGATTATGTATGATATAATAGGTGAACTGGATTTTTTACCTTATTTTTCTCAACTGTTCATCATTGATTAATTCTGATCTGTAAAAACAGAAAAAGCTAAAATATTCACTGACATATTTCACGCAAATCAAATCCTACTTATACTTGCTACGCTAATATTTAAAGATTATGTATGAGAGAGTCTTTACAAACAGAAAAAACTATAAGTTGGGTCGCGTTTGGTAGGGTGAGGACATAGAAGACATGACAAGATGCCGCCCTTAATTCTACTTATAAGAACAAAACAGCGTAAGATCCAAATAGACGGATTTAGTGGTTTGAACGTAACATCGTCATTTTGACATAAGAAATCAAAATACATATACCCCATCCACGTGTAGTTGAACCTGTCGTCTACATAACGCCAGTTAAGGGTTTAACCGTTATTGAACTTACTTTCTTTCATGTTGGAGTAGGTTGAGCATGCCGACTCCTCTCCCAATAGACTTGACGATTCCACCTGCGAAACTCACGCGGTCTATGTGATCACTGAAAGAGAGAAAATGAATTTGTCTTTAGCCGTGTAAAAAAATCTAGTTTTATCCGTTTTTAGGGCTCCAAAATATCTCAACACACACACTATATAGAATATTATTTCTCATCGTATCCCCCGCAGTCTGAGCTAATACTAGTTATAGGTCAGTTATACCACAGATATTATGTTATATATTACGTAGGTACCTTTAATCAGGCTTGCACTGTTTTACCCGCTCTACTTGCTCTCTATGCCTCTACCCCAATGTTGTCTGATAAGAAATCGCTAAGATGGTTTATATTTTACCAGTTATCAGTAAACTTTTTGCAATAATGAGTATCAAATATATTATGTGTACAGTCACGTGCATTAATAAGTATACCTCATTCAAATATGAACCTTCTAGTCCTGGCATAAACACAATATCTGTGGCCTATGAGTTGAGGTGTTTGCATTTTATTGCAGGCGACTGTACAGTATATGTACACTTACTTTAGGTACTGTCTGACTTCTCTTTCTTCTTCCGAATCTAAACTTTGTGCTGTAAAAAAAATTATCACTTATTCAACCGTCGTGGAATTTAAAATTAAAATTATTGAAAGGACAAATATATTATAATCTTGTTGTTGTAACCATCCTGAGTGGTCAAAAGATTAAATTTATCTTATGTTATTTAGGTATTAATAATCTTACATGACTGTGACAAGGATTCACTGCTTTCAAGGTGGAATATTTCAGAGGGGAATTGCCATTTGTCCTGCCAATTACGGCTTTGGTTTTAGCGAGTTCTTTTTGTAGATCGCTCTCAAGACAATAGTGCCCTCTCACGAATCTGTAAAGGTTTCATCATCAAAAGTCAGTTCTAATTATATGCCCAAGACCGTGCGAAGTGGAAGAGTCGTATTAGGAAAGTGCACCTGGGGTCAAACCGCGACAAAACGATAATGATTATGACAATTTTGTGGAGATATTAAGTTAGTCTGCATACGTCTTGCCGTATGTGACCCAAAAAGTGAAAGGTCAATATTAGTACATTATATTTGTTGTTATGATTGTTTATCATGTTTGTAACTTTACTAGTAGGCGCATATTCAGTAGATAAGAATGGTACGCTTTCCAAGCGGGAGGTTGTATGTTCAAATCAGAACACGCACCTCAGGCAAAAGGGTCGTTCAAGTAAATATTATGTAAGTAGACTTTTTGGAAAATTTTACGATTGTCAGCAAAAATGGTCGATAAAATACGTCTTTCCTTCTCAAACTTATCAAAAGAAAGCAGAGGTAAGATACCTTAATCGATGCTAACGTAAATACTGCAATGGTTTTAAAGACACGCTATTAATAGGTTGATTAAAGATAGGAAGTTATTTATTGTTACTAAAATGTTACCTACTTTTTCAAGTCGTAAGTAGAATCGACTTCGCCAGGGTACGGGACATCTGTCAGTGGTATATAATAAGGCCTTTCCGGCTTCACAATAAGGCTCAAAGTCGCTAAAGAGAGGTGCTTATAGTCCAGTCCGAGTTCCTCCGGCTCATACTCCTCGACGTCATACTCATTGTTCTCAGATTCACTCGGGTGATGTTGACTTCTCTGACTTGTGCTTTGGATCACTTGACTCTTGTTACTTTGGCTCGGAACTGCTTGTGTGAAAAAATACTAATTATATTGTGGGTATCACACATCAGCATCTAAGAAGATATATAATTCACCCAAATACTGCACAATCACAAGCGTTGGTTTTTCTCCAGGGTCGGAACTCGATCAGGTCACTATAACCAAGTGCCCCCATTTTTACGAAACTCCTAGACACTTGGCTACTGTTTCGAAGTTTCCTTACCTAGAATCTTTGCACTTTGACTCCTATGATGACCCTTGCCACCCTGGTTTTGTTGAGTAGTGCTCTTGCTTTGAGACTGAATCTGCTTTTCGATTTCTTCTTTTTTGCGTAGGAAACTAAAACGTCAGTGACAAGTTGTGAAATACATTATTGCAGTCAATGTTGGCTATGCTCCTAGACCGTTGCTTGCTGTAGGTATCTACCAATTGAACAGTCTGGTTCTTGTAAAGCGCCTACTTGAGTTCGCGCCGCTTTTCGTTTCATAATGATCACGACGTCGTCTTGTTAAAACTCTTGTTAAATATGTAACGTGTAACGGTACGGAAGTGCTTGGTAATGCGAATTTATAGGGGTTCCGCTTTGAGACATTTGACTAGGGAACCCTAAAAAGCTGTGCTCTGTACTTATACATGCAGCAATAAAATATAGTGGCATCGTTACTGGTTATATCAAGATTGATATTCATACCAACAAGAGTTAAAATTAAATTTTGATGCAAGGAAAGGAAGGACGATGGCAGAACTCAGGTATGATAAAATTGTAATCATTACCGTTGAGTTGCGCGTAAATTCCCTGCTCCGTCCTCAACTTCTTCTTGTTCACCCAGGAGTTCTTTTGTTAGTCTTTCTACAAGTTTTAGTTCTAATTCCAACCAAAATCTCTCCATTAGTGCCTGAAAAGGAAATCGTTGGTGTATTTTTTCATTAAATGCTTGATCTATTTACCATTTACATTGAACCACACGTAAGCGGTTGTCGCTTCTCATCATTTAGATGAATGGTGGTTCATTAGGTTACTGTACGTTTCTCACGGAACTGTCTACCCCGTACCCATCGGACTTATAATATTTCCTGACGATTTTGACTCAGGGGGCTTCAAGAAACGAGCGTAGGTCCTTACTTAAATGCTGGCAAATCATCAGCTACGCACCTGATCTTGCAGAAGTTCATGAGTAGCGGTGGATACCTACTTTCCGACTAGTCTACCGATAATCTAGTCACTAACTACCAAAAACTTAGTTACCTACCTAGTTAGTCAGCTATGATAAAAAAGTTTAAAGATCTTAAAGAATAGTAAAAAACCAGTGAAATGAACTGACCTCGATAAGCAAGTCTCCCAAAGCAGTCAAGTCGTCAATGTGACCATCAATATACTCATTGGCGCCGCGATTTATCATAATATCCTGGCACTCCATGTTGAATATACCAGCTTTGTAGATAATTATATTGGACATCGGCGATTCGTACCACGTCGGTACGTTTTCGATCTTCTTGAGAGTCTGTTCGCCTTCGATCAGTTGGCCAAAAGCCACGTATTTGTGGGCCATCCATGGAGCAGGTTGGAGGAGGATGAAGAACTGTGTCGAGCAGTCTACATGTCTAGAGTTAAATTAAGAACATGGTAAAACTTCCAGTAACTATGGTATTACCAGGCCTACCATCATTTCACATGAAGATATACAGGGTGGATCTGTGAACATTAACATTCCTTTAACCATGTCTTCTTCTAAACCATTCTGAACAACATTTATTGTTCTACGACTTTTGAAAATACGGCGAAATTTTTTTCGACTCATCATCATCATCATTTCAGCCAATAGACGTCCACTGCTCGACATAAGCGTTCTCCACTCAGATCGGTCCTGTGCCACCCACCAGCATCCAAGGGACTCCCGCGACCATCAATAGATTGTTGGTCCACCTGATCGGTTCGTGGTTAGTCACCCCATACAAAATGAACAAGTTAATAATTACGTGAACGACTTTGTATGAACAGTTGCAATTTTTTTATGCTCATTTCCAAAAGTCATAGAACAAAAGTTGTTCAGAATGATTGATAGAAGACGTGGTTTAAGGGACGTAAATGTTCACAGATACACCCAGTATAGGAAATATAAGTGTAGGTATTCTTCCTCTCCTTACCTTCCATCATTAGCCATGCACAGCACTCCACGCCGATCGTGGGGCACTATGAAGTTCTCGCAGTCCAGCTCCGTGCTCTTGAGGCCGAAGCCCCCGCCCTGCACCCAGCCGTCCTTCACGATCCGATGGATGGGTGTGCCGCTGTACCCGCCCCGGGTGTCTCTGCAGAGCCGGAGGAAATTCTCGCAGGTGTATGGGACTATGTCGGCGAACAGCTTAAAAAAAGTTTTATACTTTAGTAGATATCATAGGAGTGGACGCCCTGCCCGAGGTTTGTTTTTAACCACTTATAACCTGGACATCTTTAAAGGCAAGAGTGAACAGGCATCTTCTAGGCAAACGCGGGTCATCTTAGACCTCATCGTCACTTTCCATCAGGTGCGATTGTGGTCAAGCGTTGGCCTATAGTCTAATAATAAAAAAATATATCAAAGAGGGTGTAAGTAAGTAGAGATGCCAGATTTAGTGTAAGCTAAACGTTAAATTTTTCACCTTGATAGTATTAGTAAGTTAGAAGACAAGGAATTCACTGAAAAACTTACCATAAAAATCAGAGTGCCGATATGTTCATCATTTATTGCAATATGCATGTAAGCACAGGGTCTCTGTAAAGTGAAGGATTTGGGGTGAGGATTCTAGCATAGCGAAAAAAAAATGGTTGAGATACGTACCTACTAGGTACTTAGGTGGCTACTAGGTATTCAGGATTATAGTCTTCGCCTGCGATACTAAGACCAATCTTACCCGAAATTACGATACCTTAATTTGAGGGGCTCTGTGTAGGTACATATCCTACCTATGGGACAGGCAGGGGTCACCCAATAGCGGACCGCGGTCCGCATCCTGACCGCCGCCAGCCATTTTGTATTACACGAAAGATGTAACTGATTACCGATATATCCTCTATAAGTAAGAATTACTTATTACTTAGACTTATATTTTTATTTACTAACTCCAGAACATCTGATATAACTTGCAAAGCTTGCAACTGCTTCATTGCAATAATCCAAAACCAGGTGGTAAATGTATTTAGTCTCCACCAATTCTTTCAGTTCGTTCTCTCCGCCGAGAAACTTATCATCTATCAAGACGGCTACTCTGGACTTCAAGCAGAATGCAAAACCGCCATATTGGACTTTTAAACTGTTCCATACATGTTCCCATTCTACCGAGTTTACACCTGCAGAGGAAATAAGTAGACCTAAGATACAAAGTCCAATCAGCGAATAGTTCTGCTCGCTGCTGAAGGTGTTCTACCAAATAGCTGGTTAACTAAGTTAGCCAGTTAATGGCGCAGTGGCTAAGATATTTGCCCGAAGCGCGAAAGGTCCCGGGTTCGATTCCCGGTCAAGTCAATATAGGAAACTACATTTTCTAAATTTTCCTTGGGTCTGGGTGTTCTGAGTTGACGCCCCCAGTTAAATATCGTGACCTGTTACTTATAGTACAGGGGTTGCACTAGTTTGAGACCAGGTTTATTGGTGTGGTTGTCTGGCGCATTTATTTGATTCTTAATATTTATTCATATTTCGCAAATCGTCAGTCCTTCGAGCTGCACTGTTCAGTTATTTATGGACATAAGTGGATAACTAGGTAAGTTTGCATGCTAAAAGGCGCCATTCTGACACCAAGGAACTTCTACATAAACCTCCTGGAGGTGATCACAGAACATTATTAGGCGGAGGAGGTGACTACCAGGGGTAAGGTAGGTATGTTAAGAGTGGTTGTAAAAGAAACTCTTAGATGGATACAGGCAAGTAGGTACCTCTAATGGATGGAACATCAAATTTCTTCCATTTATATTTGTACAACCCTTTTACGAGATTTACGCAGTACAGGAACTCCTTGGTAACTCTATCACCTATCACAGTGAATTTAATTCTATCAGTATCTGGAACTTTTTCCTTCAGTTTGGGATAGGAAGGGTTTCTCACAGAATTATGAGCATGTTTAATTTTATGAGAAAGGCAATCCTTTATCGTATTTCGCCAGGGATGAACTGAAATTGGTTTTTCTTCTGGGGGTGGTTTCAAATTGAACAAAGAAGACATTGCGTTACCGATAAAAGATTTATAAAATTATTCGTATTTTGGATATTTTTTGATAATGACAAGGTTTGTCAAACTTTTCTACCGAATCAATTTAAGTATAGGTATCGAAGATAATGTTGTTGGCACAAACAATATTAGTGTATTGAATTCGGACTGTGATTCGGACACAGATCATTGACCTATTGACAGATGTCTGAATCAGTCATCTGATCTGTCAGTCAGTGTAATTTGTTTTGTTGGTATTGAAAATCTGCGAAATAAATCTTAATTTTTACCGTAAATATTTATTGAAGACATATTAAGTTTGTAAGTTTAAGTATAATGAAGTGATGAATTTTTAATAGGAACCAGTTATTCTTTCACAAGTTATAAGAATTTTAAGTAAAGTTTGAAAAATGGATGCAAACATGACAAGTTTTTCAATAATTAGTAGTGAATTGTGCAATGAACTTTATGTTAAAGAATACAATAAATCCAAATTAAACTCCCTTATTGACGAACTGAACGCCAAACCCTACAAAGGAGAGCTTTTTGTGCGTAAACATGTAAGTTTATAGGTTATTTTTCAATGGCCATAATCTTGGAAATTCTTATTAATTCTTGTTGGATAATATTTAATGCGTTTTTTTAGGATGGCTCATCATTAATAACTGCATTATGTTTGAACATCAAGCCTTCAGATGAGTTCTTAGCCGCAAAGACATCACATCTAATAACCAGCATCCTCACAAAACAGAACCTGCAATTTGATGTTGAATACCTGAGCAAAGTGATGTCATGGTACATACAGTGTCTAAAGAAATGCTCAGATATCATTATGCCGGACATCCTTCATAATCTTCAGTGTGTATTGCAGTTACACTCCTCACTTGGCCAAAAGGTAACAGATTGTCTAAAATTTTTACCTGCATGTAGAATAGTTTTTTAGGCTTGTGTTCAAAAGTTACAAATGATAAAACATTTAAACTAATAATCTAACGAAATTATGTAATGCATTGTATGTACCGCCACACATCAAAGTATACAAAACTGTCAAATTTTTTCAATCTACTCTCATCTTACTGTCAAACAAATTAGATTGAATATGAATTGAGGAAATTAACAGATTGTGGTAACCTGATGTGTGGCTGTCTGTACATACATGTTTCAAACAGTCCTAATTCAAATTTTATTTTTTATTTTTGTTAGAGTTATAATTCCTTAGCACAGACTGTGAAATCACAAGTCTAACCTCCTAACTTAAGTACTAATTATTTACATGTTATTTTAATAATTTTCAGTTTTCTGACAGCCTCATTGGCCCACAAGGTATCCTGATCAACCTGATAGACATAGAAAACCGCCAGTGTCTCAGTACTCAAAACCCACTACAGATTTGTCTGATTGCATTAAAATGTGTGATATGCTGCATGTCTTCCGAGGAGAAGGACCAGACCAGCCTGGTGCCTTTAGAAGTTAAGGAACAGATCTCATTGGTAGTTGTTAAGTTGTTGATGAAAGGCTGTATGAAGTCACAAGATGAATTTTTATATTGTAAGGTTGGTAACTGAATTACATTTTTATAAATTGTACTCATATGACTTATAAGCTGTATACTACAACATTATCATAGGAGATGTCTCCTTTATTAGTTTTTTGTTTCATACCTGAATTTAGCTCTAATATGAGTGAGTAAAGGTTCCCAACCAAATTTTGCTTATAGAAACATTGTGGTATACTATACCAAATAGGTTTTTTAAGGTTTATAGCATATTAGCGGCCGCCCGCGACTTCGTCCGCGTGGAAAAGTAACTTTTTACCCCCCTTTTAACCCCTTACAACCCCCTTTTCGCAATAAAAAGTAGCCTATGTTCTTTCTCAGGGTCTAGATCATTTGTAACCAAATTTCATTTAAATCCGTTCAGTAGTTTTGGCGTGAAAGAGTAACAGCAGACAGACAGAGTTACTTTCGCATTTATAATATTAGTATGGATTACTTAACTATTTTTGTTATTAGCCTGCAATTCTACTTTCTCTTAAGTTTATTCTTATATTTACACTAATTTCAGTATAAAAATATGATGAGACAATATTTAATTTTCAGGTAATAATATCAGCACTGAGAGTTCTGTCTCAGCTTTATTTCAATGACCAAAGTGTGCCTGTGCCGTTGCCTGAAGTAATGGGCCTGTGTCGGTTTTTTGTGCTGTATGGCCTAGTGAACCAGGGCCCCAAGCCGGAAAGACTGCTGCCTGCTCAGCAAACTGTAGCTGCTGCCCCGGTGAAAGTAAATCCTAGAGGAGGCAAGGTACTTCAATTCTGTTTTTTGTTGATCCAAAAAAGGGAGGTCTGAAAGTTCATTGCTACTGGCTCACCTTAAAAACTCGTGACAACACCAACAATCTGCGTGAAGCAGTACCTGCGCTGTGTTTCGTCAAGTGAGTGAGGGTACCGGAGGCCCAACTGGCGGGAAAGAGGGTTGGCAGCGCACTTGTGACTCTACTGGTATTGCAGGTGTTTATGGGCGGCGGCAATCGCTTACCATTAGGTGATCCGTCTGCTTCGTTTGCCACAAAAAACAAATTTTTTTTATTTAGAATTTTATGTGAGATAGAAGGCGAGACCTTGGGGTAGAGGAATAATACAGCAAATTAACAAGGGGCAGTGCAGATCTGTTATGTTCTTTTTATTTTTTTTTCAGAAACAAAAAATTAGAAAGCAACGAAATAACGCGATTGAAAGCTTAAAGAAAGAAATACCAGTATCAGACCGGAGCTTGATGAAAGATGTGGACAGTTTTGAGAACAGCTCTGCGTACAAACCAGCGAGTAAGAACTACTTTGGAGCCACAGAAAGCAAAGAACTGTTGGGCATTGACTAGCGACTCTGATATGTCTGATGTAGAGAGCAGTAGGGAGGCTAAGCTAATCGCCTTGAAGTCTAGAGTGAGGCAGAGTGCTTCAAATTTACTGTTGGTTTTGGTTAAGGTTAGTATATGTATTTTAAGCTAGGGCAACCCCTGTACCATGAGTACCAGATGACGACAATTATCTGGGTGCGTCAACCCAGAACACCCAGACCCAAGAAAACTTAAAAAATGTAGTTACTTAATTGACTTGACCGGGAGTCGAACCCGAGACCTTTTACGCTTTGGGCTAGCACCTTGTCACTGCGCCATCGAGGCCGTCAAAGTTATAGATTCTGAAGATAGGCCTCAGAGGAATATGGATTTAAAAAACTGCCACGGTAATGAAATCTCGATGAGAATGACCCTGTTATGACTTTCTACGTCGGCCCGATCATCTGCGCGTTCGGTACATGACTAGTCGCAGCGCTTCTTCAGTGATTTTCTTCAATGCAATGTTTTGGGAACCCTAAATTTCGCGTCTGTCAGTTACCGATCCCTTGCGACTATAACTTGTCACCAACTTGTATTGTGTGTATTTAGTTACGAATTTTACTATTTCAGATAACAGAGAAGAAAGATATTTTCGGCTACTGGTGGGCTCTGCTGCCAGACTCGCCTGACACCAACAACTGGTCCATGGATGAAGGCGCCAAGAAGACGCTGGCGTACTGCGCGCTGACTGACCCCATAGCCAATAGTAGGGCCAGTGTATTGAGCGTTATCTTGGCGATGCTGTCTGGGTCGAAGGTGTATTTGTCACAAGCTGAGAATGTGTAAGTTAATTTTTTTAAGTAATACGTGACAGATACGCGGACTGAGCACGTGATACCTACTTAGCAATGGCCGCCATCATACGCCCGCAACAAAACCGCAACCACCTGTTTTGAATAAAATGTATTATAATTTGCAAGATTAATAGGACCTAAAAATGTATGATAAGATGGATTTTCTTTTTTATCATTATTTGGCAACTTTAGGTAAGGAACCTCCTTGGTTAATTGAAATTCTTCATTGAACGCTTATACGCGTATAAGCTCATCTTTCAATAAGTGTTAATGCTTAAAAATATTGCCATGATTTATTTTGATTCCGAATTTATTAATTTATTAAACACGTTTAAGATCCTTCATAACATTCTGATGATTATAAAAAACGTTTTACGTTTACATGTAGTTTGATTTTAACGTTTTTGTTACAGCAAGAAGGACACCAGATCCTTCATACCATTTTCGGTGTCCCTAGGATACGTCATCACATGTATGCACAAGGTGCTAGTTAGCATACTGGAGAGTGAGCGGAGTCATGCCGTCATCATTGTTGCTCTGAAGTGCTGCGCAGCGTTGGTGCAATCCACGCCCTATCACAAAATGCAGGAAGGACTTTTGAGTGAGGTTGTCCGTGCTACGAGAAAGTTTTTAATTCACAGAGGTATGGTGATCTAAAGCTGGGTACAGATTGGTGCAATGCAACATGTAATGCAACATGCAATTCAAGAATTTGACGTCAACATTGCTGCAATGTATCATGCCAGGTAACATACCCTGTAAAATATTCTCATGGTTTGGGCGCCTCGCGCATGAACTGCCCCTGGGTCGCGCATGCCCGACCGTTACAACTCGTGCGCGGCTCGATTCGAGATTGTCGGTTTTTGGTACAAACGCAAAAGGGCGCGCAGTATGCGATTGATTGTTCGTAGTCAATGCGCGTACCGCGCGTGCCATACGTCCAAGGTAACAGGGAACATGCAATGTAAGGCAGAATATTACATTACAGTTTGCATTGCACCAATCTGTCAGCTTTAGAAGGTTTTTTAATCATTACTAAAAGCTAAACCACTTATCATGATGACCGTCTCCACACGATATCGCTTCGACAAACGAGCCTAAACCTTTTTTTTATGTAAATGGCCTAAAAGGCCGGCAACGCATCCGCACTCCTTTTGGTGTAGCTGATGTCCATGGCGGCAGTGTTCACGTTTGTGTGTGAGGGAGAGACACGGTTAGAATATACTGCCTAGCACGTAAATCAACGAACTCTTCGATATCAATACCAGCTAAAAGAATCGACCCTCTGATTATTACCTAAAATTTAATTTATCTAACCGTGTTTTTTTTTTGTACATTTCAGACATAACTTTGCAAGTGGGAGCGCTTATAACGATGGGTTGTGTATTATCAGTGGACCCTAAAGTCGACGAGTTACTCAGAGCGTTAGAGAAAGACTCATCCCCTCCAAAAATTGCAAAAGATACCATTAACAATAAAGATAGTGAAGAATGTGATGACTTTGAAGAGGGCTATTCTGATGACGAAATGTTTACCACAGATGATCAAATGGATACAGATAATGGTATTGAAAGTGACAGAGAGAGTTCACATTTTCATTATTGGATTTTAGATATCTGTTTCAGAAATATGGGTTGGCTGTTTAAAGGAAATGACGTTGTTGTAAGTTAACTTTTAAATTTTTTTTGATAAGTGGCTGACGAGCAGTCATGGTTCACCAATGAATGATAAGCAATTAATGGATGGTAAGCAATTGCCCCCCTTTGAACGCTCCGTTGGTCAAATATATAATAAGTGTCATATTTGTGTTTCTTCTGTGGTCTGATATCTGTAACACAAGTGCTTAAGCTACTTAATACGGAGTCACGTCAATGTATGCGATGTTGTGTGAATTAATTTATTTCACTCCGCTCCGCTTCGCAGTGGAAACGCAGCCTTAAAGGGTTTAGGCATCTTAATGTTTGCTTTGATAGCAGAACTCGTGGCAGACGATGTCATTGATCGCCACTATGTCACTAATGCCACGAGTCACTAGCACGAGTCCCGTGAGATATCGTTTAAGATATGAAGTGACCGTGACAACACGTCTAACATTGTCATCTAGTACTCATATCCTAGTTTGAACTACGATACGATAAGTCTTGTTTTGGCCGATGGCTTTAATTAGAAGCAATGCTGTCTTAGTCACTAACACAACTGTAACTGTTACATTGTTGATGTTACTGTAAAAGTCGGAACTACGGTAAATATATAAAAAAAACTTAAGGTTTACTGATGCTTGTTGACTATAAAACTTACCGAATGGCAGCCAAGATTGGGACGACGTCCTGTGGGTAGACCACCTGCCCGTTGGTCTGACGATATTGTGATGGTAGTGGGGAAACAATGGATGAGGCTGGCTGGGGACCGTATACAGTGGCGTGATAGAAGAAGAGGCGTATACTCAGCAGTGGGTGTGAGCAGATATGATGAAGATGATTAGGTACTGTTACTGTTACCGCTGTTAGGGGTTGCGGAAGTCAGACGGCAGTCGTTTCATTGTGATTACCAGACTCCCCAAAATCTGAATCATGGTCTAAGCGTACCCTGGGCTTCCGAAGCGATAGCCTTGTACGCAACTGGTAATAGGCGCTATCTGCGTGTGGAAAATCCGTTAGATGGCGTACGTGTAGACTGAGGTCCAACTACACGGTGATTGGTTAATTTTGATGTGAGATGTCAAAATGTCACTAAACGACCAATGACGTTGAAGTTGGAGTTCAGTCTACACGTACGCCATCTAACGGATTTTCCACACGCGGTAGCCCCCATTACATTCTAAGATAAGAGTCAGAGTAGACATCCCAGTCAAATTAATTTCCTTCTTTATCTTTCAGAGGTGTAAACCATCAGCCATACCAGTGATCTTAGAATCTCTCCAAGTGTTGTCAGCGATATCGTTCCACCATATGTCTGAGCTGCTGCTGAGCCACCTCCCTCCGCTGGGCTCCGCGCTCTGCGAGGCTCTCCAGCACGAGCACCAGGATGTGGTGATGTACTCTGCGAAATTGGTCAGCATTGTTGGAGACGCGCTTCAAAAACTAGGTAATTAAACTTTGAGCTAGCGATGTAGCCCTGTACAACCTCCTCTCAGATCTCGCAGATTTTTATGGGCAGCGGTGATTACTTACCAGCAGATGACCCGCTTGCTCGTTTGCCACCTCTAAGACAATATAAAACAGTTTATATTTGTAAACATTAAGAAGAAGGTATGGTAGAAGAAGTGATCATGAACCATTCTGTACGTGACCCATTTTGAAATGAATTATAATACAGGGTGTATCTGTGAACATTTACGTACAAAAAAAGAAAAACATACAAAGCATCATACCAGCTTACCATCAGTAAATACATTTGCTCGTCCGCCATCACATAAAAAAAATTGTAAAACAATCGCTCAGTAGCTCGTATTAGCACTAGTTTGATGTAATTATTAAATCACAGGTAGTATTACATTTTTAGTACACATTTCAGAACAAAACGACAAGTCTCCCCCTCTGAGCCAGTGTGTGAGCATGTGGGAACAACTCCTGACCCCGCTGTCGGCCGTGCTGCAGTCCCACGAGAACCCGGCGGCTAAAGCTGTGGTCTGCGATTGTATTGCGAACATCGGCGATAGGGCTTTCAAAGAACTACCGGTAAGGAGATTGATATATAGATTATATATATATAGAGTTTGTCAAATAAATTCTTATAATTATATAGCTGTTGTTACTTGCGACTTCGTCCGCGTGGAATAGTATGTTTGAGTAGCATTTCAAATTATTTAAAACATTTCACCCCCCTTTCAACCCCTTACAACCCCCTTTTCGCAATTAAAAGTAGCATATGTACTTTCTCAGGGTCTTGACCATCTGTATACCAAATTTTATTGAAATCCATTCAGTAGTTTTAGCGTGAAAGAGTAACAGATAGACAGACAGAGTTATTTTCGCATTTATAATATTAGGTTAGGATTAGTTAAGATTTAATTTGCGAAAAAAATATATGTAAAAAAGAAAGCCTCAATATCAAATAAATAAGACACATTCGTAAAGTTATCTGTTTAAAAGTTTGTCTAACTGAAGTTTCGATGTAGTATTTCCTAATAATATTGATTGTTTCCCATTGTTTGTATGAGCAGAGGCGGCTTCAAGTATTGTGCTGCACTCTGTTGGTGGGGTCGTGCAGCGACGAAGAAGCGGCGGTGCGCGCAGCCGCCGTACGCGCTCTTGCTATGGCTGTGATGTTCCGTACTCTGAGAGAGGTATGTGATTTTTGCTATTTACGAACATATACACATTAGATAGATAGATAGATACTCTTTATTGCACAAAACATTACAGAACTTAATGCTAATTAATATACCTATACACAAATTATCGATTTCTTCAATCGTATGTCACCTTAACCACAAAGATATTTAGGACAATATCAATGGGGGATATCGCATGTGAAAAATTCGCTAGATGGCGCTATGTACCGCTTGGGAAGGAACCTGTAGTCAAAGCTCATTAACTAGTAAGTACACATGTCTCCTTCCCACTCTAGCGAAGATGGGTAGGTTCTTCAGTCACACAACCCATCCGCTCCCCGGTGAATGCATAAGCACAAAATACATATTGACACAGAAGGCTGACTGCCCACTAAGAGCTAAAAATATGTCATGTACTCACGCATGCGCACTAACGGGCAAAAACGCCTTTTCGACCACATTAATCCTAACTTATGACATAAGATTGTCAAACTGTCGAGGTCTATGGTAGAGGCCGCGCGCTTATGTACTCATGCCGGGCAACAACCCTAGCATATGTCAACGAACTCTTCTAAATTCAAAATCAGGTCAAAGTCTTACTTCTGTGTGTAATTATTTTGTGGCATAAGGCACCGGCGAAAGCTGATGACGTCGGCCCATTGCACATCGGGCCGGCGGCATAAGGGGATGAAATAACTGTGTTTAAAAGTGGGTAAACACGCCGTTGATTCAACGAATGCTAGAAATCATAATCCTTGACGTTTGTTCTAGGATATCTACTTCGTGAGCGACTGCGGAGAGAACATCCTACGGGCCTTGTCAGAGCCTACGTTAGTAGTCCGGACGAAGGCTGCCTGGGCGCTCGGGAAACCTGAGCGATGCTCTTGTCCTTAATACGTGAGTTTATTACATTGGATAAAAAATAAACATGTTGTTCATTCTCATTGACGTCAATCGATCACTTGTTATTTGAATGTTAATGGAGTGATCAAAGTCATGTCAAATATCATCTGAAAGTAAACTTTCAGAAAAAAGTTTATTTTTTAAAGGTTGGCATCACACTGGTGATGAAACTGGCGAGATCAGAGAAGTCGCTGATTACTAACAAAAATAACCACATACCCAAATCTAGAAAACACCGATTGGACTTTAAACACAAATTCAACGCAGAATTAAAAATATTAATTGCGCAATGTTTGTTATTAGATCATTCCGAAGTGTTTAAAAAACTCAACGTTTCAGGGAAGAACCAGAAATGGACAGTATTGACGATGACCTCTTGCGCCGCCTGCTCGAGGTCAGCATTCAATGCGCCGTGGACAACGATAAGGTAACGTAAACACCCTGGTTTACATGTTGATAGCGATTTGACGTTTGGAACAATATCCCGCGGGTTATTCTCGAAGAGATGTGGTTAGCGTGGCAGTAGTGAAACCCGTATTTCTCCGACTTTTTTTTATGTGATCGATGGCAGACGAGCAGACGAGTCACCTGATGATAAGCGATTGCCGCCGACCAGTAGTCACAAGTGCGCTGCCAATCTTTAACCCCCTTTCCCCCGATTTTGCCTCCAGTACCCTCACTCACTCGACAAAATACAACGCAGTCGCTGCTTCGAGCCGGTCTTCTGTGAGGCCGTGGTATGAATGGGCCGTATACCGTATTACTCCGGTCGAGCCGGCCCACTCATGCCGACGCGTGGCTTTCCCACGGTTATAATGTACAATTAAGATGACATTACCGTGGCAGTGGTCAAACACATTATTTTATCGAATTCGATATCTATACTCTAATTTTTAATCATGTGGAGTAAACTGACAGATGTCAATTCGTCATCCCCATATATTATCAATCAATTTGGCAGAAGCAAAATGTCAAAATGTATAGAAACTTCACATTTGCATTTGTCAGTTTACTCCACAAGATTATGAATCAGAGTACCTGTTGTTCAGAATAGTATGTAGAACTCTTGGAATAGAATAGTTTGTAGAACTCGTGGTTTAGGGGATCTAAATGTCTTAAGTTAAGTTACGCCCTGTATTTTAAGAGTTTGATCTCAATTTCGGAGAATTATGGAATTCAAAACTGCTACTCGGTAATAATGACTTAGTATAAATGGAAATAATCCGCGTGCGAATACTAGGTATGCGCTAATGTTATAGTCGAGATTACTCGTGATATTTAATGATAAATGCACGTGAAGATCACTTTATATGATGGATGTACGATTGTATGAAGGCAGAAATAAAACGTATCACTTTATAACTTAACATTCACGTGGTATACACAGTATGATAAAGTATAGTAGGAAGGAGTAGTAAACTAAATTGGTGAACTGGTGCTAGAAATTTCGCCTGGATTAGAATACGGATATTAAGTATACAATATCCATTAAGTATTGCTGTAACAAAATACAAGATGACCTACTCGTACTTAACGAATAGAACACTTTCCCCGTAACATTTTTAGTAAAAAATAATTTATCTTTGTTGAATCAATCCGATTTTTTTATTCCCAAGGGGCTAGGGATGGAATAAAAAAAAGTCGGATTAATATACAAAGGTTGGCAGCGCATTTGTGACTCTACTGATGTTGCAGGTGTCTATGGGAAGCGGGTGATCTGTCTGCTCGACTCGACTGCCACCTGTCGCATAAAAAAGTACTATTCTAATTGGTATAGAAATTCAATAGAGACTACTATCTTCTATATCTTCTATACTATTTATAAAGAGATAACTTCTATAGACAACGACAAGGCTTAAGTATAGGTAAACCGAAAACACGAAACACTTGCGCGATGTAATTTAGCACAGCGCCATCTATTGGTTCATTTCTGAATTACGGTCCCGAAGCGAAGTGAGGGCGGGCCACTAGTCTATGTCTAAATATCTAGATTACCGCCTTGTACAATATTTTTAAAACATAATCCTAGGAAACCGATACTGTAACCGCAGATTAATACATCTGTGTGTATAAACTCATGTATGAAACGAGAGTTTGTAGGTAATTGTAGGAAAACACGTGTGAGCAATATCATAATAGTTAATGAACCGTACAAAACCATAACAAACACAAAATATGCTACAATCTCGTATCGTTTCACACGGCTTGAAACTTAACCACCCTGTAATAAGGCATTAAATAGCTTAACATGTTTTGCTATGGAAATTAATGCGATAGACTTTGGTCAGGCAATATTTCACAATAGGAACGGTCGATATTTTGAACCTTGAGATTCTATCAATGTTTATGTATGGTCCATATGATCAACTGTCTACCCATGTCATTGAATAAATTACAGCTGATTATTCAGCGACAGGACGAAAACAAACATGTTAAAAAGTTACATATCGTTTTTATTGATATCAAATTGTTTTTCTATACAAAATACCTACTTGCTTTTAAGTAGTCTGTTGTCGATAATAAACTGAAGAAATGGAGGTTGATTTGATTAGGTGGACTAGTTGACTTTTGTGCTCAATTTTCTTTACTGAAACTAGAGTAATAAACAAGAAAGATTTCCATAATTGGTGTCATGTATTGTACATTCCGGTTCGATCCTCGCTCGGGCCTAAAAGGGGAATGCCCAAAGTTCAGAATAGTTTTGGCTGAAAAGCGCACACCAATAATTTTATGCGTAAAATATAGTATATAATGTAATTATTGTTGTGAGGTAATCATCAGATAAGTAAAAGTCGGAAATTCATTTAAAAAACGTTCTTTATTCATCGTCATAAACAATTAAGACGTCATCCAGAAATTGCGCAGGTACTGCTATATTTTCATGGCGAGCCCATGCCAAATACCAGATCACCGACAAGACGTGGGCACAGCATCCCACAGTTCGACGGCCTACAATACAATTGCAACAGTATTGTTGTATTGCTGCACAACCTGTTTTATTACTGTTTATCAAGATCAACACAGATCAGATTTATCAACACAAATAAATGCAACCTTAATAAAGTCAAAAACTTACCTCACGAGGTGCAATTTGACGAGTAATATATTGTCTAATACCATCCACACGAGGTGTGGTATTTGTCAATGTGTGTGATCTTCTTCTTAAAAGCTACCGTCCACAGGAGATGCCATACATGTGTATGACCAACAATTGGTGCACTTTGTTGATCTGCAGAAGTAGGCTGTCTTATTTCACTCCAAGCTGCTGTCCAGCAAGAATAATTCTTGTTAATACCTTAATACTTTAATGTCGTCGCTTGTTAATACCTGTTGCAATGAAAAAGCCCATATAATACAATCATATTGTCCACTGTAAATTGTTAAACAATCAAAAGATATTACGATAATTATTTACCACTGATTAATCAATCTTTGAATGAGATTTTGCACCTCAGCGATAATGGCGGGCGAG
Organism: Cnaphalocrocis medinalis; assembly: GCA_014851415.1. Taxonomy (NCBI): domain Eukaryota; kingdom Metazoa; phylum Arthropoda; class Insecta; order Lepidoptera; family Crambidae; genus Cnaphalocrocis; species Cnaphalocrocis medinalis. The sequence goes on from CM026285.1 coordinate 13,066,671, forward strand.
TGGTTGCGGAGGAAGCGGGAGCGGAATCCATGTTCAAGCCAAGGTCTTCAGGATTAGATCGATCACCGGAGTCCATTTTTATGCAAATTCGTTGTTTTACTTAATAAAAATATTATACTCAATTTCAAAAGTTCAAAACTCGAGAGCTAACGTGAATTTATGTAAAATGACGTTTGACGTATTGTAAGTGGAGTTGCCACTGCAAATATAACAATCGATACCTATTGATTAAATGAAACAGTAATCAATATCGATTGTTTCAAATTATTAAAAAAAATACATTCATATTGTTTTTTGTGTACCTAATTGGTGTCCTGGGATATTTATTTATTATTATTTTTTATTTTTATTGACTCCATTCGGCCTGGTGGTAAACAAAATGGTAGCCAACGGTAGACAACGGATGAAGTATCCTCAGGGTATCCTATCCGTTGGCATCGCCATATTGGCCCGCAAGCGTGAAGCAAGGAATCTGTCACGACACTGGATAAAAAAGCGCGAAAGACGGTAACCTCTCTCTCTTTCTCAAGTATGGTAAACCCCCGCTGAGTCTCCGGTACCCTCACTCACACACAGCAGTTAGGCTGCTATTGACGTTTGGCATGTTGACATTTTGGGAAATTATGAGCTGCTATTAATTGTTCTATTTTGAATAAATAAAGAAAATAACGCCTAATTTACCTAATGACGCGTCCTTAGGTACTTTTATTTAGATCCTTAAAAATCCTCCCCCTTGAGTGGTGGTGCGTACTCTAATCGATAAAAATCGATTTAATTGACGTTTGGCTCTAAAATGGCAACTCGGCTCTGCACTTCCAGGAAAATAATGATTCCTGTGATAGTGGAGTCAATTCAAAACTTATTTAGTGTGATAAATTATTTTGGACTTTAGGGGTAAAACGAATATGTTGACCATTAAAAATAATTAAAAACATAATTTTTAACCAAAATCTTTTTTATGGGCGTGCTATGGCCATTTTTGGGCATCGTGCTTTGGACCTGAATATTCTATTTACTGTTGAGAGTCAGCCCAAATGGTTGGCGGTCTTGTATCCCCGTGCCTCTAAAAGCACGTAAAGCCGTTGTTTTTGCGCCTGATCCCTCTTCGTTTGTGTCACACTGGCGTCCCATCGAAATATGGGGATAAGGGAATAGATGTGCAACTGTGTTTGCACTCACACTTGAACACACTCACACTTAAAAAAATTACAGGTGAAAATGAGTGCAACGCGTGGCCTTGGGAATCTTCTACGCCTTATAAAGAACGAGAACCTCTTGCGTGACCCGCAAATCAAGACCTTATGCGAGAGTGCTATAGAGAAGCTTTTGGACTGCGCGTGTAAGGTCGCCAACATGAAGGTGCGGTGGAATGCTTGCTATGCGATGGGAAATGCTATGAAGAATGAACAGCTGTTTACCTGCTTCAGTGGCTGGCAGGTATGTCTTCGTACTTTCCAGTATTAACTGTAGGCATTGATAAAAATATTCAGATAGACTAAGTTTAAAAGAAAATTATCTATTTTCTATACTATTTATAAAGAATAACTTCTATAGACAACAATAAGGCTTGTAGGTAAACCGAAAATACGCAACACTAGCGCGATGTTATCGACGCCTAGTGCCATCTATTGGTTCAGTTTGAAACTAATGACCCGAAAAGAAAAGACGGCGGGCCTCTAGTATTTTAACTTGATTGGTCGATTCTGTACCTTCTCGGCTGGTACTTTACATATTCCTTTTGCAATGAAGCTGAGTCATATATTGTCTGATTTGATTTAGAAAGGGTTTTTCCTTCCTCAATAAAACATTTATGAATATGAGAATGAACCCGAATGGAGTTTTTTCATACCTATAAAAAGGAATAATAAATCTTCGAAATATTACTGATGACATGTGATGTTTAAGATGTGTTAAAATATATGATGGTTAAATAGTTTAACTACGAGTATTCCTAAAAGTAACAAGTGAATCTGGCAGTAATATTTACTGATACGTCTAATAAAGAAATAGGTTACATATTTATTATGTTACTACCCGGAAACTATAGTCTATAATACGAAGTACTTGCAGCTTCTAGATTCTAAGTTTATCATAGGTCAACTATTATCTCTTAACGCTGAATTTCATCTGGCTTGTTTCTAAACAATTTATGAATAAAAGGATATTGGTTTTAATCACCCAAGATAACTCCTTAATTGCCGCTGCATTGGGAACAATAAAAAAGGGTTAAAAAAGCTGGCTAAAGGCTTTTCTGCTGCTGTATTTCGTAGGTTTACCTTATTTCGTTTCGTTGATAGTGATTTGGGGGAACTTGTGCCCAGTAAAGAGACAATAAAATTCTATAAAACGAAGTGAAGAAATGAGTTCCAGGTGTTGGAGACCGTATAGTAGAAGAAGAAGAAGAAGAAAATCTATACTATTTATAAAGAGATACCTTCTATAGACAACGACAAGGCTTATAGGTAAACCGAAAACACGAAACGCTTGCGCGATGTAATTGGACACAGCGCCATCTATTGGTTCATTTCTGAATTACGGTCCCAAAGCGAAGTGAGGGCGGGCCACTAGTACTCTATAATTTAGTATTTGTTAAATTTCCAAGTAATAAATTATTGGGTTTCACTTGAAACCTATTTCAGACTCCAGTCTCTCACACATAGGTTCAGGTCGCAATACACCTCATTGCCAATGTAATACATAGTAGTTTATATGTAAGAGATAATAAATACATCATTCATTCATTCATCAACAGAGACAAGTATTCCCCAATCTCTGCACTCTAAGCCAAGAGTGCAAGAACCTGAAAGTCCGCATCAACGCCGCGGTGGCGCTGCGAGCGCCGGCTGCGCGCGCGCACTACGGCGAGCACTACAGCACGGTGTGGCGGGGCGTCATGGCAGCCATGGAAAACGCTGCCAATGTGGACGACTTCACCGAGTACAAGCATAAGGACAACCTTATTGAACAGGTAACAAGGTTCTATAATGCTAGAAACTAGGTTCATATCAACGCCGCGATGGCGCTGCTGTCGTCTCCTGTGTGAGCACACTACTTCGCGATGTGACGAAGTGTTATAAGGAAAACTTCGGTTTACCGTGGGAGAGCTATGCTTAGTCATAAATGGGTCTACCCGAACGGAGCGATGCCACAGCTTCTTCTCACCGAGAATCGGCGAGAAGAAGCACTTGCGTTATGTCTCGCTAACTGAGTGAGGGTACCGAAGGCCCAATAGGCGCGAAAGGGGGTTAAACACTTTCTAGTCATATAAATTATTGATACCATCATTAGCCTGAAATTCTCGTAGATCGTTTTCAACACTACACTGGTGCTACACTACGCCTCCCCATTAGACCAGTTAGTGTAAAAGAGAGATGAGTATCGCTGTTCTAGTCCCACATTTTATGGTCCCGCGGGCAGCTAGTGTTTGACATTAGTATAGTTTTAGAAGGTGTATGATTATTTTTTGTTCCAGCTGTGCGTCACTCTCGCCCACATGTGCTGTATGCTTACGCAATCCGATCTCAGCGACATTTTGGACCCCCTAGTGTTCCACTACGATTGCGCCAAAGCCCTCTTCACGCAGCTATGCCACAAACTACCCCCAGAGAATGCTTCCTGCCTCAGGATACTACAGGCTGCCAAGCATGTTACAGTGGACCTGATGGCAGCCAACGACACGCAATCGCAGTCTTTAGGAATGCTGCAGGATATTTTTATATGGGACATGTAATGATTCTGAGGTTTGTGATAATATAGCAGTGACAATATGTCGCTATATTTAAAATAAAAATATGTTTATGATATTTATTGTGATTTTATGATATGATGTTTATGATTCATTACTATAAACTAAAAAAAAAAGAATATTTTCGGTGGGTGAAACAGCAAATAAATAAATAAAAGCGCCCCTGCTATATACTAAATCGGCATTGTCGTTTTGTATAACAAAAAAGATGTAATGCAAACTGTAGTGGATTTTTTATTAAGCACCATTTGAAGGAAACATAAATAAAAAATAATTTATTATTTTGACATCTTATACTATTTCGTTCAATCAGCAATGTTCTCTGGCAACATGTTGGTGCTATAGGTAGTTTTGAGTGTTCATAATTACTTTGGTTGTAATTATATGAATATCAATAACGTGGCTTGTATGTGTATACTGTACTCTGTAAGTTACACCAGACTTCAATCTTTTGTTTATAAACCGTCTGAGTGACTGTCTTTTAAAACTTTTTACAATTCTCACAAAGGATTTATAAAATGTTATCATAATGTAATTGCTACGTAAGACTAAAATGTAATGCATTTCCAATGTATGTTTAGGAAGTCCGGTCATTGCCGTATTCTATACAGAATGTTTTTTGCCGGCAGTGAACCACCCGACCTACTTGCGGTGTATTTTAATCGCATTGTGTACGCAATCGAATCGATCTCGTGACGTAGCTGCTGAAAATGCCATTGAATGGCGATTACAGTATATACGAACGTATGCCCAACCACCAAGGCGATTACGTGTTATCGACACTATATGTCGCACAGCCATAGATAATCGTATCTCCAGGAAGATAATATCCATGTATAGAATGGGTTACACATTTTCCTCCTGTGGCTCAAATATGTATAGTATAAAAAAATATCATGTACCTATTCTATTATGTGTATTGCCGTACTTAATTGAGTGATACCCTTTTAACGTGGCGAAATTTTTTGCTGGCTTACATGCCACAAAAGAGACATAGCTAGGAGGCACAAAAATGTGTAGATCCAGTTAAAAATGTTATGAATATACTTAAGGTTCAATTTACATCACAATATAACGAAATGTCTTATACATTGTAGAGTGGTAAATGTTCCTTTATCCTGTAGATATATTGTTCACTTCCAAATATCTGCAAACACACCTTGTATATTGCAATATTATTTTAAAGATATTGTTACCTACTATAACTAGACATTTAAACAAACATAATTAAGTTATTTTTATTTTGTTATCTACCAATTTTACTAACAGTCAGGAAATAAAATTGTTATCAAAGAAAAAAATGTTTTTTATGTTTCTACAATAAGTGATACTACACAATTTCCACGTATTTAGATATAAGATGTAACTAACTAAGGCTTAAATTAGTACAAGATGTCGGTAGCTCCCCCAACACAAAAAAACTCGGGGACATTTACAGAAGTTTCCTTAGCTGATCTGGGAATCGAACCTAGAACCTTTTAACAAAAGCTTCTATAAATACCTGAAAGCGTCTAGAAATGCCTGCAACCTTCTATAAATACCTGGAACCTTCCGTAATTATGTAGTCAACGAATTTCTTTGTGGGTGGAAAAGCTGAATTTTCATTTTGGAACTTTGGATGCGGTTTCAACACTTTTTCACGTAACCATAAAGTCCGCTTGTTAAAGTGGTGCAATGTAAAACACATGCCAACTTACCTACTGTTAAAAGAAACCCTGAAAAGTTAGAAAAAAGGCACGTGTTACTTTTGCAAGAAGTTCTTAACTTTTGTTAAGAAGTTCTTGTGAAAGTTTTCTTTCACAACAGAGTTAAGAAGTTCTTGAGGACTTAAGAACTTCACAATACAATGCGCAATTTCGTCTATGTTCTGGTAACGAAGCCGTCTGGCTGAGTGAAACACTAGGCACTAACCTACTGTAGATAGACTTTATACATAATAATATATGTAAGTAGGTACTTATAGTTGAAACCGTTTGGGAAAAATATCTTTGAAAGATTTTATAAACAGTAAGGAAAATGATTATGCAATATAAGATAGCAAGATGATTAGGGTCTCCAACAAAAATATAAACAAATTTTTTTCATTACATTTTGAAAACCGTTGGGAGAATCGCTTTGCTATGAATGGGCTGGCTCGACTGAAGTGATACCACGGCTTCACAGAAAACCGGCGTGAAACAGCGTGTATGCTGTGTGTCGTCGAGCGAGTGAGTACTTGAGGCCCAATCCGGGGAAAAGGGGGGCTCCAAAGATGTCCACCAGTGGGTCAATTCTCGTACTCTCAACATTGAAGGCGAATTAGAGATTTGCATGGACGAATGTATAAAATCTCTAAATTCGACTTCAATGTCGAGTACACGAGAATTGCTCCCCAGGTGATCTGTGCTGTTTTTCATCAATACTTAGTAGATAATTTATTTTTAGAATCTTCAATAGGCTAAAATCTTGACCATTGAGTCAAATACACAAAGCAAATTTTAAGGCTACACGTTAAAGTTATTATAATCCCTCTCATTATTATTTAAAACGATTCTCAACACAATAACACATCTTTACGCTTTGTTTTCAGCAGTTTACCTATTCATTACTTAATGAGACTTAACGAGAGCGATAACATTTAGTTAAGTTCTATCTTCATTTTTTATAATGTTTACATGTACGAGTAGTTAGGTTATTTATGTTAGTCTAATGTGATAGGGGTAATACAAATGGCAGACTTTATGGTAGGGGTGTTATCTATCTATCACCCAGTCAAACACAAAGTGTGGGTAGTAAAAAGAAGTTGTTATATTCTTAACAAATTGTGTTGTAAATGGAGACTATTTTGGATACCTAATAGGATAAAAAACGCCCCGTTGGTCTAGTGGTTTAAGTACCGGGCCGTGATCTCGGGGTCCCGGGTTCGAATCCCAGGTCAAGCAAAAGTATATTTCGAATGTTTCGAACGTAGCTCGGGTTTGTGATCACCAATCCGCATTAGGCAAGCGTGGTGATTAAGCCTAATCCCATCATAGTAGCGATGATTTGATTTCTATGATGGACGCCTTTGCCCTGCAGTGGGACAGTATATAGGCTGAAACTTTACTTTACTTTTTAAAAGGTATACAAAACTTTAAAATTTCTTCAACCCACTCTCACTTTACTGTCATAGAAATTAGGTTGAATATCAGTTGAGGAAATTTGATGTGTGGCTGACTGTATCTACTCTTTAGGTACTACGTAAAAATCTGCGCTCATCTTAAGATGCAGGGCATATCATCATTTATGGCATATAAATGATTGACACAATGGAAATAATTTGTGCGTCTTTGAAAACTGTTGTGACCTCCCCAATCGTGGATCCTATCATACCCGGTAATGAAAGTATGTAAGTAACTCAGTAGGTATTAAAAGCGGCTTTATCATCGCAGATAAGGAGGAGACCCCGAGTCCGTGACACATCGATAAGCACCTACAGCTACGCCGCGTTTTGATCTGGTTCCAACCGGATCGAGCTGAGAAGTCGCAATGTCACATCTCAGGAATCGTGACTCGTTATCATTCTTTGATAGTGCTGTCCGAAAGTTGATCTTGTAGTATTGAATTTAGTCTTGCATGTAAGCAAATCCATCCATCCTTGATTTGCTCACGATCCATGAGGAAATTTGAGACTGTTCCTGACAGCTTTAAGGTCCATTAAAACCAAGGCAATAAGCTTAACGTTTTATTGTAAAGACTTTCTTGTTGCAAAATGCGTAAAAACCTATTGGGATTCAGCAACACTAATCTCCTCTGATATCTCGGTCACGGCGGCCAATCTCACCGAACAGTCAAATACGAATACAAAATACTTTATTTACAGAACGAATGTTGAATAAGTTGACATTACAATTTACAAGGTATCAATTCGTCCTACCGGGAATAAATACTGGCATGTAAATATCTTATACATAGCATTCAATTTCATATCATTCATATTTAAGGAATCAAGGATACGGTACATTGTTACGTAGTCTAGTACCTACGCAGGATATTTGTCTATAGTGTGCGCGTGAGCGTGTAAAGGTAAGCAGCGCACTTGTGACACCACTGGTGTTGCAGGTCTCCATGGGCGGCGGTAATCGTTTACCATCAGGTGACTCGTCTGCCATCTATATCATAAAAAAAACATTAATTACACACGTTTTATTTCCTTACTCCACATTTTGGTGTAACACAAGAGACAGAAAAAGTTTCAGGCCGACATAAATAATCTGGCTTACCTAAATTTTTGTCTATCGCGGGAATCGAACCCCATGCGTTGAAATCCTAACAGTTGCACTGCAGGGAGCACCACTGCTCTTTGGTAATATCGAAGGGCAGAGTGAGGGAGAAAGCGCCGCAAACTACTTCTTTTTCAGAGTTCGCAAACTCGGCACTTGACAAAATTATTTATGCAAAGAATTTATTGAGGAAGTGAACCCATCAAGATAATTTATTTGACAACTTGCCTAGTTAACTTAATTACTTTTGCAGGTAGGTACCATACATAAAATTTGTATGTAGCATGTAGGATGTGGATGTGGATGTTCCTCTTTCGCCATATTCTTACCTATTTCAAGTCATGAGAGGATGCGATTCTCAGTGCATCAATTGTATGTATCACTGCGATTGGAGGAACAAACTGGGTTTGAAAGTTGAAGCCGGCACCTCTCTCGATTTCCAAACAGGTGATTTCAGTCCTAATGTCCTAACCAAACTGGATACACCTTTGGTCCACTTTGATAATGTACTCATTTGGTCCCCCGTGGGATTTTAACCTATAATTTCGAGGTTTTAGAGACCGCACTCTTAACTAATAGACGGAAGCAATCAAGGTACCAGGGGCTCCGAATGAAAAGTTTGATATCGAGGATTGGGCATGGGGATGCTAGCTGAAATTATGAGAAAACTAGCGGCCGCCCGCGACTTCGTCCGCGTGGAAAAGTAACTTTTTACCCCCCTTTTAACCCCTTACAACCCCTTTTTCGCAATAAAAAGTAGCCTATGTTCTTTCTCAGGGTCTAGATCATCTGTATACCAAATTTCATTTAAATCCATTCAGTAGTTTTGGCGTGAAAGAGTAACAGACAGACAGACAGACAGACAGACAGACAGAGTTACTTTCGCATTTATAATATTAGTTAGGATTAGGATTAAAGGATTGAAGACAGGTGTTAAGCCTAAGTAGCAGCAGTACCTACGGGATTCGATGTGTTCAAAGCTGGCCGTGGATTACTTAAGACTGAAAATCCCATTAGTAGGCGAAAAGGTTTTCTACCCCTGAAGATGTGTGTAAACCTGCTAAAATCCGCTTTTACCCAATTAGTGCTAATTACGGGTGTGCTCGGGGGTCATTGACGCAAATAACTTGCGATAACAAATTCACATCTGTAAAGAATAGGTAGGAATACTTATAATTGGATTATCCAAAGTGAAGGATAGGATCGTTTATGGGTTATCTGAGGTGATTGCACATTATTGATAGTTTATTGTAAACTATGTAAAACGTGAAGAAGTCTTGCATAACTACTAGATAACTTAACTACCTACTATTTTGTAGTAAGGGAAATTGTATGATAGAATAGAATACGTTTTATGTATTTTGATAGCTCCCTAATGGATGATGGGGTCCGTCCAGAGAGCGTAGTATGGATATTGGCCGCTCGAGGCTGAAAACTTTTTTACCGCCCTCATTTCTTCAACCTCGCTTCCTACCCTCTCGCTTCAGGATGAGGCCTAGATCATACCGCCCCCTATACCAAATAAGGCGTAGTGGTATTGATGCCACCCTGTTTTCTTCGTTAAACTCCTAGGATCAAAGATTTAAACCTAGGATGAAGTAGAGATTTGACAGCCCCCTGAAAAGTGCCTCCTGGGGTAGACTGCCCCCTCCCCTACGCTACGCTACTGCCATGTGTGTCCCGTTTATACCCCTCAAAGTCGATTCGGAGCCCGGGTGAGATACATATGTGAAGTTCGGTAAGTAATTACCACGAACATTATGAAGCGACATTTATGAGATCCTACAACATGAGTGCAATAAATGATTTGTATTTGATTTGTATTTGTATTTGATATGGCCCGCCCTCACTTCGCTTTGGGACCGTAATTCAGAAATGAACGAATAGATGGCGCTGTGTCCAATTACATCGCGCAAACGTTTCGTGTTTTCGGCTTACCTATAAGGCTTGTCATTGTCCATAAAAGTTATCTCTTTATAAAGAGTACCTATAGAAGATATAATACTTAGGTAGGTACTCTTATGTATCATAATAATGAAAAAAGTCGTTTATAAATTGCAAAAAAGTCCGTACTGTTTATTTTGTTTACCTATTTACGGCTTTTACGCACATTCTGTGCCGTAAGGTTATCATGATAGGTGAGTTAAATTTAGTCTACCGAATGTTAACAATTTAAATAAACAATGGAAATGTACGAAAAAATCGGCGCAGAAATATTGTTTATCTTTTAATTAGGCGCTAAATTCATCTTCGCGTTCGAGATGATCAGGCGCATGCGGCGTGACTGAAATTCAGTGGAATAATTTTTACAAAGGTCAGCATAACAATTTGTTACAACAGCTTCGGCAGATATCTATTCCATTTCTTATGTTCTTAGGAATAAAAATACATAAAGAGGCTTGGTAGTGTTTTTTTATTTAATAGGTGGCTGACGACCGGACGGAACATCTGATGGTAAGCGATTGCCGCCGATTAGACATCTGGAACAGCAGTAGTCACAAGTGCGCTGCCAATCTTTAGCCCCCTTACTTCCCATTGGGCCTACGATACCCTCACTCACTTTATCTACCTACCTACTTACCTACACACGTATCTAATAATATTAGACTCGTAGGTACCTACAATATAGCTAGCTATATTTTAATAGGGTATATTAATAAGGGTTCTTCATAACTAAGTACTTACATAGTTACAACTAGATACCAATTTAGAATATCATTTTGATGTATTAAATAGGAAAGCGCATCTGTAATTCAATAAGTTCAACAAATTCTGTAATGCTTCATTTAAATTTAAATACGAGTAAAAGACATCTGCACCAAAGATCTTTAATTTAAATTTAAATGAAGGACTTATTTTGCACTAGGTGTTGGAGGTTTTTGACTTTAAAATTAGTGTAGGTATCTTAAACGGTACAAAAATATAAGATGAAAAGAAAAACTCTTTTTTTTCATAAGTAAATACAGGTAGGCACTACAGGCTTTGACGCCGGTGGTTAAGGCCCACTTTGGATCATTGATCCAGCGCAGTAAGTAAATTAATAATTGCGCCAGACAATCACACCAATCAACCTGGCCTCAAACTAGGACAACTCCTGTACTATGAGTGCCAAAGGGACGCTAATTAACTGGGGTGACGCCCCCAGGACACCTAGACCCAAGAAGATTTAGAAAATGTAGTTTCCTATTCCTATCTTTACTTGATCGGGAATCGAACTCGGGACCTTTCGCGCTTCAGGCGAATACCTTCCACTGCGCCAACCAGGCCGTCAAACGTAAGTAAGTATTACTTACCTTCCTATTTGAGAATCTATAGGTAAGTAGATGTTACTTATTGGTAGTAACCTAGATACTAGTACTAGTAAAGAGTACTAATAGAACGGAGTATTCTGTTACCTTCTGTCCACCCACAGACACCTGTCCGGATCGGAGCCACGTGTAACAGCAACGTGTATATGTAGGCACAGTCAGCGCCAATGATACCTATCCAATTTGTTCTAAGTAGTTTGAAAATTCTAAGATAAGTAACTATGGAAAGGAACATTTACCTACTCTATTACATTTAAGTATAGCAATTTTGCTTCATAAAAACTTTGATTATTATTATTTGAGACTCCAAGTCTCAAATGTCACGATATTTTCACCGCTTAGGCACAGAACATAACAACACATAACAAGAACTTTTGAGGTTTTTTTATGTGATAGGTAGATGACGCGCAGACGGAACTCGAAACACCAGTTACTAATCGTTAGCCGCCCCTATGGCAGCTTTAGTGGCTCGTCTCGCCTCCACCAGAGCCTCATAGAGGCGGGCCTCATTCTCGAGGTCCCGTCTCCGCCGGCGTCTACTGTTAGTATACGCCCTGCGGGCAGCAAAATAAGCTGCCCGGAGACCCGCGATCTCTTCCGTCCACTAATAGATGGCATGACGGTGCGCTGTCCACCTTTAACCTCCTTTCCCCCAATTGGGCCTGCGGTACTCTCACTCACTCGACGAAACACAGCGCAGGCGCTGCTTCACGCCGGTCTTCTATGAAGCCTCTTGTGACGGTGTTGCTTAGTTGACTAGATAGGTACCATATTTTTGTCGCATAACGTCGTAAGGCACATAAGCCTTTTAAAAGGCATAAAACAATTGATTTTCCATTGTGTGTGCTGTCTGGGCGTTACGACGTTAATGTACTAATCTACCTAATTAATTACAAACATGTACTTACCTAAAACCTTGATAGGAGGTAGTTTTGAGACAAGTAGGTGCCTAACAGAAGTTCTAGACTTTAGTTTTGAGGCAATGTTTCAAGCAAAAAAGTCATATAAAGCGGAACCCGGTCTTCGAAGCGATAGCTTGGAACGTAACCGGGACAAAACGCAAAGATAAAGATTATGATATTTTACGTAATAAGATAATAAAGATGGATTAGTTAATATAATATTAATACGATAAGTGAAGTATCCATCCAGTAACACGTCGAGCGGTTTCAAACGTGATTTATAGATAGTTTTAAATATAAATAATATCTTCCATTTAAATGTCCCACATACCTGCGTAGTTATGTGTAGGTATACCTATAGTGATTTACATACGTACTACATCAAGAGAATATCACAAGGAAAATATTTTAAAATGTAAATATTTCGATGCAGCCAGTAGTCCTGCCTTCTAGAATAGGCATTAAATGCTTGCTCATATTTTCTAATAGGTTCTACTTACATAAGATATCTTTTTTATACAACGTCGATAGCAAAAACTGCGGCTCGTTTGATGGTAAGCACAGCCTATGGACACTTGCAACTCCAGACCACCCGCATACTGATGCCTTTAGAACCTTAACACTCCTTTTTTGAAGAACCTCCTGTAGTCCCACGGGAAAACTGGAGGAAGTTAATTCCACAGCCGGAGCGTTCGCGGTAGAAAATTTATCTGAAACTGCACCGTGTGCGACCATTGGGGATCAATACTGTGGACTCCATGCCGACAGTGATGATAAAAATATAGATGTTGGGATTACAACGAACAGTTCCTCAATACCTTAACAATCAATTTCTAAACGCAAAAACTTGTGGGTAACGGTAGTATTTAATTAGTCAAAATCGTCAGTTTTATTAAAGGGAAGTAGCTGATAACAGCTACTCGAGGCAAATCTAGCGAATATTTATTACCTAACTCTACGGAGTGCCACTACCTACTCTTTGCGTTTAATATCGTCGTAAGACCCAAAAGCCTTTTAAAAGGCATAAAACAATAATTGATTTTCTATTGTGGCTGCTGTCTGGGCCTTACGAAGTTAAACTTATTAGTTAATATTTTTGCCAAATAAATCATTTAAAGCAGGTATAAGTCCGCACGATAAATTAACACACATTGCCGATGTGTGCAGGATTTCTCAAATGAATACCGGATTGCCTAATTAAATAAATATATCAAGTCATGAAATCGTTCTTGGGCATGCAAGTACCGAGTGATCATTTTAATATTCACATCAACATTCTAACTCGAGAATCGTGGGCTTGAAATTTAACAGCATGAAACTCGGGCACGAGCCCGGAAAATACAACTGATACTGGCACTTGCCAGGGTAATAGCAGCAGCTGATTTTAAATAAGGCATTTTGAATAAAATAATTGTACAAGGGGCTATACGAATGAAACTAGCGCCGCCAACCTATTTACACTGATTGTGGCGAAAATACGATATTTTTTAAGAAAGCAAAACATTACAGACTTAGATAAAAGTAAATTGAATTTTTCAAGATGCAATACAATATATAAAACACGCGAGAAGTAATAATAATGTCAATTATTGCTAAAAGTGGCTGTTTTTAGCAAATAGGTTGGCGGCGCTAGTTTTATTCGTATAGCCCCTTAACTTATGCTACAATAAAACATTTTAATGTAGAAAACGTAGTGGTGAATGTAATAAAATATTATGTAACTCGATTTCGTCAGAAATGAGGGTTGGTTCTTGTTTGCAAAACTATGCACAATTAGGTATTCTGAGTGTTTGCTAAAAATATTAGCTGCTACAATTGTAATTATACCAGAATCACAATAATGCAAAAGCAACTTATTTAACTTCACTAAGGGTCGGCAACGTACCCACATCCCCGCCAGGAGACCCGCTTGCTCGATTGCCTTCCTATCCTGAAAAAACCTGTCAAATTACAAATCTTAATTTATTGCGCTCTAGACTTACTACACTCGAGACTCAGTTGCAGAAATATGCATCTTATTTTGTTTTAGCGTATGATTCCCGGTTGGGGAAACTCAATTTGCAGAAACTAACTATCTTTATTTATAAGAGATAATTCTAGAAAATTTAATTGGAATTGCCGCTTTAGCTAATGAATATGTTTAAGATGTTCCTGTCTACATTTGACCACATAAAACCTTACTCAACACATCCATCAGCGCGTTTGTAGCAATACCAGTATCGAGCATCGGCTGGACATCTGACACTGCAAACTGGCACTGGTACGAGTATTTGGAGTCATGTTTATAAAACATCGTCTTCCGGGAACGGTGTGGGTGTCACTTGAGAAGTAACTTTTGCTGGTCATAGCTCAGGATACGTCAGTAAGGACACTGCCTTTAATCTCTATAGATACTTACCCACATAACAAGTATCTGACAATTCTTATCTTTGACCAATAAATTAGTTAAGTTTATAGTACCTATATCAATTTCTGTTGTCTTTGCATCTTTAAAGATTCTGCATACCAGAACTGAGGTAACATACCAGCACATATATCTGGCCAATTCATCACTAAATTACATGTACCGCTAGAATACGGGTTTAATTTTAAACACTATCTTTATTAATATTATAAACAAGAAAGATTTTAATGTACCTATGTATGAATCAATTCAAAAGCCACTAGACCGATTCCAAAAAGTCTTTCACCATAAGAAAGCTTTCTGATTAACAACTATTTCTTACTAGGTGCAGGAAAATGTCTCATGCCTACGGGAAAATATATTAGTTTACGCTAGCAAAGGAAGCTAGTCCAATAATGACTATTTCTGCATGAACGATAAACTAGTCCTAACTATAATATTTGTGCATGTAAATTTGCATTTTGCCGCTACAGTCACATAAGATGTATAGATGTGAAGCACAATATTTGGGAAAGATCTTTTAAGCAATAGATATGACGGAAAAAATATGACTGGTACCTAATTACTATACTGTTTCCTTTATTGTATTGTAAGAGCTGAAGTAGAAAAGCAGACTAATACCATACGAAAGACCGGATGCACACGTATTAGTTTTCAAATGTATATAGACAGATACTTATTATGTTAATGTAAGCAAGTCCAAAGTTCAACATTTATTGAAATAGATATTTGCAACAGCTGGGAAAATCAGGATTGTTCAAATTGTTGTTCACATCTATCTTAGTTTTACGAGTAAGAGTGCTATCTACTCGTACATTGTGGGCAATTGAAAATACTTTAGCTAAGTAGGTATTTAGATGTTTTTTGCGTTGTGGCATTTTCGTCTGTAGGAGATATTTTCTCGCGAACTAGTCTAATTTCAAAAGTGTTAAGTTACATAGTTCTTCAATCAATTATAGAGTTGCTAGGAATCTAAGCAAGTGATCGTCATCTAAAGATCTTCTTGCTTTGACTTGTCGTCTTGAGACTTTTCGTTTATGTTTGATGTTATTAGAACACTCGCTTCGACAAAAAGGAGATGCGTGTGTTGTTTTACAACATCTTACAATAACAGATTGAATAAATAGTGGTGTTAATGTTTAGGTTACGTCTGAAAATAGCAAAGAGTTAGTTAGTTCTTGTCGTTTGTATCATTGTTATATATTAATGTAAAGCGATACCGAATCCAAAGTTATCACAAGAAATGGGTCCTGAAAAACGATTTTTACGCGGAAGATTTACAACAACAGAGTTTGTAATTCGAAATCTTTTCTCTTTTGCACGTTTGAATTTTATCGCCGATAAAACGGCCAAGGCCAACTAGCAGCGCATTCAGTACGTCATCTTGTATTTATTTTATTGTAGGCGTGCTGTAGGTGCCTATATAAGTAAGATACTATCATCTGTAAATCTGTACCTAAGTTTTTACTGTAGAAATAAATACAACGATCTGATAAGGTAGGGGATCAGTTAGGTAGTGGACTTACCCACTGACAAAACCACATTATTACTTCTATACACTTACATAAGTACTATATTTTCCTAACCTTGATATAAAAGGACATGATACAATAAATTCTCTACCTGCACTTTAAATTCAAATCTGGGTGTCCTTAAAGATAAAATTAGTATTTAGGGCAGTGTTACGTTTTCCAAGAAAAGCCATCAAGTGTAGTTAACGAATTTCTCTTAGCGTCCAGTGTGATTTTATTGAAATTCCTAAATTTGCTTTGCATTATAACTTCTTCTCAATAAATAAGATGTTAATAATAAAATTTATGCGCTTAATATTCGTAGTTTTTGTGAAATTTGTCTTGGCTTACACTTAAGCCTCGAGTTGGACCAATAGTTTTTATTATTTTGAACCATCGCTTATAATACGGACTATACGGTCTTGTAGGCTAGTATTGCTGCGTCGTTGTTGGATAAGGACTTAATTCCTTATTAGCAGAATCATTAAGATTGTGTAATTTGATAGAATAATCATATTTTATCTCAAGGATGTGACTTTAATTGCGCAGTAATTTCTCAATTACTCAGAAAATGCTCTAAGGAACCAGTTACCTACTAAATAAGTACACATGATATGTAACAGTAGCCAAGATAACCATTTATTGACCATTTTTATCTACCACTTTCACGTGCAGACATACCTCGAGACGTCTTATTTTAAAGCAAATGTTTAATCTTTATCATTGTATGTTTTGGGAGATAAGAATATGAAACAATTGATAATAGCGTTACTATAAACCACTATCTTATCAGTACGAAATGCCTACGCGGAACCTGGATTTGTGTAATGAGATCTTCAATTTGTCATTCATGATACTGATATTTACCTACTAGGTACCTACTGCTTACACTGATAGTACCTCGACTCAGGTTTTTAATTCTGTAAGTCATTGTTTAGGAATTCTGTTGACAAACTTTTGATAAGAATATGTTATGATGCACTTTTTTGAGAAATTACTTTTGGTTAACTTGATGAAGTTTGTCTGATACCTTTTCCTGTTTAAGTTTATTTTTGGACTTTGCTATTTCCTCGGTCGTTTTGTTAAATCGATTTACCTGATTCAGTGGTCGTCTTTTGTTGTAAGAATCTTTTGACAATGTGAACTTGTCACTTTTATACTCCAACTGATATACCTAAGTACTCAAAATCTTCGAAACCCACATTTTGATTACGTTTTTACATACGTTCTCAAAAATATTTAAGAAAAAACATTTAAGCATTTATTATCTTTTTACGTACACGCACTACAATTTTATGTCAGTATAAAATTTTGCGATTACACAATAACACTTAAGTATTCCAATAAGATTTCCATTTCAACCAATTACCTACATTAGGTATTACAATTGCGCAATTAGGCCAGTCATGTTTCTCTTAAACCTAAAGATCTGTCTGGAAAAATGCTACCAGCAATAAGATCGCCTTAATGTCTATTGTCATCTATTTTAGTACATTTGCTTCTATTTTGAGAGCAATAAATGATATCTATCTACACATCCGTGATAGTCCAAATATTTTGACCTTCAGTTATAGAGCTTAAACTGAGGTGCAATCGCAAGTGCATAAATGAAAGTGGCTCGGTCTACCTCATGCCAGATCGATTTTTGTGCCAGTCGCCGTCTATAAATACCGGTAAGGTTATTTCGGTTCCTACATGAATGAATTATTGATGTATAGACCATCGTATGCTTGTAAAATATGAACAATGAATTTTAGTAGGTATGTGTACCTCGCAATCAGAACATTCCCTCAAGCAGTAAATACTCGTGGGTTAACTCATTTAAAAAGGTAATAGCGACAGTCATTTTAATACAAAAAATTGCCGGACTTAAATAGTAGGTTGAGGACCTTCTTTGTTTTTTTCTATGGAATATTTTGTGCTGACTCTTTCAATGTTATCTAAATTTATGAAGTCAGAGTCTTTGTATTCATTTGTAATTTTAAGTAATCATTTTAAATTTGAACACAAAGGCATCATCGCCCGCATCTTCACAAACAAGTGGAATATTCAAAGATGTTTTTTCCAGCCATTGTGTATTTGTCTCTGTATCAATAACTGACGTTACGAGTATGTTCTGGACATCGTGTTTTATTTATTTCTGGCCTAAAGCGTCCATGCTACGTGCAACCGAAGAGTGTTTATATTTAATCCGTTGCATCAACCTCTGCAAGACGGCTAAATTAGCTTTGTCGTCATCATTAGTGTTTACTTCGTGCATTGAACCTAAGATATTATCTAGGTAAAAAGGTGCAACTAATAGAATTATATTTACATACAAGAAAATTGTTTTGCACTGCCTTACCACATTACCAAAATACACTGTTTCTCTCTTCTACCCAATGGTTGTCTGGAAGCATTCCTACCAGCGATAAGACCACCTTGTATTGCCTTTGTTATTGAACCTGTATTTTGTTTCTGTCATTTAATATGCTTCTTTTCCTTGCAACACGTTGGGTGATATGGTTGGTGGTATGTTTGTCCTCACATTTGTCATGTATTGTTTTTCGTGTAGTTTTTACACAGAGTCACATTTAAATATCTAGCGTTGGTAGTGCTCGGTGAAGTGATAACATTGAACGGTAGGTAAGTACAGCATTTCAAATTGTGAAAGCTATCGACGAGTAGGTAAGTACGTAATTATGTATTCTTGATCTTGTAGTTAGTTTCTTGCATCAATAGGCAATGCTGAAATCATAGGAACTCGAGAAGCGGGAGTCACGTTGTCATCCTCCCTAAAGGATAAACTTTCCTCATTTCTGGTCCCACCCCCTGAACTTTGTTCCGAAACGAGGACGATGACGTCGGCCTTGACGTAGCAGACGTGTCGACAGCTAAGCGCATGCGTAACGTGCGCGCATGTGTGCGTTTGTGTCTGGCGGAGCACGCGGCCCGTGCGTGCCCTGTCTCCGTCTCTCTCTCATTTCATATCGTCATCCTCTTCCTGTCCGAGACATGGCGCTTCACTCGGGGAGCGCCACTGATTCAAGTTTAAAATACCTTCGGCCAACCGCGAACCCTCAGTAGTGTTCTAGCTGCGGTCCCATACGGTACACGTCTGAGCCTTGTGACAAGTTCGCTGTAAACATTGTGATTTTATTGTATTGTAGATTTTGTGGAAGAACAAGCTGAAAAACTGATCTTCTGTGCCTGTCTGAGCAGTTTCGAATAATTATTTCTATTTTGGTAAGTGACAGAAATTCATGGCATGAAATTAAAATTTATTGAGTCGATTTTCCTTCAGCGGCACGGAATAGCGGTAACTTTCTTGTTACTGTAAACTTGGATAAAACTGTTGACACAGTTATCGACACTAAAAGGAGTTTTTATGACTTGAGAAATATTCAACACGATGACGTTCGGTTGCATGGTAATATTCAGGTACCCTCTAAAACGGTATTGATAGTAATTGGAGTAAGTAATGAGGGTGATTTATGGAAAGTTAAGGATGGGGCTAGAAAATTCTAGTAAATGTAACGGGTGGAGCGCAGCAAGCAGCAAATGGCGGACGCCGGAGTGCACCGTCGACGCTTTCTCTCTCGCCGACGGGTCGGCTATTCCGCCGAGCCCGATCACTTTCGATTCTACTATTAATACTTAGATAGTATCTAATAATTCTAAGCAGTTCAATCTTCATACGGGAGTATGATACCAGTCAGACAACAATTCTTATATTTTTTTAAACTTTTAATAGCTCTTTTCTAAAATCATTTAAAAAACAGTTTTTTTCTAAAAAAAAGGGGTAAACCAGGCACACGGTTATTACAACTGATGAAAAATATGACTTCTTTTAGTTAGCCGGTAGAGTCCTTACCCACTGCTGGGCAAAGCCTCCCTTTAAGTCCCTCCATTGTTCCCTAACCAGGCTTAGTTAGTTATTAAAAATAACAATAGCAAATTCCAAATCAAAAATAAACTAATTAAAGTTAAAAATATGCCTGTTATTCTTGATAATGTTGTTAGTTAATGAATCATCAGGAATTTTCTGTTTAGTAAAACGTTGGATAACGAATTGTTTGAACAAGTTATCTGACGGTAGTTCCCTACTTTTTATTTAGACTACAAATACTTGCTTGGATTTGTCTTAAGATTCTAATAAAAGGAAATAAAAATACAAGTGACGGTTCTATTACAACATACCTGTTAGAGTTACTCTAACTCTTGAAGGTCTCTCAAACAAGTCCCAATCTCATAAACTCACAAAAGATAGATCCTTAATCTTGCTACCTGCAGGACAAGGTGTTATACTAAAAGGTCTGTGTGTTATTTTTTTATATTCATTTGGTAGGCAAAAAATATGTGGGTAATAAGTATAACAATGTAGGTATATTGCCATCAAAATGCTTCGGCCAAACATTTTTGATTCTGACTTCTCAAGAACTTAGGTTCCATCAGAATATTTAGCTTTCTAACGTACCTACCTATGTCAATACCTATCTTTACTAAGATTACATTTCATAAAGTTACTGATATTGATAAGTTTCATCAACTTTTCTTCCGGATAGTTTGCATAACAAGATTCTTTAACGATGTTACACAATCTTCTGAAACATGCGTTAAAGATGCTAAGTTATTGAAATTAGTACCTTATTAGGACCGTTGATGGACGGAAAATTCCACTTTGATAAAGGCTTATTGTACTTTGGACTTGACATTATTCAGCTGAAACAATTTTTCTATAAAAAGTCGAGTTTGACGTGGTATATTGACACAGATGTTTCCCGTTCCCAACGGGTCTTGCTCTTTACAATCATGTGACTTCGTCACAAAAATCAAACATCTTATTTGGATAGGAGTTATTGACTCATCGATCACAGCTATTTTATCTTGGTTTAACTTGAATTTGTACTCTAGAAATAACCCTGACAGTAATCATTTGTATTCATTACTTAATTGTCCTTGTATTGTGGACTCAACTCATCGAAATACAACTTTAATTTGATTTAAAGTATCAGTTCCAGTAATCTAGGAGATTAACATTGATAGGTATAATTTCTCTAGAAAAATAGCTACGTTTAACGAATTCTCTTAAAATAAGCATTTATCATTCTTTTTTCACACAATTTGTTGTTGTTTTAAAATTTATTGCTGCCAATTTTTTGGAACACTGCCAAGAGTGTAAAAATTTGGTTATTAATTACTTTTAGCAAATTCAACGACACTTTAAATGCAAGAAAAAAACAAGGTCATTACCTAACTGTTTTTGCGTGAAGTACCTACTTAATGTCTCATACTCTCTTTTATATTTGGAATATATCTATAAAGTTTGCTTTTCACTTGTTAAACAGACTTTGAAACTTCAAATCCTCCAAGATGCTTGCCAGCCCAGCCATGGAACTCCAAACTGAAGAGACCCCATTGGCGCTCCAGCGCCTGTGGAACCTGACTCGTGCTCGTTTAGCTGGAACCTCCACGGCTTTGGATGTCGAGCCGGAATTGGTGGAATCCTTGCCTATTGCCCAAGTAAGTGATACCTACATCTACTCACACAATAGCTCGCCGACGCAAATGTCTTGTCAATTATTAGATCTGACCATGAAATTTAGGAAGTAAAGGTGAACTAAATATCTTTCGCGGTTTTCTTAAGGTTCTGTAAACAGAAACGACCAACAACACATTTTTAAATAAATAGTCAACAGAAATTACTTATTGCTTTTAAAATTTCACAATAACTTTAAAGATATTGAACCTAGAATCTACTTACCTACCTACTTAAAAGTTTGTAGCCGAATTTTGTGTATACAATTACGATCACTCTTGTAACTTGAGAGAAAGGTGAAAATTGGTTGAAAAAAAGACAAATTATAGATAACATACACAATTTTGTCGAAAAAACGCCCTTCAATGTCGCTTCAACCTTCAGCAACGATTTTAAATGTTAAACTTTATAAGTAGGAAGTGACCGCAACTACCGTAAAATCTAATAAAAGATTTATCAAAAGACGAATACGGATGAGATGTTCTGTATGATTAATTGACCAAGAATTATTAACATCTACCTTAGTCAAGGCTATTCGCTATATGCCCTACTTTCTTATCACTATTATTATGTACTATGTCCATTGGACTATAAAATTGTACGTCATTTATCTCAAGATTTATGTCTAGTTTAAACCACCTTTTATAGACTTTGGAACTACCTATTATGTTGGCTATGCTGACATTATAATCTTAATGTAATAGAATGTAATTTTATAGTTGCTACTAAGTATTTACAAATATAGGTTACAGTATCTACATAGGTTACTATATCCGTTTTTCCAGTTGTTAGTGATTATGTTAATTTGGAAAGTAAAAAAAAACAATGACTGAATTCACTATAGAGTATCACGATCAGTAATAATTTTAAACATGTTTTTTACTTCGGAATAATAGATATTCTTTATTGCACAGAAACAGCTTACAACCAGTACTTATATGTATTAGGTATATCATTTTAATAATAAATGTAAGATAATGCTTTGACTTATTCATTCATTGTTTTGTAGGAACCTGAAGGAACCCCGAAAACTTATCTTCCGGCACCAAGTGACTATGAGAGTGATGCGGAAGAGGCGTTCCCCGAGCTTGAAATATCGGTAAGCTACATTAATGATCATACAACGACCACGACACGTAAAAAGAACGTAAGATTCCATACCTAAATAAATGTAGTACCTACCCGTGACGCTATAGTCATACGCATAGCTCAAGATACGTGAGACGTCATCATCATATTTTGGGATATTTGGGAAGGCGGAGGCCAGCATTTCTTTTGCAACACACTAAAATTACGAATCCATTTAGTTTTAGTTTCCTTAGTTCATTCGTTACCTAGTAAAAAACTTTAGAATCTTTAGTTAGTTTAATAAATTAGATATTTATCGCAACATTGGAATCTTGAGCTAGCTTAGAATTCCTTGTATTTTTCTGTTAACTGTCTTCATCTTGATTAAGAATGAGATGCTTTTATATAATGTATTACATATTTTTAAAGTCTTATTTACCTGAGTAGTTCTTATCTTGTCAATTAGTAGGAAAGTTTATACTGATGAACAGTGGAATCGTTGTAAACTCATCAATGAAATTGTTTTGGCGAACAGCGATAACCCACGGATGTTTACCGCTCTTGAAAGAATTGTGTCAGCTCCGTACACGATATTGATATGAATTGCGCTATTGACGTCACACTCGTCTTGCTCATGACCCCCTGCGGTCTGCTTATTACAAGCAATGTCATATTGTTACGTGATAGAATTTTTATTCTTATAGATGTGTGAGCAATAAAAATATGTAATTGCAGTTAGCAAGTTAAATGCAGATACCTACACTTATTTTTGTTTATCAAAGAGATTTCTGTCCCGCAACTTATCCTGCCTGAAATTCAGTTAGTCAAAAACAGAGGACTACCTACCTACTTAAAGTTTGTAGCCGAGTTGTGTGAATCACTCTTGTAACTTGAGAGAAAGGTGAAAATTTGTTGAAAACAAAATACAAAATGTAACTAATGTAAACAATTTTGTTGAAAAATTGCCCTTCAATGTCGCTTCAACCTTCAGCAACTGATTTTAAATGTTAAACTTTATAAGCAGGAAGTGACCGCAACTACCGTAAAATCTAATAAAAGATTTATCAAAAGACGAATACGGATGAGATGTTCTGTATGATTAATTGACCAAGAATTATTAACATCTACCTTAGTCAAGGCTATTCGCTATATGCCCTACTTTCTTATCACTATTATTATGTACTATGTCCATTGGACTATAAATTGTACGTCATTTATCTCAAGATTTATGTCTAGTTTAAACCACCTTTTATAGACTTTGGAACTACCTATTATGTTGGCTATGCTGACATTATAATCTTAATGTAAATAGAATGTAATTTTATAATTGCTACTAAGTATATTTACAAATATAGGTTACAGTAATCTACATAGGTTACTATATCCGTTTATCCAGTTGTTAGTGATTATGTTAATTTGGAATTAAAAAAAACATGACTGAATTCAACTAGAGTATCACGATCACTAATATTTTAAACATGTTTTTACTTCGGAATCATAGATATTTTTTATTGCACAGAAACAGCTTACAAGCAGTAGTTATATGTATTAGGTATATCATTTTAATAATAAATGTAAGATAATGCTTTAACTTATTCATTCATTGTTTTGTAGGAACCTGAAGGAACCCCGAAAACTTATCTTCCGGCACCAAGTGACTATGAGAGTGATGCGGAAGAGGCGTTCCCCGAGCTTGAAATATCGGTAAGCTACATTAATGATCATACAACGACCACGACACCTAAAAAGAACGCAAGATTTCATACCTAAATAAATGTAGTACCTAACCCGTGACGCTGTAGTCATACGCATAGCTCAAGATACGTGAGACGTCATCATCATATTTCGGGATATTTGGGAAGGCGGAGGCCAGCATTTCTTTTGCAACACACTAAAAATTACTAATCCATTTAGTTTTAGTGTCCTTAGTTCATTCGTTAGCTAGTAAAACAACTTTAGAATCTTTAGTTAGTTTTAATAAATTAGATATTTTTCGCAACATTGGAATCTTGAAGCTTAGGAAGCTTAGGAATTCTTGTAATTTTCTGTTAACTGTCTTTCATCTTGATTAAGAATGAGGATGCTTTTAATAAATGTATTACATATTTTTAAAGTCTTATTTACCTGAGTAGTTCTTATCTGTTCAATTAGTAGGAAAGTTTATACTGATGAACAGTGGAATCGTTGTAAACTCATCAATGAAATTGTTTTGGCGAACAGCGATAACCCACGGATGTTTACCGCTCTTGAGGGAATTGTGTCAGCTCCGTACACGATATTGATATGAATTGCGCTATTGACGTCACACTCGTCTTGCTCATGACCCCCTGCGGTCTGCTTATTACAAGCAATGTCATATTGTTACGTGATAGTATTTTTATTCTTGTAGTTGTGTGAGCAATAAAAATATGTAATTGCAGTTAGCAAGTTAAATGCAGATACACTTATTTGTTTATCAAAGAGATTTCTGCCCCGCAACTTATCCTGCCTGAAATTCAGTTAGTCAAAAACAGAGGACTACCAAATTGTTAAGTTCGAATATTTCTGAGCATTTTAAATGATCTCTCATGATTTATCAGACGATAGCTACATAGAAGAAATACTTAATAGAAAATTGGTGGTAGGTAATATAAGTATTCACAAGTTTGAATACAAGTAATGCATCAAGCACAAATGCAAAAGTCCTACAATAACAAAATATATATGAGAAGTTTTCAATATAAAGTAATAAAACAATTTAAATTGATTGCCTCAAGAAGTCGCTATATAGCGCTCGATAAAACCAACTTAATTGGCATCTGCAGATTCTCTGTAAGTAGGTCTGCTCGTAGACTCGTCTTTAATAATAGAGCATTTGTTCTGCTTCGTTTGGCGACTCATTCAACAGTAAGGTCAACAGCATTGGCGCTTATATGGGTTCTCTGTTTGTATTTTTTTTGAGGGTGTTGACCTTGCTAAAGGTGGCCTAAGCAAAAACTTGTCTAGTCATACCGATTTCTAAATATAGCTTGAATGCTTTTTGCACTTTCCATATTTAGGACGTGGTTACTTCCACATTTCAAAGTGTGACGCTGAAAATGATTATATTAATTTGGTAATTCTGTTCATATAATGTGTCACGGAAAATGTTAAAGTAAACAAGTACCCTAGCAATAGTAGAGTATTTTGAGGATAATGTTAGGGAACATTACCTCAAATACTCCACTTTACATTTATCATCATTACGGTCATTGAAGGAACTAAGTGAGTCATGAAATTGGCATGATTTAGGAGCGTCCCATTTTCCTTTGAAATCAGTGAAACCATTTCGCTTCCGATGTTGTAAGGCAAAAGTGTTGATCATACCCGTCTCCACCTATCTCGGTGGGAGTGGCTCAGCCAGCCCAGTTCTGGTTTCACGAATTCGATATTTATTGCCTGTCGAAACAGCTTCATGTATACATGTGCACATACTCGTTCACTGAAAATAGAATGAGGGAAATATTTGTACAAAAATAGCTCACGTTCAATCTCCCGGACGGACTTTGCTCCGGTCAACAAATCAAGAGCAATTTGCGAATTAGAATGAATAGATTCTGATGAATAGATACAAATTGTACGTGAGTACTGACGCAACACCACTAACAAAAGTGTTTATCAATAGGTGCATCATTTAATAAAGATCATGCAAACATTTTCGTCCAATTGAGAATGATTGGCTGATGACGTCTTTAAAATTCATTGCCTTTCCTTTTGAAACTTGAGGTTACTCGAGGACACTCAACAAGTTTTTTTTCAAGAACTACCTCCCCGGTATTGAGTTTATTCTTAGCCTGGGACTGGTTTACGATGAAAGACAACTATCTTTCCGCGCAAAACCACAGTTTTGAAATGCATCGAACTTGCAATATCTCAGGTCAAATATTTAAAATTCTGAACACGATTACGAACAGGTCTAGAATTAGAATGAGAATTTTCATAACGCGCAAAAGCTTTCGTAATTTTTTTGTGACATAACTGCTAGACAATTAAACTTGGCAGGAGGAAAGACAACATTATGACGAGGAACCTATGCTTTTGCCAACTAGGTATTAGGAATTAGTCGTACTTCCTTTATTCCGTCTAGCAGCGGCACACCGCTTGGTCATTGTACTCATTTTTAATCAGATCATTACCATAAATTAAAATGCTGGCCGAAATCGAACTTTGTGACTTTTCTGAAGAGGACTGCGGAAGCCTCTGTCTAGAAATAATTGAAGTGAGGAATATATGACATATTCAGTGAAGTGATTCTCTTGGACAAGAAGCTCAAAGAACATTTATTTCAGGAACAATCTGAAGTGACATCAAAGGGATACTGGACGGAAAATGCCTATCAGAAAGAGGTTGTTTTGGATGCGAGCCTCCTCGGAGATGTCCCCGCGGTGTACCGCGTGCCTGCGCCGGCGCCGTACCAGATGCCAGTCATTGGGGTGTACATCGACCCCCGAGTTAGAACCGGCTTCAGATACAAAGTTAGGCCGATGCAGGTGAGACGAGTAATTTAATTTAAACTTTTAACGTTGTTGTAATATCTTATCACATCGCAGGGCTGTGGGAAATCGTCAGGTTTAAAAAACTGAGAAGTGTTGAAGATTGCCATCTGATACACTGGTACAGTACGCGCAATCTTCCACATTTCGAGGCATTTAACTTCCTAAAAATATAAATGTACTGACGATTTTTCACTAGTAAATATTGAATGTCGCTTAGTCATCGATGAAAATATTGTACTCGTACCTATTATCACAAATCGCTTTTGTTTCATCAATGTGATGCTTCCATTGGGAACCAAATAGAAAAACTATGAAGATCCATATAAAATTCGGGCAAAATTTTTCCACTGAACT
The DNA here is from genome assembly GCA_014851415.1 of Cnaphalocrocis medinalis. Lineage (NCBI taxonomy): Eukaryota > Metazoa > Arthropoda > Insecta > Lepidoptera > Crambidae > Cnaphalocrocis > Cnaphalocrocis medinalis. The sequence goes on from CM026285.1 coordinate 13,094,236, forward strand.
GCAAAAGAAACGGGTAAGCTTGATGTAGTAAATACATTTTGGAATGAAATGAGTTTGGACAAATTAAAGGGAGGCTTAAATCTGAAGGAATTCATATTGTGTTTATACAGTTAGGTAACGTAGGTTCTTTTGATTATATTAACTAAACTTTGTAAGTAATGATTTTTTGTTTCCTTTTGTAATGTGAGGAAGAGACATAATTTCAATTAATGGAATATTTAGTTGCTGTACGATGAAGTCGATTGTGGTTGCTTTTAGAACATTTTTGCAAGGTTACATTTTCAGAATCATAAGGATGGTGAGTTACTTCACATCTTGCAAATATGTCCATAAACTAAGCGAAAATTCTGAGCAGTCATCGCTTGTTTCACTTTCAAGATTTAAAGAACAACGCTAATTCCAAAATGTGTAAAACCAATTCGAAGAATCTTCGCAAAGTTTCAAAAGATGTAACTACCATCGACTCGTTATTGCATGGTAATATTATTCTGATAAATAATATTATTATTATACTTAGATGTTTCAATCGTAAGGTTGTCATATTTTGTTGCCCACTTTTTAATTGAATTGTTAAAATTAAAACGTATTGTATTCTCATTATAATTAATCTCTGATCTACATTCTATTTCATATTATGAAGACACTGATTGAAAATTTGGATGGCAACCTTACTGCTTAAAGTTTAAATATTGATTTGATTTGTTACTTTCCATATATATTTGGGTATAAAAACCTTACAATTTGTAGAAACGAAGGTCCAAACTCAATTCTGTATTACTCGCTATCCGATTCCGCAGTTCAGCTCAATTCGGTCAGTTAGGTATAGTCGCGATAGATCAGAAAGTAGCGGTGTCCGTTGCTGAAATTTCCAGAGCGAAAATGTCACCAACGACCAACACTGTTATGTAGCGTTTGCGCCACAGGCTGTGTGCACTTTCGTGTAGGCGATGGTATGTGGATCGTCCAGTTTTTCAGAACCTCGCCCAGTGCGGCGTTGATACAAACCACGAGAAAGCTTGCAGAGACCCGACAGGTCAATGTGACATACTGGCTGGGAGCATGTTATGTCCGAAATAGGTAAACCATAAGTATCATTCATAAGGGCGTCACGCCAATCACATTTATGTTCTATATCATTTTGTGGTCATGTAATGATTGTTTCTTCACATCATCAGTCATTATCCTGGGTATCAAATAATTTTCTTGCTGCTAAACAAATCATCTATCTGAATCCTGAATGCGATCATGAATGATTGAAAAAATAATCATCACATGGGTCACATTGTAAAAACAATAAGATAAAACATATTTGAAGTAAATTTATATTTTTTTCAAAGTCAATTTGTAAATACTTATTTTGAGTGTCATTAATCGTAATTCTATTGATATAAAAATGTCTTAAAGTAATATTTTTTCTTTTCATTTGATTTAAACTCAAAAAGAAAATTAATAGCAAAATTGTCAGAGCTGTTTTCTTTATTATCTTGTATGTTTTCAGAGTCTGGATGCGCCCCTACTATCTGTGAAGCCAAGATATTTGTTCGGAGGGAAGGCCCTCACACTCCAATCTATTGGTCGTGGTTTTGCAAGACGCCTCACATTTGAACCTGTTGATTCCACCCTGAATGAGAATGACAACTATTTCTGGACTGACTCCAGGCCAGAAGGATTTGCTTTTGAGATTGAGGCAGTATCCGTTGGAGACAAATTTACTATCTATGACGCTAACCACGAGCCTCAGGGTATACTCGAAGTCGTTCAGCAGCAGGTAACTTATCTATTTTTGAATAAATTGTATGTATTTGATGTAAATCTAAAAAGTGAAGTTAAATAACGAGCCATCTTTTGGTTTTCAGAAAAATCAAATTGAACTGGACCAAAAAATCTTTGAAGATGGATCAATTGAAAAGAAAGTGAAGATCAATACCCTCTGCAAAGTAGAATGGTATGAAAACGATGGAGCAACAAAATTAGTTCCTGTTACTGGTACAGCCATTTTGATTGAAAGGGACGTGGCAATGCGGTTATCAAGAGAGTAATCAATGTTGCCATTGGCATCAAGCAGCTCAAGAAGGGATACGAACTGAAGCCTGGCATTGAATCTTCAGTCCAGGAGGATCAGCGTCAACGGCGGTGATATTAAAGACATTCCATGCCAATACTGTGTGGTTGGACTTGAGAGATATGAACTTCCCGTTGTCGGTAAATATCTATGAATATTTCTGCTGTTTACTTTTTCTTGTTTCAATTTTGGAGTCAAACATTAAACATTGATTTTATTAATTACAGGGACTTTTGTGGACCCTCGTATCATTCCTGGTTTCTACTACCGAGTCCGCCCGGCCGGCAGTCGTCGCCACCTCTTCGAAGGGCGTAGCCTCCTGCTGCAATCCGTGGGCATGGGCTACGGCAAGCGCATCACCTTTAAGCCCGATACATTGAACGCTCCAGAAAACTATTTCTGGTCTGACTCTCACCCTGAAGGCCTCGGCATGGAAACCCGTGCCATTCATCCCGGCATGAAATTCTCAGTCACAGGAAACGGGGTAAGTTAAATATAAATATGATACGTACTCTAGTTTGGCATTTGAAAAATGTCTGTTTATTTATCATCCAGACACGGATAAGAAAAAGCACGGGACCACAGCTATCATGTATATGTTCCAAAAGTTTTCTTTGGCAACATTTCAATTTCTAATTGCATTTCTCGTTGGCATTTGGCCAGGCTAATTCGGTAACTCAGCCTTGGCAGTTCATCTGGAACTCGTTATACTTATGTATGTACAGATTAATTCAATTGTTTATTTTCTTTACAGGGCCTTTTGGGTGAAGCTAGCGTCTTCAGAGCTGACTTGCCGCAAGTGGAAGAGAAGACTGTGTATGTCGACGTGCCGGGGAAGCGCGGAAAGGCAGTGGAGAAATATGTTCACGTAGACGTCACATGCCACGTGAAGTTGGCCACGACTGGAGGAGGTTCAGTGGACTCCGAAGTGCACTTGATGAAAGTGTCAGGAGTGGCGCTCGTGCGCAAAGAGCCCGGCCAGTCCACAGCTAAGCTCGTGAAGGTGTTCAACGTGGGATTGGACTCCCAGCTGAACTTGCTGTTCGCGCACTCGCAGACCGAGCTGACCTTCCATCCCCTACCCTAAACAACTCAAGAGGCTCGAATGGTGCTACAGCACAACTCAGTGTTCTGTCACAGAAGTGTTGTAGTACCAAAAAACTTACCAGGCGCGACAGTGGCTCCGTCAAATGCCAACCGATTAGGTCACGAGTTTGCAACCGAGGGAAGGTCAATCGATTGCACAATTTGCAGTAAGCGATTCGGTTGTGGACTCGTTTCGGATGCATACCGAACGTTGTTTGCGAGCTTACCACCAGAGCTCGAGGAGCGTTCCAACATCTCATCACCATTGGAGGCTGCTGCTCCTAATGAATAGCAGCGTTGAGCGTAGCTAGCAACCCAGTCAGGGGTAGAACTCCACCATCTAAACTACTGTACGTAATTTATGTCCCCGTTTACATCCCTTTGGAATGTAATGATTTGATAAATCAGTATTCCTATTTAGTTAATTTTAATGTTATTTAATGTTTTTGAATTAGAATATATTTTAAAATTACGTCTTTTAAAGAGATTACAAATAAAAATAATTATTGGAGAGAATTATAAAAAGACTAGTAAAATCTATTCAACTTTTGTAAAAGGATAATGCAACATGTACGGATTGTATTTATTCTTTGTTATATTATTATATATTTTTAAAACAAATACAGTATCCATAGTTTTTCAAACTGAGGTTTAATTTTGTCTCGAATATTATGTACCTACATTTTTTTAATTGAAATAAATAATGAATTATTATTTAAATCATTTGGTTTTATTTTGTCTTTGCCATCTTATTTGCTGGTTCTGCGATGAGGACACTTTTTGATCACTATGGCTGCATGCCCGCCCACGTCAGACTTTTTATAGGACCGATAGTCTGACCGATTTTTCCTCAGTTCTGTTTTTATTATTTCTGACCTACATTTTGTAGGACTTGAGCGTTGCTCCATTGCTATGCTATCAGTACATTCTATTTATCTCCTACAAAATCAATCAACAATTATAAGACGTGTGCGAGCAGCCTACCTCTACTTATAATGATTTTGCTCGGTAGAACATACTTACATAGGTTCTTTCTGTTATGTTTTATTACAAATTTGATACATAAGATGAAAAATATCAATGAAGTAGCACAATGTGTTCAGGAAATATGAATAAATGCATGATATTAAATTTTACAAAACTAATAACCTGTAAGAAACGAACAACCAATTTTCTCTTCGTAAACACGAAACTAAGAAACCATTAGTAAATAGGTTACCTACATTATACATTTACTAGTAAAAGTATTATAAGTATTTCATAGTAACAATAATTAGTCTCTTTTAGGAATTGGGGAACACCCTGAAATTCTTCTCTGAAATTTCTTTTGCTAGAGCGCCATCTGACTCGGAGCTATAGTATTCTTTATCTAATTTTTTTTCGAAGCAGCCGGTCCGAAGGACCAAAACATTTAGGATCTACACCACCAGGTGGCAGTGTTTCAGTCTTAGTTCGTTGTTCTGCAACGAGATGTCGCTAGCAGTAAGGTTAACAGTTTTATGAGTTCAGTTGCCTCTCAAGTTGTACGAGTGTGCGTAAAACAAGTCGCGCGGAGTGGCGCGACTCGGAGTAAACTTTAGCGGGAGTATACTCGACCGGCGAACGGCGATCGCGCTGGGGGTCTATCGCACTCGCCGCGCCAACGCTCCTACGAAAACCGCGATGTGTCAAAATAACTTGAAACAAGTGATATAGTGCGATCTTACGATTTTACCGTCGAAATCAACGAACGTCATACACGATGGCTTTGAAAGTTGTGTGCGGTGGTGTCTTATTTTTGTGCATTTTACACAGTGCCGCTAATTTCAATCTAGAGCCGAGGATTCCTGTCATAAAGTTCGGAGAGTCCGGTTCGTACTTTGGATTTTCCGTTGCTGAACACCAGAGCGTGAATTCTACTCATACGACTAGCTGGTGAGTGCCTCGTTTATTGGAACTAATCTTTGAGTAACAGCAGGGCGTGATGTCATATGTGAAGGTCGCCCTCCATATGTTTTGTATCGAGTGTAGATCTTAGTACAACGTGTTACAAGAATATTGTAGAAGTGTGATATCACAATTATCAGAAACAGCCACTGTTATCAGAAACAACAAAGCTATTGTTGCTGAATTTATATGCTCGTATTGTATATATTTGTTTATCTACTAAGTTTCAAGAATGTTAAATAACGTGCGTATTCGTATGCTCCATTTTTGACTTGAAATTGATAACGTTGTTTAATTTTCATTCGGCAAAGTATATTTTGATAGCAGATGAAAATTATCAGCTCTACGTAAATAAAATTTTACGAGTGTGAAGAGTTATTTTACTACTCATTCGCTAAATATAATCAAAACTTTCTTTGAAATTTCTTGGTTTCGGGACAAGAAAATATTGATGCGTTTATTCGTTATCATCAGAAAATCTCACAAATACTCACGTAGGATAAAATAATACCTACATGTTGTAAGAAGTACCTATGTTTAATGCCCCAGACAATTTAAACTGGCCAAGAAATAAAACACAGGTATTTCTAAAGTTAAATCTATTATTATTATATCTACCTACTTAGTATTATAGACCAAATCCCGGTGTTAACTATAAAACCCTATCATACTTGCACAAAAATACAGTACAAAGTTTTCTTTGAACCTTAAATCAGCGCAATAAGGTTCAAAAGATTTCCTATTTGTCCATAAATCCTTTCGACAAGCATGAGAGTGGGTGATAAATCAGCAGTTTTTTCTATTAGCACTTCAGACAACACTTATCGTTAACCGTGACCATGGTCCTTCTGGAACGTAACATTTAGTGGACAATGGATCTCAGTTGGGATAAAGTAGCGAACAATAAGTCCGTGCGGATGTAGAGGCTCGCCTCTACCTGAGAAGTTCGGCTGCGCGAGCGCACGCGATTCGACTCCAACAAAAAGTACCTGCGCACGTTGATTAAACTTTTTGTCCATTTTGACTGGAATTCTTTACGGTCAAGCTGCTATATATAACGAGGTTAATAAATCTTCACTTTAAGGTTTTATTTTAAAAACCAAATTGCACACGCGGAAATTTTAATATCCGGCAGTAGAAAGTGCTGCATAGGTACATTCCTTACCATAAAATTTTAGTTGTTCCAAAGCTCTACTAAGTTTAGGTTAGTAGTCTTTGGTTTAGACTTATCTATGTTATAGATTGCAATACTTAGAATTCTGACTTGTCGCATTAGTTAGTATAGAAAACCCAATCCAAGCATAGGAACTTGCTTTCAGCTGGTTTTCAAGTCTCAAGGACATGTCTAATTAAATACATAAATTACTACATGCAGTTGGCAACCTTAAGAAACTGCGAGGTAAAATACTTTTCAAAAACCAAATAGCCTAGTACTCTATGTCAGGGACGTATTATAGTGAAACGATAATGGCAGATTTAAGTAGTAACAGTCGGTCTACCATTTTCTGTAGTTACGACCATTACTCTTAAACCTAGGTTGTGAAACAGTGGAATTAGTAGCGGAGTACTTACATTAGCATACTTTTCCCATAAATTTATCTCTAATTGTGGTGTAGTGAATTCTGCGCAGTCGGGGATTTTTATTGAGCTAACCATCTAAATATTCATCGACTGTCTGTAGGTCTATTGCTGTCCTCTTTCTTTTACTAGATTGTTTCTTTAAAATGTAAATCAAATTTTTTAATATATTTCTCTTTTTATACTAGAGGATATTAATAGATTTTATGTATAATGTTCTAGGTGAAGCAAATATTTTATCGTATAACACGTTTTATCGTATATCGTGTGACACATTGGTCATTTTGTATTTTGCTAAAAATATACCGGCAATAGTACGAGGATGTCGCATCCCAAAACATTCGAATTGGGTTCCACAAATTTAGGGTCTTGTCTCTTTGCTGTCTTCCTTCATGTCATTGATCTTGGATAAAGGTTCCAGACATTATCGCTATCCCTGTCAATAAATAAAAAGTAAATTTTTGTGATCAATGTCCGTTCACGCGGACACCATTGCTTTCCCAATCGTTAATAAATTCCGATAATTTTTTATTCTTGCTGGTGTATCCTGTTGATCCGGTTTTGTACATTTATTCAACTGTCTTCTTTATTTGACCCACGAACTTTTATGGTCTTATGTTTAAATAAGTCATTTCCGAGATCAAAGGTTTACAGTTTATTATGAGTAATGCTAGTAAACAGGTTAATTTTATTTGCCAATTCATGATATTTGTTCTTGAAAATAAATGACTCATTGATTTGTAATGCCCAAGTCCAATAGATCTATTTTGTCTTAAATATTTCCTATGGTTCTGTAGGTTTTTAGAATATTTTGCAAAATGTAGTAGGTATGTTCCTACTGACCTAGCAATCACATTATCTCATCATCATGTGATTTACTGAAATATCCCATTATAAAGATGGTCATAGAGAAAGAAGATCAAGAGCTTAGATTTTACGGACACGATAGACGTTTCAATGAGGGTCATGAGTTCACGGTGATTTGAATTTATTTGTAAAAGGAAGGAATTTGTGATTGTAAAAGGAAGACTAAAAGTTACCAAAACCGTCCCTTATTTTGCTGCGCGCGCGAAACGCAGTATTTGTATGTGATCCACATTTCTCATGAAATTTCACACTGACGCGATGCAAATGAACTTTGGCAAGCTTCATCCATCAGATCATAATAACCCACTGTTGGATGTTCTGCAATTCAATTCGTCTGTGGATAAGTGCATTACAGCAGGCGCCAGGAAGTTGAGCTAGTGAGGCCAGGCATTCCGTTTCAAGTAGGAATACGCTGTAATATTACGTAAAACAACTATAAACATAAATTATAGACGAAGGATAGTAGCCATATTAATAAGTTTAGAAGGGATCTTTTAAAACGATAGGTCATGAACTAACTAGGAAAAACGTGAATTTACATCATAACATTATTGCAGTGGATACGTAAACAAACATGTATTAATATAGTATAAGTGCTACGTACTATAGAAATTGGGGAACACTAGCTGCGACCTACTAGGGACAGCAGAGCCAAGAAACATGATTCAAATGCAAACATAAGTTCGAGTTTAAACTTTCAACTTATCCAAAGAAAGTGCAAATTTCAACACACAGTTCCAACTTCACTTCCACGACTGTTTATAGAGTTACCTACCGCACTTAGACGCAAAGAGGGCGCGATTTGAGGCAAAAATAGTTTATGGATTATAAGGGAGGATATTTTTGGAAAGATTGCGGAGAGTAATGTTTCCTGGGTTAAGGGTGAAGCGAGACGACCATTGTTTTCTATGACATCCAAAGTAATTAATAACATGTACGGGAATGACAATTATCAAGATGGGATGAGATGACATGTACAGAGTGGTGGGAAAGACTTGGATGAGGCTGGCACAGACCGTTGTCGAGCTTAGGAGGAGGCCTATACTATGCCCTGCAGTGGGATCAAGATACAGGCTAATGATGAAGTTGTCGATGATGACGTGCTGGCACAGTTCTCTGTCACGAAAGTTTTCTATAAATCATCATCTAGGTAGAAAACTTTTATTTTAATAGTTTTTTCTCGTAAAGCTAAAACAAGAATCTTAGATCTCAAAATAAGAAATATTTATTATTTTCAATTTATCATAACAACTGCAAAACGAATGATATACCTACCTATTTTTAATTTTATGATTTAAAATATTTATGATGATAGTCAAGTCATCAAAATATCTTTTGAATACTAAAGAGACAGAAACAGGTATGAAATATTAACAGAGAGAATATTCGGTAATCCGTAGCTATTGATGATAATAATATGATAAACGCTTACGAGATAAAGTTGTAACTAAGTAGAATAAATGAGAAACATGGATCTATCTGAAATTGTGAATGTATCAGTAATTTATAACTTATTATAACCATACTGGATAGGATTGTTTTTTCTTGCAAGTTTTAAAGCCATGAGGAGAATTATGTGAAGTGATAGTTTTAAATCGTGCAGATATACACCTACTCTATATGGTAGTTCCTCAATAACAGACATGGAGGGTGGGAAGGATGACAGTCTAACCTCACTAGATTATAAGACTTCCGACGTGAAAGTATAATTTAAGAAATTAAGAAACTTCACGAATTTAAGAAATTTCTTCGTCAACTTTCAGAAAGCCACAAAGATAAGTAATCTTCATATAAAACCTGAATCTAATCTGACCTGAAATCTTATTTTTTGATTTAGCCTGATATGTTTGAGTGTTCATTACTTTTTTATTTCTTATTACTACTTATGTAAAATGCTAAAGGTTTTGCAAATGCAGCAGTTGTGACCTAAGTAAATAGAACATCGCCTTTCAGATCTGGATTGCGGCCAACGCCCCCCGCGGGTGGCTTATGATCCTCAACCCACACGTCTAAAGTAACAACTTTATTCGCAAATCCATCGTTTAACCTCTACTCTATTGAGATAAGGTGCAGTTTCTTACTTGCAAAGTTACTCTGCAACTAAACAAACACTGATATATTGTACTTTTGCCGACTTGTACTATCCACGGAGTTGTTTACGAGTGCTCGAAGACATTTCTCACTGTTCTTCGGCATTCGAATCTGTAATAAGGAAGAACGACCTAAATACTGGACGTCTAGCTTTGTCGCTACAATTTTAGAGCTCGAGCAAGAAACAAGCATTAGTGTTGTTACTCGTAGATAGACAAGTAAATTGCACAATTTTATAAACAGGCAATTTAAATAAATATATGTCTGTAAATTTAATGATATTACGATCGCAGATCAGGAAAAATGTGTTGTACTTGTTTGTTGCAATCACGGACAGTTGGAGTTTTAATAAAATCAGTGTGTCATGTATTTTTCAACTACAATCATAACATTGTGCTGCGCCCCTGATCACTATCATTATCACAACATCGTGTATCGTAAATATTATGTCTGTGGCGACACCAATCTGCAAATACTGCAGACAGCGCCGATAACACTTCTATCTAACTGTTGCAGCTGTCTGCAACCTTTATTTAGGACCGAGGATGTTTATACTAAGCTTCCAAGGAAACAACTTTATTGCAGCAAATAACTACTTACTCTACTATGATTCATGATCAAAATATAAATAGAAATCTATGTAGGTATGCATTCAGCAAATTCAAAATATTATACCTACTTTCAGGCTTGCTCTTGACGCGCACACACACAAATTTAAGTCTTTGATTTGGAATGGCAAATGTTTTCATATTGACCTAAAAATAATATATTACCTAGTAAATCAGATAACATAGTTTCGGAATTGAAAGTCTAATAATAACACCATTTTCAAATGCAGTAGTTATTTTCTCAACATCAAAACATTCAAATGCCTCTAAAGATATGGTGCGTTCACAAATATGTTACCGTAGTTAACTACGAATGAATTAAAGCCGCGGTAAATCTCTTCGGGAAGAGTTATTTTGCTCATGGACAGTTATAATGATCTTGTGGATTATGTTGGGCTGATATATTACTACACTCTCGGAAATGGAGCAAATGTGCTAAGATTAGTAAGTCTACTTTTACCAGATATGGGTGCTTAGTTCCATTTGTCAGTTTGTCACTTTAATTAAATCTATTTGTGGAGTATTTTCCTTTCTGTCTAAGAAATGAACATTTTAGGTGAGAAAGATTTTCTTGAAACTTTAGATAAAATTTAATTTGCATTTCGTTGGTCAGATGTATAAAATGTACGACCTAATAGAGCTGACTTTATTAAGATGTCTCTGATAAAACCAATACTAAGAAACATTGGCTTCATGTCTGTCTGAAGCCACATATGGTGTCATAGTCAGACAGCACCAAAATAGCCATGTGGGCGACTCGCGTAACTTTGGGAGTTTGCCTACGAATAGAGACATTTTCTCACAGTTTGACACCGTTTCGTAATGTTTGTTTACTTAAACAGTTTTTTCACCGTTTTGGAGACACTAAACTTGGAGGTTTTTATTGTGTTTGGTTGAAAAATAGTTTCGAAAAGGGCACAGCGCGCTTCGCCTATCGATTCGAAGTTTGACACTTCATTTTATTTTACGATGGGATATTAGAAAAGTAGTTTTATGTGAGTGCAGTCGAGTCGTGAGTGGTCGTTTCAATAATCCTATTGGAGTGTAAGTAGGGTTGTCCCCTAGGAGGAGTCGTCCAATTAAAATGTTCACACATCGGCCTCAGCGGGGCGCACCCGACACATCGGGACAGGGACTGCGGGACACCTTCGTCTATTAGTGGGAATTCAATGAACACGTTTACTCGTAATAAGTCGTAATGTGGATATAAACTTACTTTGAAGCAAGTCAGTGGTTCCCAGGGATATGTAAATAACATAAAACTTGACATTAATGTTGGACTAGAAAAAATATTTTTATTTCGAGTAGATTACGAAGGGATTTTTGTAGATTATTGTGACTAGCTTTGATCATTTATCCTTTATTAGGTTTGGTAAAAAACAAAATTGCCTATTGAAAAAAAGTTGCCGGTACAGTGAACTAACTTGATGTGTTTGATTTTAAGATGAGAGTCGATTGAAGAAAATTGACAGTTTTGTATATTTTGATGTGTGGCTGTACGTACCTACATTCAAATTCAAATTCCGTTCCGGTTCAACACTGATTTTAATTTCGCGTGTGGCCAATTTGTTGATACCACAATGCGGGTCCCAATAATAGCCATTTCGACCCCTAAAGAAAATAAAATTGTCATTCATAATATATGACAGAGAGAGATCGTTTATAACAATTACAGATTGCAGCGTCGGAGATTTACGCGAGAAACGAAACGTATAGTTGTGAAAAAAGTTAATGCACGAGTTGGTGCGATGTCTCAACAATACCCTTCTATGGGCAAACACGCCGGGCCGAGTGACGAATGGCCACCATAAACTCATCTTCAGCGTCTTGATTTATTAATCCATTGAGTTCAACATAATGTTTGTAACTGGTGTCGTCGAGGGATCTCCGCGAGATGTCTGGTAATGGGACCGGTAAAGGTTGGTACACAGTGGATGAAACGTTTCGAGTGACTTTGAGTAGGTTTCATCTACTCAATATATTTTGACTTTGTAGTAGGTATGTACTTTAATAACATTTTATTTACAATGTCAAAATTACGAATAAGTCAGTAAAATCTGAAAGGTGTAAGCAATTTATGCCTACGCTGATTAGTGGTTTTCGAGACTAAATTTCATACAAAAACATTAAAATCCAATCTTCTCTATCCTTGAAAATCCCTTCTTTAATTATTAACTTAGGTAAATAAGTTTTAATCTTACATGGCCGCATCATAAAATAATCTGTTTATTATTACACTAGTGTTATAAAAATTCATCATAAAATACTTTGTAACTGGTTTTGTGCAATCAGTAGCAGATATTATCTAATATGCAATTTATGCTAAAAATATTTCTGACTAAGTACTCTTGATCTACACAAGTTACGCGACTTATCTGCTACGACGATTGTTTCTCCACGAGTTTTACAAGTTTGCTCAATAGTTTAGCATCGTCTTTCACTTGTAAAATAAAGGGTGTAGGTTAAACTTTTCGTCAGCAGTAACATCCACGGTAGAGTCTATTCCTATTTTCTTTCTCGTTCCAACTTCCAAGTTAGCTGTCGTTGTTTGTGTACCATCACCTTTCTCCTGACACACGAAACCGTGTTCCAATTATTGGACATCACGGTAGCTTTACTCAGTCGCTGTTTATTTATTGCCGTTATTTATAAAGGCGCGTACGCACGCCGTCGAAACACCCTTTCAGAAACGTTTATGTCGATAATATACCGGCTGTCTTATAGATGGGGAATATTTTTGGTTGGAACTATTTAAAAGGATTATTTTAACTCAAGACTCCTTTTTGGGAGATCCGTAGGTTGCAGTTTTATCAACTGTATTGTGTTACGACTTTGGTGTCGTGTTATGTACTGTTATTGAGTTTAAGTCTTGTATTATAATAGCCATTTGGAGTCGCAATTTAATAGTTTTGGACGTATCAGTGACTAACATCAACATTATTAATTGGTATCTATTGAAATACATTATGTGTTTCATAAATTATTTTGCTATCGTGACACGATCGATTAAGTCCATTATTATTTTTGTTATATGGCATTTCGCAGTTATATCTAGTGTCATAATTTTGTGCTGACATTATAGTTCTCAGTGGTTCCATTCTAGCTCGCACCATTTATGCTCAGCAATTATTAGGTTCGGAATAGCACCGATTATTATCTGTTTGACATATCTAATTTATTATTACAGCTCCAATAAAGCTAACTGGCATTTCCTATTGACCAATGTGCGTTTAACTCCGTGAATAGAATCGCCTACAATCTAATGCAAAATCTAATAACTATGAACAATACTGAGATAATGTGGGCTCAGATGGTCTGAGATAGCACTTACGTACGTCAAGTCAAGATTTCAATTGAGATAGTGTTTTACAAACTTTATTCAAAGGTGCTTGACCTTACTTGCAGTTGACGTTTGTAGCACAGGTACTTATCGATCGATGACAGCCCCTAAACTATCCCAGTTAGGACAGATTTTATTATCTTTTATAATATCAAGGTTACTAAGTGATAAATAAATTGTATTTTGTTTATTGGCTATAGCCTCGCTAGACCACAATCTTACCAGATGGAAAGTGAAGAGGTCCAAAATGTTATGTATTCGCCAAGCTAGAAGATGCCAGATCTCTCTACTTTTACAAAAATAAAATGTAATACAGGCGGCGATTTGAAGCGCATATTAATCAGTACTCCTAGCTTTAGAGATAAACCACTAGTAACAGAGAAAACATATCTACAAGTATTCCTATAGGTACGAGTACAATAAAGATCAAAGGATAACAGTTTCCAGAAACCCACATTTTACAAATAAAACCTAGTTGTTTGTTCATTTTCCATTATCTTTATTTTTAGGCCAGATGGTTGAGGGCTATTAAACTGAATAGTATAATTAAATTAACCTAGTGAATGATTATAAATACGTATTTATCCGGATTTACGGCTTTGAATGCACGACCGCCATTCGGCTTTGGCGCACATTAGAGATGTAGCATACTGCTTGAAGATAAACTATTGATCTTCGATTAATTAGTTTTCTACTAAACAAACTTACTTATTACAATAAACAGAAAGATTTTTCGATAAAAAGAATTCCAACAATTACCTGCTCATACAAAGTTCGTATGAGTATTCTTATAAAATCTTGTAACTTCAACGAAAATCGAGGGCTCTTAAAATCAATTAATTTAAAAAACCGGTCAATCTAGGTCCTTCATTAAAGTTAAGGGGTTGCAAATGTAGGTACTTACCACTGGTTATGTTTGCTTACTCAGAATGCTTGAGTGGTTAAATATGAATTAATGAATGAATGAATATGCTTTTTATTGCACACAAAACAGAGGTATAAAACTTAAAACTAGTAAAAAAAACTAGTTAAAAGATATTGATTTTTTACAGATACACCCTGTAGTAAAGAACCGCTTGAAAGATAACTCATACATAATAGACTTGTTGCTATATGCTATTTTGAATAAAAAATGTTTAAGTGGAAAACAAATAAAAATTGGTTTATTGCTCTTATTATAAAATCGATTTTGATTCGACGAATAATTGTCGGATTATAATTTTACTTGTAGACATTTTCAACGTAGGTCAATAACGATTTTAGTCGCCTTCTCACAACACTACCATATATGTATTTTATGCACCTACAAGAACTAACTCGTTTCCCTTTATAGGCCATTTGAATCACCATATTGTTGGTTCGTTTGCGTTGACCTTCGTTTATCGTTTACAATCTGTAGGTACTAGTTATTAAATGCACAGTTTCAAGATACTAAGTTAATTTAAGACAGCGCCATCTATTGGTACGGAGTGGAACTAATGTCTGAAATAAAGTGAGGGCAGGTCACTAGTTGGTTAATAAAGATAGTACATGGTAATATTTTTGTCTGCTGGTGGATATCTACGATACACCATTTCCATCCACCAACCGTTTAGGTAAATTGTAAAGCTCTTTGAAATAACTCCACACAGGTATTTAACCTACAATAGGAAAATGGACCTATAAGGGTCAGATAATAAAAAAGACGTTAAATTGAAAGTTAAACTCTAGCTGGGCCGTTTCTCCGCGCGAAATGTAAGTCAAGCAAAGTAATGCCGCACTAAAACATAGAGACGCGGTTCAAGATCGTGTCGGAGAAACGCCAGGGGTGTCAAGACTTAGTTTTTTATATGATAGGTGGCAGAAGAGCAGACGGATCACTTGATGGTAAGCGATTGCCGCTGATCAAGACACCTGCAACACCGACGGAGTCACAAGTGCGCTGCCAAGCATTTAACCCCTTTACTTCCATATTGGACCTTCGTTACTCTCACTTTACTTAGGCGAACGCAAGCAGGCGCTGTATTCCGTGAGGCTGTGGTATTTATTACTCTGGTTGAGCCGGCTCATTCACGCCGAAGCATGGCTCTCCCGCGGTCAATATATTGAGTTAGCGGAAAACTCGCCTGAAAATTTCAAGATTTTTTGGCAGGTCACTGTTCTA
The DNA here is from genome assembly GCA_014851415.1 of Cnaphalocrocis medinalis. NCBI lineage: Eukaryota > Metazoa > Arthropoda > Insecta > Lepidoptera > Crambidae > Cnaphalocrocis > Cnaphalocrocis medinalis. The sequence continues at coordinate 13,109,937 of CM026285.1, forward strand.
ATCTAACCTAACCAATATTTTTGTGATGATAATACTGACTAAACTTAACTATTAGGTATATCTTATTCTAGGTATGTAGTTATGTATAACTTATTGTAACATGTGAAACTTTTTTTTATTACTTTTTTTAAACACCCTTTTATGTACCGTATTTTGAGTGAATAGAATGAATTGAATTGAATTACCCACATATAGAACAGCTTTCATGAATCATGAATGATGATCATGAATGAAGTTTTCCAATCAGAGAATTAGGAAAACAGATAAATTTTTCCGACATTTGGTTGAGGGTGTGCAATGGAGCTTTACCAAGGTTTTTGGCAGCCCTGTCCTCCACAAGCTACCCACGCGTGCGTAGGCGCCGGACCACTGCTCAACCAGTCCTCAACTGCGTCGAGCGCTGTGGAAGTTGTGGGACTCAGCCCGTTGCTGCTACGAATTACTGCGGACACAGAGACAGGGGAAATAGGCCAACTTCAATGTGGCAATGTATTTAACCGTTAATTAATCTTGTTATCGTTTAGATGTATTTTTATACGTTTTGACAGGTATAGGTTTTTTTTTATGTTCTATACCGAATTCTAGAGAAAAACAATCATTGTAGGGCGGAAAAAATTAACGCCATATATTTTTTTAAAACCATTTTAGTAATAATAGATGGTATTGATATATTGATTTGTATTTAAAAAAGTATCAGCCTATAAGTACAATAAGTACTGTAATACTGTAGAGCAAAGTCCTCCTTCATAGAAATCAAGTCATAGCTACTTTGATGGGATTAGGTTTAATCACCACGCTTGCCTAATGAGCATCACACACTAGCTCGGGTGTTCGATAAATTTGAAACAACTTTTGCTCGAACCTGGAATCCAACCCGAGATCACGGCCCGATACTTAAACCACTAGACCAACGGGGCGTGATTTGTGGAAATGTATATTTAGTGTTTATATTTAGCATTAGTACTTTATAGCGTACCTTTAAGAATAGATTTTGAGGTCACACCTACAAGTTGACCGGTTCATGACCTGTAGTCAGCGAAGTATAGTATCTGATAGTACATCAATACTCGAAGAACTTCATACTGATAGAAAACCTACTTGTTGAATTCGTAAATGATGATTTATTTAAGGTTCTTTACTGAGCTTGGCCCTTTTTAAACCCACACCTTATCTAGGCTCTTTAGACTTAAGGGCCCCACGCAAGGCCGCCAAACTTAAACATAAACATTTATGTATAATTACTAAAATACACATTGATAGGTACATGGTACAAATGGTATCTTGTAGTAATGGTATTCAGCCTACCAGCAGTTGCGCAAATATTTTTTTTACAGTCTTATACTTAACAATATATGTGTTATACTTATAAATTTCAATGTATTCAATTAATGAGATAATATTTAAATAAAAGTGACATACATCAGAAACCTGTCCTCGAAACTAATCTAAGCGTGGGCAAAGACAACCAGGCTTTTTGATTAATTGTCTCCCTTTTAATTAAGAGTCCCCAAGAGACTCCCTTGACCTGCGTCCACATTATAATTACTTGCTAATGTTTGTTAGTAATCACCTTGAGTAGTACTCACCCGTAACAGGAAAACGAAGTGCCGCCCGCTATCATTTTCCGGATAATCTCTAAACATTAATCTTTCATCGCCGAATGAAATAACTGCATAATGTTATGTGCGTGACTCAAAAAGTATAGCTATAAATTTAGGTTTAAACAATGCAGAGATTAAAGAATCAATCTGTGCTTCGATGGATTAACTGAACGGCCCTATATGTTGCTGACATCACAGACCAGTTACGTGATTTGTTGAATGATGAATGTGTATGTTATATTTAGCATAAGTACTTTATAGCTTACCTTTAAGAATAGATTTTGAGGTCACGCCTACAAGTTGACCAGTTCATGACCTGTAGTCAACGAAGGATAGGATCTGATAGTACGTAATGATACGAAGAACTTTCATACTCATAGACCTACTTGTTGAATTCATAAATAATGATTTTAAGGTTCTTTACCTTAAGCTTGCCTTTTGAAACCCACCCTTATCTAGGCTCTTTAGACTTAAGGGCCCCACGCAAGGCCGCCAAACTTAAACATAAACATTTATGTATAATTACTAAAATACACATTGATAGGTACATGGTACAAATGGTATCTTGTAGTAATGGTATTCAGCCTACCAGCAGTTGCGCAAATATTTTTTTTACAGTCTTATACTTAACAATATGTGTTATACTTATAAATTTCAATGTATTCAATTAATGTAGATAATATAAAATAAAAGTGACATATATCAGGAACCTGTCCTAGAAACTAATCTAAACGTGGGCAAAGACAACCAGGCTTTTTGATTAATTGTCTCCCTTTTAATTAAGAGTCCCCAAGAGACTCCCTTGACCTGCGTCCACATTATAATTACTTGCTAATGTTTGTTGTAATCACCTTGAGTAGTTTCACTAGCCGTAACAGGAAAACGAAGTGCCGCCCGCTATCATTTTCCGGATAATCTCTAAACATTAATCTTTCATCGCCGAATGAAATAACTGCATAATGTTATGTGCGTGACTCACCATTTCTAAGTACTGTCGTCATACGCATCCATAGGACAATTAAATTCGACACATAGTCCGTAGGGTTGCAACACTTTGAATACGAGTTACCCCAAAATTGTATTTATTTATTAAAACAGTATGAGACTGACTGAAATGTTGGGATTAATTTGTACGGGCGTCAATATATTAATAAGTGTGTTTTTGCCGAGTGATTGATGGTTACCGGTGACCCAATTTAATGGGAAGAGGAAAAGGTTGGCAGCGCATTTCTGACTCTACTGGTGTTGCGTGATCTATTTGCTTATTTGACGCATAAAACAGCCAAGATAATTGATATCGGTCTGACCGTACTTTAGTAATAATAGACAGTAAAGGCCGGTTTTGATCCATTGTTAACTTTTAGTTAAATTGGCTACAGTTAACTTTTACAATTTACTAGAACCAATGGCCAAAGTGGTTGAATTATTACTATTGGTTAAGATTTACTGTTGAAAAAACATTTTTATCAATATTTCTCCAATTTTTATATTTTTAACTAAATCTTCAGTTTACCCTAATACGACTTTTTCATCATTATTCAATTTCTTCGAGATACATTTAATCAAGTAATTAAGAAATAAACTTGTAAACCCATTGGCATCCCTAGCCACGCAGTACAAAGGGCCGCCAGTCAAGACCGTCATATCGACGTGATTGAATTGCTGAGCGGCGCTCGGTCATCCGACCTTTGATTGAATAAATCAATCAGAGTATGATTATTGTACGTATGCATAACTATGTTTTGTCTCGAGGAACAATGTATTAATTGAGACGCGATCTGATAAGTTATGTGTTTACGCTGGTAATTTCCTGGCGAATGAGGTTGGTTTGCATAATGGAGTATGATAGCTTTAAAGCAATTAAGAATTACTTGAATTATAAGACACCACTACTAATCATACAGTCAACAGCCTGTGAGCGCCCACTGGTGTACATAAGCCCTTTATATTGTGCCACCAATATATCTCGAGATGATCCTTCTACCAGACTTCCAGCAGTCCTCTTAGGGCGCGACCTCATCAGGCGATTAGTGAGCAGCTGACCGTTTGCCTCCCTATAGATTTTAGATGAAGTGTCCGCTGCTACACTCCATTGCGATACGGATACCTCCAAATGTAGCTATATGGGGGCAAACAGTTAGCTCACTGTTCACCTAATGGTGACGCTCTATAAATTCTTCAGTCCAAATTAATGTCAGAACGTTTTGTAAATACTATGCTTGCCTGACTGCGATAACCATTCCGTCACAAGACAGTCCACTACAACGATATTTTTAGAAAATAAACCTACCACAGTTCGTCACAGTACACAATCGTCTTAACTGCAGTTTGTTGTTTTCCGATAGTTGATCAACTTCCTAGGAAATTAATCAAGTTACGATTTGGTTTATTTTACGGTGACGTATATTTCTACGATTGCTGCTCTCAATTCTTTCTGATAAGCAATCTATAAGTAGCCATCTAGATCTCATTCATAGTTCTCGCGCACTCGTATCTTGGCTTGTTTCGCAAGCGAGTGGGCGCTATCGTCAATGTTTATTCTCTCTGTGACCTGGTGCTCTAACACTAAGCCGTACTTCTGGTTATTACCCATTTGCCGCTGTTATTGGGATAATAACCGTTTTGATAAATTTATAACCCAATTGAACTTTGTAGATCAGTTCAATGGCGGGATTGCGAAGGTTTAGCAAAACGGAGCGTTTGTTTAACCACAAATTGTGGTTTTATGGTTGACCATTGATTGTTGAGACTGGTATAGTGCGAGCATAAGAGTTAGCCAGCCGAGTAGCTTTACAGCAGTATCTCGCACTGATTGGACGAGCGAACTAGAAGGTAGCTAGCATATTAAGCTAATAAAGTGTCAATAAATTAATTGATGGCGCCATTGCTGCTTCTGTCGTAGGGTGTGGTAACCCTATTAGTTACAAAACATGGGAAATCATCGGCGTTACTTCCCCCAAAAATGTTTCCGTTTTCAAGACTTTCTTGACGCGTTATAACTGTCTACTAGCTAGACAGAAGCTCGCATTGTGTAAACCAGTCTTTAGTTAACTCACTCTAGCTCTTACCAAGATAAATCGTCTTCACAATTTAGTTTGAAGGAAATATCCTTTATCTCCAGTACTTATTCATCGACTCGACTTTATAGCTAGGTGTCTATGGGCGGCGGCAATCGCTTACCATCAGGTGATCCGTCTGCTCGTCTGCCACCTAAAAAAAACTTAAGTTAACAGAAAACTTAAGTTTATGGAGAGGCTTATGTCTAGCTGTGGACTGCAACATACTGATGATGATCTAAAGAATTACACAATGAATGTTAATTTTTTTCATGTCTATGTACGTCATACTGATCTTTCAGGCTCATTAAGGCTCTAATCAAAAGTTTGACGTCAGAATGTTTAGTGCTAATACGTGTCAACAAAAGTTTAACCCAGTACTTACTTATTTAGTGCTATACGTGTTTGAGCAACAAATCGTGCGCAGCTATAGATTCACCCGTCGATAACGTTATCTCCGTAACCCAATTCGCACTACATCTGCCCTATTCTGCTCGCGATAGCGTTGTGAAACTCCCTATATCTGTTTTTTATTACGCGGTAAGGTTGTCAAAATTGTAACAATTAAAAAAACTGTTACAATTTTGACAACCTTACCGCGCATGCTAACATTCTATGATTCCTATTTATTTAATGTAGGTCCGTAAACATCCGTATTTAAACAGATTATAGCACACCTTGGTAGAGGATACTCGTACATATTAATTTGTCAACATTTCGAAGCACAAAATCGATATTGTGTTTCAAATACCTAGTACAGTCGAGTTCAAAAATATGTATACACTTTAGGACCTTGTCACAATACATATTTATAAGAAAGTGGAAGTCGTTTTCTTATACATATGTACTGTGACAAGGTCTTAAAGTGTATACATATTTTTGAACTCGACTGTAGTAGTTACGCTCCAGGGTTTCACCCACGGTGTGATTTCGTTATACTTCGGATAATATAAACGTTTATGAATTGTAGCTTATGTGTTCTTCAAATATGATAGGTATATTAATGTGAAGTTTCATCAATATAGTATTGAAAGAGAATCATTCTTACATACATACCAAAATTGTCACAAATTTTGTGTATAAAATATTAATAGAATTTATAAATGTCGTATCTCTTAACACGGTTGGTTCTATATTGGTACTGATATTAGTTATCTGTAACTGGGCGTATTAGGGCGTTTATGGAGCTTTTCGTTTAATACACTGACCTTTTGATATTCATTTTAAATGAAAATGAGATCCTTAAGATTGGATCTAATTGGTTTACGTAGGCAGAAGTCATAAAACGTAACATTAGTGGAGATAATTTTAACAAGAATAATGTTTCTTAAATAAGGCAGCTGACCGTAATAACAATAAAATTCTAGTTGCTATAAATGTTCGTGATAGAATAGTGTATATTCTTGTTTGTTTGGAAAGAACTAAGATACCTAATAGGCGACTTCGATTCGATCGACTACGAAGTAATATAACGCACTCTACATTTCAGAAAAAGCGTTTTAATCCTTATTGAAGTCACGATAAATGAGGTCCAGTAGAATTCCATCATAAAAATCGACTGTAGTTAATGTTTTGCCAAAAACAAAAAGGATTGAAAAGAAAACGCCTGCTAAAATTTCTAAAGCCTGCTTATAAGTACGAGGCCTAAAAAGGGAGCAAAGCTGTGACCTTGCGGCTAACGAAGGCCCGACACTGGCCGTACAAGGCGGCTACGGAACAACCGCGGTAAAAAGACCAGCCACAAAAAATAAACGAACCACTGAGACGCGGTTAGGAACGCGCCAGTACGCTCTTATTAAATGTGTAGGCATACTGGCTTGTCGACTTACTTAGTATTTAGTATAATAGCACAATACTACGTCTAGACTGATAAGTAAGTATGTATTATCGAAAAAGAAGCAGCATAGAAGAAAACGAATCGTTAACTTCAGATAGAAAGCATTTGAATGCTGATGAAATGAATGTGATATTTTTTTACTGTTGGAAAAAAGTTATATTCCAGCTAAGCTAGTAAGGTATTAGTTAAATTTTTAACTCTGAATTTGCCAAACCTACCGCATTTGTAGTTTTAGTAAACAAACATTTCTTTGGTATCAAATTCAGCTTCACCTTTGTTTATGCACCAATATTCTCGCAAGCTATTTCGTCAAGATACATTAAATCTAACCTTCAACTCACTTTGTCTTTGTTTACAAAGTCTCCTTCTTTAAAGAGATGTTAATAGAGGGTTGTCTTAACTTAGGGTCCTTTAGCTGGATTCTGGATATCCTCTGTGATATCGCAACTCGTCATGTCTTTGACGAAACTCAACCATTACAAGTAATGAATGAATATATGTATAATTTACATCACTTAAGTGCAACAAGTAAGTAACTTACTGATTCAATCGATCAACATTGCAATACTCGAGCCATTAATAACTGTGGTGCTAATAATAAGCGGGCTTTAATATTAATAGGTCTTGCTCCGATGTCTGACAACCACGCATGATTCTTGTTGATAAGCCTACAAACTCGTCATTAATTTGTAATATTTAATGTGGAGTTACTTCGTTTTATAAAAAATGTGTGGGAGTTAAAAGTAAATTAAAGTGTCAGCCTATATATCGTCCTACTGCAGAGTAAAGGCCTTCATCATAGAAATCAAATCATCGCTGTAAATGGAATAAGGCTTAATCACCACGTTGTATATTCGTTCCCTCTCAAATAAAAGGAAAATGAGCTCGTCCTTTCACGCTGATTGAACCTAATCCTTTCAGCACGACGATAAGCCTTTACTGTCAACAGTTCCCGAAGAAATATGGCCATCTAATTTCCTCGATGTTGTTTACGTCATGCGAGCTTCACCTTGAGTTGAAGCAAACATGGCTACGGTTACGCGATGGCAAACGCTGGACTATCGCTTCGCTTATCAGGGTTATCAATGTTTATCTGGCAGATACCGACGGCAAATTGAGCGCCGGTCTGATAGAGACATCGGACGCCGCGTCGTACCTGCCTTCATTAATATTAAAGGGCGGGTTATTATTAGCACCGATACTATAGCTAGTATATCTAGTATAAACCGATATAGATATATATCGCTATTCTTTGCTTGAGCTTGTTAAATCGACTTTTAAAATTAATAATAACGCCTGAGTCTACAGTATCTGTATGGGTGTTACAGTATACTGCGACCGTACCTATATTCGTCTTTCTATCAAAGCATTTATTCATATTTTAAATTAAAGCATATTTTAAATTAATCATGGAAACTTCCCGATTTGCTAAATATCTTTCTCACATCTTGTCAGTGCTACAATCCGATCATAAAGATTTATTTATCCCAATGGATTGTTTCGAAGATGATTTTACATTTATCGACCATCACGTCCTTTTAAAGTATGAAAGTATGTAGCATCTACATTACTCTTTTGTGGAGTTGTGGAAACCAATTTGTACAATACGACCAATTTGGTAAGGTCTTAAAATCATGTCTACCTTCATCACACCAAACTCGCCAAAGAGAAAAATAACAGAAGCAACATAAAAATACTTCACTTAATTACGATTGCCGCTCACCCGTCAATGTAAACGTGATTCCTTACATTTATTTATGAAATTGGCAGATTTTTCATTACACCACGCCATATGCGTGACACGAGAAATTTCTTACAGTGACTGGTGTAAATTGCATACATCCAAAAAAGAAGTTCGACACTCGGCAAAGTGTTTCTTTCGATGGTTGTTTAATGTACAGTTCGGATGATCGTCGGCTGATATTTGTTCACAATTACTCGAGATAAATAAAGTAACGATTTCCCAAGTCTAGTGATGTATGAACTAGAGTTACTACGAGTAGATCACGTGAACTTAAGTTTGTTTTAACTCGCGATATTTTTTGACTTGAGTTCCATCATTACAATCAACAGATAATCTAATCAGAGTTGTTCAGCAGGTGCATTGCATTTACTTAATTTGTTTCTTTTACCCAAGAAAAAAGACAAAATGGCGGGCTGATTGATAAACAATGAGTTGCAGAAAGCATCAATTTAATTACTCTTTACAATGATACTGGCCTTGTCAGACGAGGGCAGCACCACAACAAAATTATTAGACGCACAACTGCCTCCATAGCAACCTGAATAAGCTACATAGGGTTGCATGCGCACTTACAGTGATCTCAAGATAGTTTGGCACAAACGGCAGAGACAGATGGGAGATATACGCTACAATATACTGACACGTAGGTCAATGAATTATTCAAAACCAATGTCTGCTAGATTCGACTTCTTGTGTCCTTTTATTTTGTGACACCATTTTTCTCTCTCTCTTCTTATTTAAGAGCGTCGCTCTTGTCAGTGGAGTATTTTCAATAGCTTCCTTGACTTCGCCAGCACATTTAATTCCTTGTACATTTTGAAATTCTCCCTTTCCTTCTCTTGTTGGATATGATTCCTTTTTGGCTTTCCAGGTGGAAGAATTTTTAAGGAATATCATACTTCATGAAGGATTAAATTGAATTAAGTAGTCTTCCTGCAACTCACAGTTTTAATATGGATTTAACTCGAGTGACTTTATCCCGAGTTGGCACCTCTACCATTCAGCGAGCCTGCCGGGACAGGGGCGACATAATATTTTCTCCTCAAATGAGCTGAGTTCCCAGGCTATTGTCGACTTGCCTTGTACGGCGCGCGCGCTACAGGCGGATCTCAAACCTGATTCTTTGATCCTGCGATGTGAATTACGTGATCCACTCAGATAAAAGTGTTATTGTCAACATTTGAATGTACGCTTTTTACTGTTTGTAAAATCTTTATTGCCATATAAAGACTTGACTTTTTAAATCTTATCAGAGTTTGCCACAAACTTGAGAAGAAAATTAATGCAATGTTTAATGTCTAATGCTAATTCATTTGAAAATTTTAAACGCGGTGCAAAAAAATGCAGGCACACGTTAGGGGGTACTAAAATTCTATAAAAATTACTGCATCTCATTCTCATTTTAGTGCCAAATATTCTGGTTCCATTCAATACAACTTCAGGATATTCGACAGATTGTAGAAACCCCAGTGTGATTGCCTGTACCCCAGCATTAAGGCGTGCGTCATGTCCTTGTGAGCGGATCCAAGGCAACATTGACATAAATTGAATTACAAAGTACATAAAAGGAGTGATTTTATTTGTACTGTCTGTTAGGACCGTCAATCAGAATGTGGCATCCAATATTTTATTTCATTGCTGTACACCGGATGTGCACAGTGAAGGGAAATAGTTCGAGTTCTGAGGCTTGAAAAAGAACTCGATTATTGCACCGTTAATAAAGAAATATTAACACACACTTTTTGTGGTTGGGCTTGTTCTTGCTGGTGGATCGAGCTTACTAAGGAGCAGCACATTCACAACATCCACATTATTGCAAAGTAAATATCTTCAGAGGTACTTGTGTTATATGAATTAGAACAGAGTCAACGAAGACACCAAAAATACATTACAGACCCAGATAGTCACAGAATAAAGACATCACCAACCAGACTTAACAAATCCTGGGTCAAAGTCCAAACCTGGGCCTCGAAAAAACAGCTTTAGAAACAACTGGGACACGCTGTGACACGAAATGCATACTATTTAATCAAGAGGTAAATTCTAGAGGCATCAAGGATTATAGCTAAACGAAAACAGCACCATCTAACTTTGTGGAAGTAATGCCCCGAAACGAAGTAAGGGCGGGCCACTAGTACCTACTGAATAAACACAGCTATTAATCACCCAAATGTGTTTTAGGATAGGAATCGAACTCACATTCCTTGGGTATAAGGTAGGATTATTGTAAAAGCTATCACGATACGTCCTTAAGATGGTTATACAATTTTTAAACTGGATCCTCTCTAAAAAATAAAGCTTTTTCTCATTCGAATTCAGAGTCTTCGTTCGATTTGATTTTTTCGATCCTAAACAAAGACGAGCACGGCGCGGGCGCATACTGTCTAATTGGACGCTTGCGCAGTTTCCTTATTTGGTTTGATACCTATTTCGTCCTTTTTCGAGCCTCCGGTATTTAGTTTTTAACAGGCGGCAGGCCTGGTGGTGACTTGTACAGTGTTTTTATTATTTCTGCATCAGTAATAAAGAATAAATGTATCGAATTTAAATAATCGGGATTCTTCTATTAAGTATAGGTCCATCTGTGTAGTTACCGATTTGGTAAATGGTTTATTTTCGAATTCAATTTTTTAATAAGTTTCAATTGGATGATTTCCAGTATGGTGTTATTAAGTTTTATTGCAATACCTATTGTCATCATCATCATCACCAGCCCGGAAGTACCCACTGCTGAGTATAGGTCTCCTTTTTATCATAATTCTCAAGTTTTAAATAACCCAAGTTTCTCCTAAGACTGCAAATCAGTACTCCCTGTGTTCGTGGCAGGGGTGCGCATTCCGTCTAATTGGACGTCTGCGCCCGATTTGGTATGGGCTCGCGGTCCAGCCACTTTCACTCACCGCCGGGCGTTCTTTTGCAAAAATATTTCAATTATATCCTTTGGGCAGCCCTGCAAAATAAACGACGATATTTAATTAAGAGTCATTTTTGTGTTTGTGAGTTGATTGGAAGATTTAAAATTGTGTTCCTATTGATAGGGTAAGTAGGTAGCCATAAGAATTCAAGATTCAAGTTTCAAGATATTTTATTCGCATACCTATGTGTAAGTATTTTTATAATCAAATAGAATAAATACAACGGTCATATACTCTTTTGAGCTCATCAATATTTTCAGCCACGAGAAGATCCTGCGGAGTAAAGGTTTCATCAGTTTAGTAATCTTTGAGATTAAGTTAATCGATTAAGCTAAGGGATCGAGTTGAAGGTTTAAGCTAAGGGATTAAGTTACCTATGTTACCCTAGTAAAACGTCAACATCAAAGTAGCTGACCCGTGCCTTTTTCCTGCGGAACTTTATTCTAGCTAAAATAATGAGCAGAAACTAGATAACTTTTTAACCGACGAACCGCTTAATCTATTTAAAATTGCAAAGGCGGAACAAAGTGGCACGCATATTTTAGTTAACAACACGTGTTCGTGCTTTCTGGCTCGTTGACCACGCAGATACACTTACTCTTCTAGCAGGACACTGGGAATTTACCGCTCTTAAGTTTTACGACATAAGGTTTAATGTTCAAGTATAGTATTAGTGAGTAGTGATGTGATTTGAGTCAACTTTTAGTCCAGTGAAAAAACTCAAGATTTTTTCAAATTGCAGTGTACAAATTCAGTCACCATAGACTCTCCTTAGTCCTGAATGTTGTTACTTGTACGTCCAAAAGGTCCTGAATTTATTTGATTCTCACGATTTTCAATGAATACGGAAACCAAATACCACTTCTTGAAAATAACGTAGCTCGGGCAATCGAATGGAATGTATAATAATTAACTGGCTGGATGGCGCATTTTACCCTTTTTATTGCTCTTGCGTCAAAAGTCGTGGATTTCACATTGGACCAACATTCTTATGGTGAACATACAAAATTCGTTTAGTTCCTGGGTGTTTGATATCAGATAATATAGTTTCCATCATCGATTCCCATACACATAACATAACACAAGTGCATAAACAATTTATTTTGAGGTCAAGGCGATATACGATTTTGTCCTGATTTTTTAGTTAAAAAGTGACCCGCCCTCACTTCATTTCGGGACTCAACTTAAACCTATACCAACAGGTGTAGATGGTACTGAGAGTTGATTACATCGCGCAGGTGTTTCACCTTTTCGATTTATAAGCCTTGTCTTTGACAAAGACATTAACCTCTTCATAAATAGTGTAGATATAGATAGACAACTCGCTTGCCACGCTTGGCAAAAGACTCAAAGCGCATCCCTACCTGGTATAATCTCCTGGATGTGGCCACAAAGGCCTCGGCCTGCTCGTTTTACACCTAGTTAGGCGCGCTTCTCCGGCCACAGGCCTCCATTGTGGCCCTTGTTATGGTAAATAGGTGCCCTGCGGCTGCGTGGTTCCACTTAATAGGCTTGCCAAAAGGTGATGGCTGTTTTGAGGACAAACTTCGAGTATTTTTAAGTTGAAATTTTCATGTGGCAACTATAAGTAGAAGTATTTACAATACATAGTAAGTACCAGTATTTCTCGCGTGAGCTCAGCGTACCTCGAAAATATATAGGTACCAGAATGTAAAAACACAAGACCAGCGAGAAGCCTGTGTTGTTTCACCGAGTGAGTGAGGTTACCAGAGGACCAATCGGGGGGAAAGGGGGTTAGAACTGCCAACGGCGCACTGGTGACTCTACTGGTGTTGCTACGGACGGCGGCAATCACTTACCATCAGTACCTACTTATTATAAAACTTTTGCATTGACTGATAAAATTAAGACTTGCACATTTTTATTGTAGGTATATCTATTGTCAATATTCCTCAATTGAAAGTACACGCAGTGCCACAAACAGAGAACAATGGAAAAGTCTCGCAAAAGCCGCTACAATACACTCGGTCATTCCATAATCACGGCCACTCCGTCAGGAGTATACGATTGAGAAGACCTCATCATCATCTTCCTACCCTTCTTGATTAACTGGGGGTCGGCGCAGTATATTTTCTTCTGACTGATGACCGGACGACTAAGAAGACCTATTGTCAAGGTTTTCGTTAAAAGCACATATATTTAGAAATATGTATGTACCTACTTAGCGTATCAGGTCATGTTGCCATACACGTTTGGTCAACCTACACCACATTCGCCGTGGTTTAGTGTTTCAATGGGATTATTGTTGCTCGTTAGGAGGGCTTGTGTTACTCGAGATATTCGCAGATACGCGTTATTACGAGCTAACTTATTTGCCCACATTTATTGCGTACATTCCGCTTAATGTGCTTCCTGTGTCGCTTATTTGTGTCTGGGTGTCAGATTGCAATAGGGTGACCATTGACCTTGTAATAATAAAGATTCGGACCAGAAAACATGACAACTTCAAGCCATGGGCGTTTTTGATAATGTTTTTTTTACGTGATAGGTGGCAGACGAGCAGACGGGTCACCTGATGATAAGCAATTGTCGCTGCCTATAGACACCTGCGACTCCAGCATGCATACATACATAGCATGAATACCACAATTAATTCACCCCGTGCTAATTTTCCGGCCGGGATTATTTCGTTTCTTAACAAAGAACATCCCGTTGATCTAGTGGTTACACTACGTACCATAATTTTGGGGTCTCGGGTCGAGCAAAAGTATGTTTCGAAGTTTTCGAACATAGGCCGGGTTTGTAATCACTAATCTGTATTAGGCCTAAGCACACTATAAAAGACTAGTAGCACCACTTGGGGAGAATTAGATGGCCCTGACGAGTGCCCCATAAGCTTGAAGCTTCAGTTTTGGCAACCCGAAACGAATGCTACTGAAAATGTTTATACTGAGCTGTAGCAAAGGTAGGTAAAGATTTAAACAATGCATCTCAAAGGTGTAGAATTGAGAGTTGTACGTGACTTCTCAGAATTCCGAGCTGCCATTCACGCAAAAGTTTTATTTGGCCGAGTTTGCGCACGCGCAGGTAACTCACCGGCTTAGTGGTTAGTCATTAAATAAGAAACGATAAGTCAGTTTTTATGTGATAGGTGGAAGACGAGCAGACGCATCACCGATAATAAGCGATTGCTGGAATAGCTATAAGGAAACCTAATTATGAAGGGAGAATGAACTATTTGTGAATTGAATTTTGGCGTAATTAAAATTTTACTACCGAAGTAAAAATTCACAATGTTCTCAAAGTTAGGATACCGAATACGCAAATCATTTACTATAGTTACCCATGTCTCAGCCATTCAATCGCTGTCACATATCGCGGCCCCGACAGGTCGTTATAAGTAATTGGACGCACCGGCCTCTATGGTTCTCATCGCCGGTACATCTTGCACGACCTCTGACTTATCTGATGAATCTGCACAGTATTGCTATTGTAATTGGCTTGTATATAATACCGTATCTTTTGCTGCGTTGGTACTTTGCCCTCTAGATGTAGGTTTGGGGAGTTATAGCCAGTAGTGTAGCGTAGTGGATGCGTGGAATGCGGTCCACCCTGGGCGGCACTGTTAAGGGGTCGGCAAAATCGCCTGCTTCTTCTTGGATAGAAGGGGCTTGAAAAAACAAAGATGTTGTCAATACTCTTACGTCACTGCACTGGTGTAAGTAGGGCGGCACTTTTTTATGTTCAGGGGCTGCAAAATCTAGGCTTCATCTAATCTTCCGCCCCGCGGGCCGATACCTGCTACGCTACGTACGGTTACTAGTCACTTAAAAAAAAGTAAAGTCATCACAACGTTATTGTACCGGAGGCCCAATTGGGAGGGGAGGGGGTTAAAAGGTTGGCAGCGCATTTGTAACACTGAGTAACTACTGTTGTTGTTCATGTCTATGGAAAGAACAGCAGATTTCTCAATTTGAAATTATGGCCTAGTACATAAATTATTAACTGAATGGTTTACCACGCTGCTGAAATAGAACGTCAATGGTAATACTCATATGTTAAAAATAAAGTCAATTCCGTTTTATAATTCATGTTTAATACGCGAAAATTTCTAAAGAAGTACTTGTGTTTATTCTTAGCAAAAATCTACGTAGATTGGTCACTGTATTCGCAAATTATGGCATTAGACAAGTTCAGTGCAAAAACCTATGAATAATAGCGGCGTAAACGCAGTGTAACATGCATAGGTTATCGCGTAATGAGTCAACAGTATCACTAAGACGATTAATTAACAGAAACATCTCATACTGAACAAATAATAAATGAATCCTCATTTCCTGCCTGTAAGGATAAACTTTATGCGATGGCGTCATCCCTGTGTAGGGCTGGCACATTTAACATTTAATATTTCAATAAAATATTTGTATAAATAAATTGCTTATTCAACGTCAAGGATTATAGGTAAAACGAAAAGGCGAAACACGTGCGGGATGTCAATGACTCCCAGCTCCTTGCACTTGTAGTTCTGGTTTAAGTTAAGTCCCGGCACAAAGTGAGGGCGACCCACTAGTTTTAAATAAAATTATAATAAAAATTCTTAATATTTAATCTAATTAACACATAAAATACAAAAAAATTGTTATACTGTATATATTTTATCTAATAAGTATATAATTTAATCTAATTAACACATAAAATACAAACAATTTTGTTATACTGTAATTATTTCATTCGTTAGGGATCCATTCTCTTCAATAATAATATATGCGGAAGGAAAATAAGCACGCCATCATCAATTAATTTAAATTGAAAGCTAGTTATACTCGTACTTACATTTCTATTGCTACTAACAATAAGGCCGCCTGCCAGAATTAACTGTAATCTATTGCGTTGATTTTCGTTTTATTTTGTAAAATGAAGAAAATATTTAAATCTATCTGTACCGTCAACAACCACTGTCTTTTTGTGGATTCATACTAACATTTAAGAAAAACTACGTGCATGAAAATTCCATATATTAACGTAGGTATTGTAACAGATTTAACCATGACGATTTACCTAATTGTAAGCAAGGTGCAACCCTAAAGATAAGAGTGCAAACATTAAGATTAAACATGGTGGAGAGATTATCAAGGACTCTTATCTGATAGCAGAGAATATCATTCCAGTTTATTATGCTTTTTGCCTGCTTTTAATTTAATTAACGTAAAAACTTCATAAGTCATTAAAATTTCAGAAGAGATAAATTAACTGATGAGTTTTGGTTACCGCAGGTTTTTCAGTATTTTTTTTGACAATGCTTTGTCTGAATTTTTTAGTTAAAACTAGGTATTTTTATCGATTAGGTCTTTGTTAATTAAGATGATATTTATTTTAGAAAAAACATTTTTAGTTTTCCTTTATAAAGTTGTTTATTTTATTTTTTCAGGTACGTATCATATTTTTGAAATTTAAACGAAGCTCTGAACGTCAACGGATCTGTGATGAAATATTGTGAGTACCTTTTAAAATGTTATTAATATAATTATAACTGCGCCGTCAATGCATTACCATATTCGATTTTGAAAATAATGTTTAAAATAAGCTTTCTCATATTACGAGACTTTAAAAGCTGCATTTAATGCTTTTGTAACCAAAATCGAAGTTTAACATTTTAATAAGCGAATGCTTATCGTATTGCCCGAAGTCAAATGCCGTTTTTGGCGATCCACGAATATGTTTTACATTCACCATGAATTAAATTACGAAAGAAAGAGGAAACATGAAGGATTCAGAAATAAAATGTAGGTTTTGTTTGAGACTGAGGGACATTTGACAAAAAAAAAATTAAAAAATCATAACTGCGCTGGCTGTACTTACAAGCTTTGAAAATAGTGATAGTATTCTATACATTTTTTTATAAGTAAACAATTTTATCAGCCGTTCCCAGTTTGATTCCTCGTGCTTTTTAATTTTATTGCAATATCAGTAGTAGATAAAGAAAAATAATATCAGTAGGAAAATATACGACTACGGGTATCTCCAATCTAGTTTCACCACGATTTCACAGTGTCCGGTATTAAAATATTATCTGCAGCAGCTATACGTGACCCACAAACTAAATCTGCGGAAGTGACTAACGCCGACATCAACTACATATACCTAATATAGTTGTGTGGGTAACTCTGAGGAATCGAATATGTACCTAAAGGTTGGCTTATTAAACCTATTTGGCTTATTCTTTGTCATGGCAGTCCTAAAATCCATCATGAAGAATAAATATTTTCGAAAATGACTTTAGAATCCTAAAAAAAATGTTAATAATTATATTTTAAGATTATCATGTTTATTTCGAAGGAATATTGGATTGAGGACGTCTCGAATACTAGTTCCGAAGAATGACCCACTTATTCATAACTATAGGTGTGTAAAACCAGGAACATGTCTTCGGCGAGCATCGTAAAACGTGCATATCCGTTAGTGTGTAATGTGGAAAGGTCATAAAGGCGTATGCCGAAAATAGTAAAGATGTGTTTATGGTAATAAAAGTTACGGCTAAAGTACAGGTAGGTACTATTTGTACTTTTATTTTACAAAGAAAAGAAATGAAAGAAGTTACTTAAGTATCAGGGTGAGACAGAGCAATAGTTTACGTTATGTCAGTTTTAGATGTCAACTCATGGTAGCGCCACAGTTGGCGGCGCTAGTTTCATTCGTATAGCCCCTTAAGAAATTCTGAAGATGGTGGTCTTGTACCCATGTGGCTCGGAAAGCACGCTCTGGTCCCATCCAAATGAGAGGGTATAGGATAGAGAGCGCACTTGTTTTTGCGCTCATAATAGTGCGCTAATGCCTATCTTCGATGGCTGATCGTTAAAATTTACATTAGATATTATTATTATATGTTATTTCGGTAAGCATGAGTGGTGGCTTATATTTGATCTCAACCTCACTACCTATTTAGTATATCCGGGCACCCTGGATGTAGTTCAAGCCCAAGACGTGAATAATTATTTTATCAAATAGCAATTGAGAAACTGCCTACACAACTAGCTCTACCACTCACCGAGTTGGCTAGTTGCCGGGACGAGTAACCGGGACAGCGGGACAGGCGCCAGGAAATGACGTGGCATTGGAGATGGTATCTCATAAATTTTCTATGGATAGGTAGGTAGTTATATAACTTTTGATAACTAACGTTTGTTACAAATATCGCGGGCTTCGAACCATAGGGGCGTATAAACTTAGCCTTACTAAGGTTTGCCCTATGTTGAATTTGGACGTTTTACAGTTGGTGACCCTACGTGCAGTTATACAGTCACGTGCACTAATAAGTATACAACCTCATTCAACTATGGACCTTATATTCCTGGCATAAGAGTCAAGGTGTTTACATTTTATTGCAGGCACTGTACGTACCATTGAAGCAATATTTTTTCCTTCGCCACTTAACTAGCGGAGATGATCGCCGGGGAACGATTCGCGATGCCTGAAGACCGTTAGCGCCACTAACTGTACATAATGAGTGCGAGTTACAATGCCACTGGCTGCCAACACGAAGCCTTATGAAGCGGCCTTTTTAAACCTCACGTCTGTGCCTCGTCTATTGATAACTGTATGGCCTGATGAGATCCTGGTACCTCATTATGAAACTTGGAATATTTAGAACTATCTTTTAAGTCAGCAACACCTCAAGCTTCCTCCGCTCTCCCCAGTACAAAAATAGCACTTGTATCTCAGACATAAGGATGACATTGAGTCGAAAAAATGGTCACTCTACGTGTCGCCGTGTGTTTGTGATGTTTATTATATAATTGTACTATATTTCTATATTATATGCTATGTGTTTATGACAGCGAAGTAATACTCTGAGGTAATCCTAGCTCATTACTGATATGCATCGTACGTTATTATTACGGTAACTCGCGATGTGGTGGCATGCAAGGCGAATGGCGATTCTTGTTAGCCTAGAGCTAAGATTGTGCCCTGATAACTACATATAACTTTAGTAAATACAACTAAGAATGATTCTACCTAGGTATCTAATTGTGTCAAACATAGTATATACTTACGTGATGTTTTATTGAGCTGATTGTAAATCAATTCAAAGTCATGGTGATTAGATTTAATGATAACAATCTCTCATACGCTGACCTGACTCCAAGATTTGGAATACCCGATTGGGAAACACACGAAGGCAGTGTAAGGGTTCCTGCTCAACATTTTAGGGTAGGGTCTGTGCCGAAAGAAATCAGTATCAGCGAGCTGATTTAAATTGCTAATCAACGGAATCAAAGTCAACTTTACTTGTACACGATAACACGGCGCACCCTGCTGGACAATGGCGTTCTCTGGCGTTCATCACCAACCCGCACTGGGCCAGCGTGTGAGATATTATTTTAAGCGTATTTTGATTAGTGAATAAATTACTATTAAATTGATGTTTTCAGTTAATTTACTATCAAGTTAATTCAATAATGACCGTAACGTGTAGACATAGAAACATGTTAGAAATTCACACTTAGCTTAATTTAGCACTCACTGAAGTCGCGACTAGTTTTTAATACCATCGACTTGTCCGTTACGCGCCGTACTGCGACTAGTTCTTAGAGATGTGACAACTCTTTCTATATACTTACTAATTCTGTTGGCTTAGTGACTCTTTGTATCTTGGCATCCGATCCGACACCAAATTCCACTATTCTTCCTTATTTTGGTCCACGGCAGATCTCGTCAATCTCATTGTTCTATTTCCATAGTCCAAAATTGTTTTCTGAAATAGACCATTTATGCGTTTTATAAAAAACTAATTTTTTTAATTAAAAATCATTTATGATGGTGCTTTAGATATAAATAGTTCATAAACATATGACAATGTATTGGCCTAATGATTACGTTTTTGCAATTTGACCTTTTGTTTTGAAATCCCTGCTGCTTTCACAGCAGCTGCTATGAAATATTTTCGAGATTATACTTTTAAAACGAGGTACAGTAGCTGCTGCTACTAGTTTTTTTCAATAAAGTTCTAATTTTATCAGTGAATTTCTGACTCGATTGGCCATCAGTATCTTTGTGGTTGAACTAACTCATGTTGACCCATCACTACTAGTTCTGTCCCCGTGTGTTTATGCTTTACGTAACTGTGTTTCTAATGGCTCTTAGTTTTTCCTAGTATCCAGAGACATCTATAATTAATGTCGAGTGTACAAAGCAGAGGTTGGCTGGCTAGGACCGTTAGGTCCATTTCATTCAGTAAATCGTCCGCATTTGCTTTTTAAATGCCGTACTGCACTTGTACGATGTATGTTACAGTTCCTGGCAGTTGTAGCTGTGCTGTGACAGGTTTTAATAAATTGTGAAGTGTCAAAACGTTCCTGATTCACTAAATTTCATTAAATTAAGAAGATTTTAAATTAGTTTTTTTTTAAAAGCACTTAGTGCCAGTTCTTACAGAAGACTATTCAAATTAATTCAACAAATTCTATTGTGTCACAAAAGAAATCACTCTTTTTCGTCTACTGGTCAAAAACAGAAGTTTTGTGGAATTAAACACTATCCTTGCAATGTCGAAAAAAAAAGTTTAATCTGTTGCTCTTATTATCGTGTCTTATTATGAAATAGATTATTTGACATTGAACTGTAATCCTGTACCAACGTTGAAGAATTTACATGTCAGGTAGTTTTGGAATTCAAAACAGGCACAATGAAATCATTCCCATAGTAAAGTGATTCTGGGAATGTTATCGTATTTCACGCTGATTCAAGGCAGCTTACTCTGTCATACTTTAATAGTGCAAATGCATAGTAATGACTTATTCATAATGATATTGACGGCATGTTGAAGGATTGACCATCGTATTTTGAGAACTGATTGTAATGAAATTTTCTTCTCATTCATCACTCTATCCTGCCAGAACGCTTAATTTATAGTATAAAGGACTTAAACTGAATAAAGTGACTCCTATCATATTTCGCACGGAATCAGTCTAGTGGGTGTGTGATTGTTCTCGCGGTTTCTTTCCATCCATCTTTCCAACCACAACCAGCATACAAAGACTGTAATGGTGTCTCTGAGCTATGTGGCTAAAGTGACAGACTAATGATAAGATAAACAAGCTGCGAAAATATATCAAAATGAGGATATCTCAGCTACGATGCCTAATTGCTTCGATGATTCCGTCACAAGATATCGCCATTCCTCGCTACCAGTCTTCAGCAAACTCTAGCTAGTCGGCCGTTGACTAAGATTCTTCATACCCACAAGACGTTTTTTGTTGATCGACTCAGGTTTGCTCTCTTCACAGCTTGATTTGACTTCATTATATGCCTTTGTCTCCCTGATAAGTTATACATATAGAGTTTGGCATAATGTCTTTTATTTTTATTTATTTTTCTTAGCCTCCTCGCATTTCTCAGGATTTTGAGGATATGCAGCTGGTTGTATATCGTTTGGTCTTGTGTAGCTATGCCTACTTCTACTACATATACATAGAAACTTACTCGCATGGTATGCGTGTTTATTACCATAAATATGGGTAATATCTGTAAAGCTTGCGTGAACATGTCCATTAAATCACAACAGCCGAAAAATTTCACCTGATAGTTTTTTAAAACACCTATGTTGTCATAACATTAATTTCTTTGTGGGTTAGGGTCAAGGTCACCAGCTCAGGGGCTTTGGAAAGCCTTGCGTGTCGGTAAATCTGTTATCATACGAAGCCCGGGTTTATTACTGTAATGCTCGCTTAACATGGAATTTATGTGGGATTGATTTTTGAACGAGTAATGAACAATTGACTGATGAACGAAAGATGAGTGAGTGTATGATTATGAACGTATTGCTGAACGTGTGAGAGGGAACGAGTGAGGGAAAGAGAGAGAAGACGTATGGCGGCAAGACGAGCGAGCGCACGCACGACGATCCTCTCCGCATTTGTAAAGTGTTTTCTAATTAAGAAGAAAATAAATCGGTGTCCAAGAAAGCTGTTTTTGATTCCAACCCTCGCCCCCCACAAACTATTGGGGGCTCGAGCCAGGAGGGTTGAGGCGGAATCACGAAACGCGATCATCGAAACACCGGCACGACGGGAAGCACGTGGCGGAAGGCGCGCTCAAACGACGAAAATATTGAAAACTACGACGAGAACTACGACGATCACGACAAATCCACCATCACGATGCCGAGGGACACCAAGGACAGGCGAGGCAGCAAGCATCAGGACTTTTACGACGACGACGACGACTCCACTAAGTCCACACGTGGCGGCATGTTGCACTTGGCCGAAGACCTAATCCCTAAATTCAGTGGCAACGACGGCGCGTACACTGTAACGTCATGGATTCAAGATATTGAAGACAATGGTGATATATTCAATTGGTCACCGACGCAGAGACTCCTAGTGGCAAGGCGATCTCTCACTGGTACAGCGGCGCTATGGATGCGTGCAGAGAAAACATTCAAATCATGGGAAGAGCTGCAGGGAGCGATCAGCAAGGAATTCGCAGACGGTATGGACGCAAAAGCCATACACGAGATGCTCAGCTCACGACGTAAAGGACGCCATGAATCATGCCTAGATTACATGCTCACGATGAAAGCATTGGGCAAACGCGGAAAACTGCCCGATTATGTAACCATAAAATACATAGTCGAAGGTATAGATGATTTGGAATCGAACAAAATCATCCTGTACGGCGTTAAGACATACGAAGACTTAAAGACGAAACTGAAAATATATGAAACTATCACAGAGAAAATGAAGTCACACGGCAAGCAGGCCCAGGCAAGATCGTTAAGCGGCGGCGGTCATAGCAAAGCAGTATTTTTACCACGGTCTCCTGTGAAAACATCAAGATGTTACAGCTGTGGGGACAAGAATCATGTGTCGGCAATGTGTCCGCATAAATCACGAGGGTTGAAATGTTTCAACTGCAACGAGTTCGGTCATCGGTCAGCAGAATGCAAGGTACGGACATCCAAGATGGCTGATCATTCGACATCGCTTTCAAATAGGCGATCAGCGGCAGCGTACAGCGGAGTCAGCGGAAGCGGAAACAGCGGTGAACGGCAGAGTGAACGACCGGTTGGCAGCCATGATCGGAGCGAACTTCAATCGAAACAAGTTTACCTCAACTTGTCTGAAGATGGCGATGACAGCTACGCCCTGATTGGCCGAAACGGAAAGATGGCGGTCGATGTCCAGGAATGTCAATCTGACAATGTAAACAAACATGACGGACTTCGAAACAATTTGGAAAACGCTAAACGACCGGTAAAAATTGTGCAAATAAACAATAAAAGTGCAAGTGCGTTAATAGATTCAGGTAGTGACGTAAACCTGATATCCCGCGAGTGTTATAGTGCGTTAGATCTTGTAAAATGCGATCAAAACAACAAAATTACGATGTTTGGTTTAGGTTGTACTAAAGTAAAATCTTTAGGTAGTTTTTCTTGTTGTTTACGTATAGATGATGTTGATTACGAAAATGTGTTATTTCATATTGTGCCAAACGATAGTATGCCGTACGAATTAATTTTGGGCAATGAGTTTTTACGTAAAGTTGTAACTGTTATGAAAGGTAATTCTGTTTGGGTAAATCCGACGGTTGAATGGTTGAGTGAAGTGAATTGTTTTGCATGTTATTCTGATTGTTTAGGTCACATGAGCAACCCAGCTGTGAAGGAACAGGTTATGCAATTAGTGGACGACTACCAACCATGCCAGACGAAGGAGGCTCCCATTGAGTTGCGAATTATCATGAAGGATGACATCCCAGTTGCCCAGCGACCACGACGCATATCGCCCAAGGAACAAGAAGATGTGGATAAGCAGATACAGGAATGGCTACGTGACGGGATAATACGGGTGAGTTTTTCTGAATATGCAAGTCCTCTTGTCTTAGTCAGAAAGAAAGATGGTACTATACGTATATGTGTGGATTACAGGCGTGTAAACATGAAGATGGTGAAGGATGAGTATCCTCTACCCAATATTGATGACCACATAGATAAGTTGGCCTCAGCTAAGGTATTTTGTGCATTAGATTTAAAAAATGGATTTTTCCATCTGCGTGTTCATGAAGACTCCGTGAAGTATACTGCATTTGTGACGATGACAGGGCAGTATGAATTTTTAAAAGCTCCGTTTGGACTAGCTACGTGTCCAAAGGTTTTCACAAGATTTATCACGATTATATTTAGAGACTTGATTGCACAGGGTATTGTCATTATATTCATCGATGATATTCTCATTCCAGCTCAAAACGAAAACCAAGCCGTTGAAAGACTACAGATGGTACTCAAGATTGCATCTGAGTATGGACTAAATATCAATTGGAGCAAGTGTCAGCTGATGATGAGAAGAGTCGAGTATCTTGGACATGTAATCGAAGACGGTGCAGTAATGCCATCGCCGGGGAAGACAGATGCTGTCATGAGATTCCCCGAGCCTCAGAATTTGAAGCAACTGCATAGTTTCCTAGGACTTTGTTCCTATTTCAGAAAGTTCATACACGATTATGCTCGAATAGCAAGACCACTCACTGACATGCTGAGGAAGGAATCTAAGTTTCAATTTAACGAAGAACACAGACGAGTATTCAACGAGTTGAAGATGAAGTTAGCTAGTGAACCAGTTCTGAAAATATTTCGACAGGGAGCAGAGACAGAGCTTCATACAGATGCCTCTAGCACAGCTTATTCAGCCATACTGATGCAGAAGGGTGATGACGGTGAGCTCCATCCAGTACACTATATGAGCAGACGGACCACTGACGCTGAAAGAAAATATACAAGTTATGAACTCGAGGCATTGGCAATAATTGAAGGAGTGAAGAAGTTCAGACACTACCTGTTCGGAAGACATTTCAAAATAGTGACAGATTGCAAGGCTTTTGAGATGACGCTCAACAAGAAGGATTTGGCAATGTCAACCAGAGTTGCAAGATGGATACTACTCCTGCAAGACTATGATTTTACCATAGAACATCGAAGTGGAACGAAAATGAAGCATACAGATGCATTAAGTAGAAACCCATATGTAACAATGATTGTATCAAAATTCCATGATGAAATACGACGTGCACAAGAAACAGATGACAATCTACAGGCAATAATGGAAATATTGAAACAAGGAGAGTCTTACAATGACTATTATTTACATCAAAACTTATTATATAAAGGATCTGAACATCAGCTTGTAATACCTATGAAGATGGAACTTGAAATAATAAGAAGAGCCCATGATAATGGCCATTTTGCTAAAAAGAAGACGTTAGAGTTAATCAGTAAAGATTATTATATTGAAGGATTAGGTAAAAAAATAGAAGACTACATCAAGACTTGTATACCATGTTTACTGGCGAGTAGAAAAGGGGGAAAACAAGAAGGTTACCTGAAATCCATTGACAAAGGTGATACACCTCTGCACACGCTACATCTCGATCACATAGGACCCCTGACGGAGACACGTAAGCAATACAATTATATTCTGACGGTAGTAGACGCTTTTTCTAAATTTACATGGTTATTCCCTACGAAGACTACATCAACAAAGGAAGTTTTGGATAAAATGGAAATTCACAGAAATGTTTTTGGAAACCCTGATAGATTCATTACAGATAGAGGCACAGCATTCACCAGCAATGATTTTAAGGAGTATTGTGAGAAGGAAGAAATACAACATACCACAATAACAACTGGAGTACCGCGAGGAAATGGACAGGTGGAGAGAATGCATCGAACAATCATCTCTATACTGACCAAGGTATGCATTGAAAAACCAGATCTATGGTATCGACATGTTGGAAGAGTTCAGATGGCACTTAACAGTACTTTCCAGAGAAGTGTTGGTACTACACCGTATGAATTACTCATTGGGAAGAAGATGAAACGACGAGAAGACATTGAGATTTACAAATTATTAGATATTGAAGAAAAAGAGAACTATTCACAGAACAGGGAAGAATTAAGAATGTTAGCAAAGCAGCAAATATTAGATGTGCAAGAAGAGAATAAACGAAATTATGACAAAAATAGGAAGGATAGTAGAAAATACCAAGAAGGAGAATTAGTTGCCATAAAGCGCACTCAATTTGGGCCAGGACTGAAATTAAAAGCGAAGTATTTGGGACCATACTCAGTCACTAAAGTCAAGCGGCATGATAGGTATGATGTGGAGAAAGTTGACCCATCTACAGAAGGTCCAAACAAGACTTCTAGCTCAGCTGATCATATGAAAGGTTGGCCAGCATAGTAAGGTGTGTATGTTTTTATTATGTTATGTGTGAAGATGATGAATGAAAGTTTGTGTTTACTTTAGGTAAAAAGCTCATTGTTCCAGAAGTTTACGGTTTTGTATTGTTGTTACTGTGTATATTATATTGTTGGCAGTATCAGTTAGTTAAGAATAAGGTGTATTTATGATTGTGTAAGAAGATGTCCTATCTCAGTATATCAGTTCTGTTTAAGATAAAATGTAAGTAAATAAGAGTTAAGTAGTTAAGATCTATTGTGATTTTTGGTTAAGTTTTGTATCTAATAAAAGTACCTATGTAACTTACTCTGTTATGACGTAGTAATAATTAAGATTCTATGTACCTAACTGTTGAACTAATGTAATTGTTGATGACGTATGTAAGTGTATGGTATATAGGGTAAAATGATGAAATGAACGATGATGATGATATGAAAATGGTATGATAAGAATATGAGAATGTTTCTGATTGTATGTGAGTATGAGGTATGACGTTGTATGTAGGATGTAAAGGCTGTGATGATATTATGTAAGGAGTGTTTATGGATGATGATTTATGATGATGTCTGTGGGCAGACATAACGCAGGAAGGCCGAGTGTGGGATTGATTTTTGAACGAGTAATGAACAATTGACTGATGAACGAAAGATGAGTGAGTGTATGATTATGAACGTATTGCTGAACGTGTGAGAGGGAACGAGTGAGGGAAAGAGAGAGAAGACGTATGGCGGCAAGACGAGCGAGCGCACGCACGACGATCCTCTCCGCGCAATTTGTAAAGTGTTTTAATTAAGAAGAAAATAAATCGGTGTCCAAGAAAGCTGTTTTTGATTCCAACCCTCGCCCCCCACATTTATGTGGTTTTACATACATCACTAATATTAATAGGTTTAAGCTTCATTTACGAATAATCATGATGAATGAACATTTTTAATGTCTGTATTTGTAGGCCAAAAAGACAAGACGAGAAGTTTTCTGAAGGGCCTTGAAGTAAAAAAAGAAATCTGTAAGAACATCTTTTTTAAACATTTTTGAAAATATGGCCCTAATTTAGAAATTAAGAAGTTAAAAAACAATTGTTTTAATACCACATATACAGATATAGGTATGTATACGTCGCAGGGAAATTAAAAAATAGGATTTGATCAAATCACGGAGGATGTTAAAATATCAACACGATTTTATCATGTCCCTAAACAAATCTAGTGAATTGATCAAATCCCTAGATTGGTTCAGTGAAATGACAATCCATATTTGGATCACTGATAGAACAACAGGCCCAAATACCTATTATCAAAACATTTTTTGTTATAAAAACCGCAAATGTATTTACTTAAATTTCTTTAAATGAAATGATAAAACAAGCAATAAGACGGTGTCCCTTGTGATTTAGCGGAATCACCGGGCTCGTATAAAGTGGTCAACGGCCAGGAATGCAGTTTGCGCCCGGGCGAACCTCCAGCGCGGTTAGGACATTTGCAAAAACCGATATACGCTTGCAAACCAAGGTAAATGTATGCCC
The DNA here is from genome assembly GCA_014851415.1 of Cnaphalocrocis medinalis. NCBI lineage: Eukaryota > Metazoa > Arthropoda > Insecta > Lepidoptera > Crambidae > Cnaphalocrocis > Cnaphalocrocis medinalis. The sequence continues at coordinate 13,137,806 of CM026285.1, forward strand.
GGAATGCTTAATTAAATTAAAAACGAGAAAGTCGTATGAAATAATTAAAATTTTATGCTAATTACTTCTGAAATAAAACCTTGTAATACGTAGTTATATAATACGTATATTACGTTATTATCATCTTTATTGTCTATTCCCGGTTGGGTCCCGGTCCCCAGTTGTATAAGCTGTCGCTACGAAGTCCGCCGTAAATGTATTTGACAAACCGATGGATTAATTCGCAAAACAAATTAATTTATTCTTTTTTCAGCCAAATATTACCGTTTGATGACTAGATTATTTTTCCTATTAATTTCCATTCTACTAATTACTCAACAATAAATACTAATTCCTTATTTAGAACTAGTGATGACGTATTACTCGCTTTTATTAAATTGAGTATCAAATTATTTTGGTTAATAAATTAATTGTGGTTGAAAGTCCTGCTGACTGACAAATAAAGATTCTAATTTTAGAAGTGATTGTGACGAATTATATTTACCTATGTCCCAATTATTGACGATGACTTGTAAGCTCAACTATTTTCAACAAGGAATTAAATTAATTTGACTTGTTAGCCAATAACAATTAGTCACATATATTTTGACAGGTTTACGAACATTTCATTGAATCATCGATTTAAAATTAACAAGAATAAATCACGGCGAAAATGAAGTCCTAATACCTACCGATACTGTCCAGAAGGATGAAGTCACTGGTAACAAAGACGTAAAAATATAATAATAGATTTGGCTTTTATGACATTAGTCACGGTGTTTACTGGAAAGATAATATTGTATTTCCTTAACATAGAAAAATAGTTTTTTAAACATTAATTTAAATTAAGACATTTTAGACCATAGGATGTAAGTGACGAAAATCAGTTATACTTACAGTTCAGAATATCTTCTTAACCGGTAGTATTTTTTTGTATTCAAATTGCTTATTTTTTTTTAAGTCTCCAACTGTACGGTTGCTTTGAAATACTTGAACATTGTAGTACTTTCACGAGTTAACTATATCATACGTTGTAGAGATTAATGTTTACTAGACTGCTACGATTGGATACTATACTCGTACTTTACTCTAATTTACCGCTGATTCGCCTACCTACCTATACTCGATATATAAGTAGGTATGTAAACTGAAAACAGTGACGTGGCATCTTGAATATGGAGTGAAGGAGGAAGTCCTAGTCATGAATTCGAGGGTGACTCAGTAACAGGGAGGCGACTCTCGCATCTACATTTGTATATAGTATTACTTTTTCGTTAAGATACATCGTCATAGCCGTAATATTCTGTTTTGGGAGAAGTTGTATGTTTTACTGTAAAAGCTCGAGCTACGGTAAATCTTCAGATTTTCCAGCAAAACCTAAGATTAACCAATTAAAGGTAAATAATTACTAAAAAGGTTTGCGATTTGAACTTATACCACCATTCACCTGGTAAATGTTATGATTAACATTAAGACACGGTATATAATAAAAAACACAACATCCTTTATATTTCATATAAATTTAATGGTGGTAAACGTCCAAAACGCTAACATTTACGATCATTTACCTAAACCTTTAAAAATTGGTAAATTTTGGGTTTTACTGAAAAATCTCTAGATTTAAGAGCTTTTTAAGCACGACTTTACAGTTATGTCTGTACAGTTACTTAACAAAATTGCTGAATAAGCACTAAAATGTTAGGTATGTTAAAACCTGTAATACATTTCAATTTACATATTTTTATCATTTAAAGATTTTACTTCGGAAATTAAACTAAATCGCAGTCATTATGGTTGGCTTCTGTTTTAATAATCATTTAAAATGCCATTGCATACTAATCTCAAGCATTAACAATAATTAAAATGCGAGCTTTGGAAACATTGAAATTCTCCGTCACATGTAATTTGGTTCAATTGATTTAAACTGTCCCTTTTGGTTACTTCGTGACTTTAGAAGCTTTAAGTTATGCATATTGTTATCCATACATATATCTATCTAATACCCTGGATAAACATTCGTGAGATGAACACTTGTGTTTGTTCAGTGTCTGGATGTAATATATATTTGTATATCCTCTGTTGTCTGATATCTGTAACACAAGTGCCTAAGCTACTTAGTACGGAGTCAGGTTAATGTATAAGATGTTGTGTGAATAAACTTTTTTGTAATACGTCAAGCGTTTGGTGGTAAGGATGAAAACTGCTGATAAATGACCACAGTTTTTTTTATGTGATCGATGACAAAGGAGAGCTTAAAGATCGGCAGCTTACTTATGACTCTGCTGCGCAGGTATCGCGGCAGCAATAGATATCATTACTCGTCTGTTCGTCTGCCACAACAAAAATTGGATCGAAGTAGATTTATTAACATTCTTGTGGCCCAGCAGGTGTGAGGTGTAAGCGGTCCTCAAGTGGGACCTGAGTGGTGAGTGGTAGGGCTGACAACAGCTTTTTACAATTACGTATCTTCTTCAAAATCCAAACCTTCAAGAAACGAGCCTACACCTTCCTATAAAAGGCCGGCAACGCCTCCGTACTCCTTCAGGTGTAGCTGATGTCCATGGGCAGCGGTGTTGACTTACCATCAGGTGACCCGCTTGCTCATTTGCCCTCCTATACCTATAATAAAAAAAAGAAACGACTAATCAGGTAGAAACTTCAGCCAAACGACGGAGATAAAGTTTTTGGACCTACCATGGTTTTATTAAACGCTAGCTTTAGCACACTGGGGGAGTAATTAGGTCGATCAAAATAGGCTTTGTATAAACTAAAAGTGTTTCTTTAAACATTTATTTTTCGACAAGAGGCTTACTATATTCAATTGAACATATTATTTCAGTTTCAGTTTAGCTCCAGGTTTCAGCCATTGTTTTTTTTATAACGAGTTTCTTCTTTCGCCAAATAAGAATATTATTAAATTGCAAATCCAGATTTACAAATATCCAAAATGCCAGCCCTGAATGTGAGGTTTGTCTCGTGTGGAATTCGCGTGGGAGACGGGACTCGCTCGCTTTTTGTTGTTTCATCCAGTACTATCTTTTTGTCAACGTCGAACCTGTTAATGAATAAATGGTATGCAAATTTATTAACTTACATACAAGGAAAAATAAAAGTATTACGTATAAGTACTTAATACTTTAATTTTACCCTGATTCTGCCCTGTAACCTTGATTTACTTGGTCGAATTTCCCTTCGTAAAGATTGTGAAAGCGAGACATCGATTACCTACTTTCATATTGTAAACTCTTGGATTTAGTAACCCTCATAAAAATTAGATGCAGCGCTACTGGAGTCAGACTAAACTAAATAACCTAAAGACAGGTGTTACTAAAAATAATATTCGTTCATTAGCAAAACGTACATTCACACTTTTTTATAAATTAGAACTACAAAGAATTAACGCGCTAGGTCCACGTCATCGTACGTTCGCACACAAATTATCTACTTAGTTTCAAATTAACATACTACGATGACGACGGTGCATACTCAGGTACCTATTACAAATAACTTTCCACGTAAACACCGTACATTTTAGTCCTTTTAATCCCGAAGCCGAATAGGTAACACGAATGAAGACCCTTTATCTTCATCAAAATAAGCAAAATAAAAATGATATCTAGCTTATAGTTATCATAAAAGAGAGCATAAAATATAATCAACCGACCCGACCCGACACGACCCGGTTGGTTCAGTGGTAGTGAATGCTGCGTCTGAGTCAAGGGTTGAGGATACGATCCCCGCACAGTACAAACATTTGTGTGCATGAACATGTCTGTTTGTATTAGTCTGGGTGTTTTCTATGTATTATAAGTATGTATTTACAAAAGAAAAGTATTATATGTATATATTTGTAATCCCACTGTTGGTTCTGATATCTGTAACACAGGTGCTTGAGCTACCTATCTCAGAGTCAGATCAATGTATGTGATGTAGAGAAATACTATAAAATATTATTATCTTTCGAGGAAAAATTACTTAGTGTTTATTATAGGAATCAACAGTAATAGTAGTAGTTCCGCACAACAAATAATTTCAGCAGGCAATAATGTATGGAACAACAGATTTTTGAGCAATGAAAAATAAAACGGTTAATAAGGACATACTTACTCGCAAAAACGTTTAAGACCAATCACGAATCGTGCTCATTAAGAGATTCGACAGGGCTTTTCTCACAAGGCTTACAAAACAATGAGGTCGATTTTTAAGTACCTATACTTTTTAAAGTAGGATCCTCATTACTTGCACATCTTGCGTCCACCAGCGGTAGTTGGCGGATGTTGTGGGTGCGATATCTGATAATTAATCAACGCCCTATACGGTCTCAAGTATTATATTAAATCGACAATAAGACCCAGACAGCGATTTATTGGCGATGTAATGTGCCGTTTTGTGAAACGAACGGTACTTACTCGCTATTTTTTCGTGTAAAAAGGTCGTAAAATGATAGTCGGGAAACTCAGTAAGTGCTTACGCGGACGTGATGGGGAATTTGCAAAGATGATTACAGTTTTCAGTTCATTTTAGTGGCAATTATTTGACTGATGGCGAAACGTGTTTTATGAAAGCATAATCAGTGTTTTATGCAGCAATTATCTAATTTTACTACTACCTGTTGTCTGTGGAAATTTTGTAACCAGTTGTTACCAATACGGACGTAGATGGATGGTTTTTTATTGCTATTGAAATATGTAGAGATACAACCTGGATAATAGATACGGTCGTACTAGACTAGGAGTGTACGTTTATAGATTTTAGAGTATTTTTGGAGACGTTTGACCATTTCACTCTTTGATATTTCCCATATTTATATGTATTTATATAGTCTGCAATTGCGTATTGAGTCATAGCGAACCCTCGCATTATATTGGGATTAAGGAGCTACAGTGAAAAAAAAAAACTAATTTTCATCGTGGTATTGCTATGTCACTGAGAGATGGTCCAATCTTATACTAAGGTAAACGCAGGTTGTATCGCCTTAAGAACTACGTGTGATAAAGTAGTCTTACTCATTTAGATAGAGAACACAGACTGAGAGAGACATTCTGAACAATCTTCTTCTAGAAAATAGGCACGCACGACTTTAAATCGAGATTACAGGTATCAGGTTTTCTCACTGCGTAAACGGTTTTGAAAGTGTAAAGTTCCAATTGTTTGACATGTCGATTGTGGGTGTCCAGCAACTCGATATCTGGTGAACGGCGGCAAGTTAAATATAAAGCTAATTATCTCCGTGTAGGTCTGTTTTGTATTCAGATCGAGGAGGAAACGTCGAGTCGAAACCGTGAGCTCAAAACAGTGTTCAATTTGAGACTTTTTCTTTTACGGTTTTGTCTTGATTTCAACTTCAATGGATTTTAATTATAGCACGGGTAACTGGTTTCGGTTTAAATGTTTGTTCTAGATGTTTGAACTTAAAAGAAACCGTGTTTTTGGTCGTGACGAATTGATTTGTCTTTGGTAACGGGTCCGCTGTTATACTACTAATTGGGAAACGTAACTTATCATAAAAGTTAGAAGTAACATAGATACTGGCTCGAAAAACAAAAGCCCCTGACTGACGAAACGATGGAAGACTACTGTTGATGCTCTCTTTCCTGGCTCTGGCGATAGAAGATAAAAGTTAAAAAGGCTCTAACTTCGGTCCAGTTACCGCACGTGACACGTTTTAACACCCACTAAAACTGTATTAAATACGTTGACTTTAAAGCATTGTTACGCAGATGCTATCAGAGTGAGCACAAATGATTTAATTCCTTTTGTTTATGTAACGCCGATGTCAACGTCGTAACTTTATTTATGACTTATTTTATTATTATGTTGCAATATTTTATTACGTCCTATATCCGTACATTGGGGACGTGGAGCTTTTTCCTGTCGTAAACTACAGTTGTAAGCGCAATTCATTAATGTTTTATTGTCTGGTTTTATAGGGTTTTCTAGATAAGACATAGCGTTTTCTAAATTTTTATGGCGTGTTCTACGTAGACGGGCTGCGGCTTTGTGTCAAAGTACACACACAACAGGCTAACGTGTTACTTGTATTATGGCTTTCAATGTTGTTAGGAAGACTTTGGACCATTTTGACCTTTGTTTTCACCACTCATCTGACGGATAAACTGACACATTTTCTATTTACCCGATAAGCTATCGGAAAATCCATAAGTTGTGACGAGAACTAGCCTAGTCTTAATTTTGGTTTGGCGTTAGGTACAGTAGTTAAAATCTACTATGTTCATAACGCGTATTATTACGCGTATTATACAAGGGAACTATTCCAATTTAGTAAAACTTAGCCATCCTCATAACAAATGTCGTACTCACATCTACCTATGCTTCGATCTGTTATGAAACCAAGAGACAACAAAAACTTTCATCAGTCGAATTTAATGGATGGTTTTTCACGAAATTAACACCTCAGGACCGAACAAAATGATCACGTCTGTAATTCATTGCCCCTAAATAAGGGAGAGATACCGCTTCAATGAAAATATACGCAGTAGGTACATCAGTACAGTATAAAGGTAACCAGTAACGAGTCAGGACATGCGAAACCTTGCCAGTGGTCGTAAAGAGGAACTTTAGTTGCCTCAACGATGACGTATTTTCGGGTACAATGAAAACGAGTGTTTGTGCCGCTACACAATTACTCGTTTTCATTTGAATCGCTTATTATTCTACAGTCATATTATACTCGTACAGGCACTAATATATACACGAATATGGGCTTGGAGTGATTACTCCATTTTTGCTCTTTTAATTGGACTTTATGAAGTAATAATCTTGTCTGTATCTATAATAACACAAATGTTTGGTATCTAACTACTTTTAGAATTTGGAAATTCATAAAAAAATAAGTCCATTTGGACGACTCTCTTTATCCTCGTAAATCACCTTATAAATAAATCCAAAGATACCTAAGGGACATAATTAAATTCCTATTAGATCTCGACGGTAGGACGGCAGGACTAACACTGACTAGAGGATATTTGGATCAGCGAATCGTCCTTTGCCTCTCGCTCTTTTCCCTCTGCATTGACAAATAAGAATACTGGCTACATTAACACTATGACAATACACTGTGTCTTCATAAAACGTCCGTGAAACGCAAAGAAAGAATTCCAAGTACAAAATAATTTCTCTTCTTAACAGAGAGCTTAGTCCTTTTGAGGTAAACGTAACGAGATGCATTCCTGTTATAGAGGGGTCGATGTTTTTTTGTTTTTTCCGGCTGTGCGTCCACGTTACTTCGGATCTTAAAACTAAATGTAAATTGGGGCCCAAGTTTAAACCAAAGAAGGATTTATAGCCCTAATCCGCTGACGACTACCTTTAAAAGCAATTGTTACATAAATGTCAGATTCATCTCGTATCCTATTTATTTATTTGAGATACATCCTAGATTCAGTTGTAAAATCAGTTATACCAAACTAGACCGTTTTTAGTCTATTACCTACTCACCTTGTACTATTAAGTATTCTGTGCCTAATGTACTTTTACTATTAGGTGACAATAAATCTCAGGTCTACTAGTAATAAACTGTCATAAAACAAGATTTTAATTAGTTTTATACAAACCTACAAAAATAAAAAGAAATCAGCGAAATGTTTAAACTTTATTACCAATTACTTTTATTATTATTAGAATAGAATAGAATAAAAGTTTATTTGGCAAATTACATAATACTTCAGAAAAAGTTAGTTTTGCCCCGAGTTTTGAATTAGCAAAATAGGGATTTTGGAGTTATGCGATGTGTAATTTTCATGTCTGGTGTAGGAACTTGGCTCTCGCTCTTCCGTGCGCCCAGTTCCTGGTCGTTTGGACATGACTTCATTGTTCACGGGCCCCGTGAATGGTCTCTAATTTACGACGCTCGTCTCGACCGCACTATTTCTGGTTTACAATGACCCAACTATCTTCGAACAGAAATATATGGAGTCTTAAGGCAGTCAATTAGTTAGAAAGGTTTAATAAAGCAATTTAAAGGCTATTAATTGGTAGCCCTTCTTAACTTTGGAAGTTAAGAGCTGAACTTATAATGTTTTGATTAGAGTCTTAGAAAACATATTTAGAATTTCGAAAAAAATTTTTTGTTTCTACAAATCTCAGTCAAACCTACTCCTATTATTTTACTTGTTATCATCATGGTTATTGTTATATCTAGATTTTTTGTAGGTATATTTCAGTACGAGAATAACTGCTTGAAAAAATTAAATATGGAGATGACACAAAATGTGCCTTCATTTTGTGTCATCTCCATATTTAATTTTACGTTTACTTAGTTTATTACGTTTAGAAATGCACATAAACGATTTTGTTGATTGATAGAATCGGTTTTACCAACAACACCAACCGTTTGGTCAAATAAAATTTGGAAACTTCGGATGTCATGTTAATAACGGTATACAAGAATAAAACGAAAGTGCAGAACAAAAAGAATCTATTAACGTTCCTGGACAATGAATTCCCTGTATAGATTCCCCCAGTCACGTCCGTAGTTTAGTGATGTGTGAGTTAAATTTTACTCGAGTGATCACAAAAAACCATAGACCCATACACCGACATAGCCCACCGAATTAGCAAACTGAAGTGGCAGTGGGCTGCTGCAATGGTCACATTAGCCGCAGAACTGACAACCGTTGGAGCCGTAAAGCCCTTGAGTGGAGACCGCGACTCGGTAAGCTTAATGTTGGACGCCCTGCGACAATATGGGATGATGATATTCGAAGGCTGGCTGGTGTGGGCTGGATGAGAGTAGCCGAAAATTGAGAGCGATGGCGAGCATTGAGGGAGACCTACGTCCAGCAGTGGACGAGTGTGGGTTGCTGATGATGATCACAAAAAATATTATGTCCACTTGATATCCAGAAAACTGGCGTCGACTTCCCCAATAATCACGTTAGGACGTTAAAATTTTTGATTTGCACTCGAACACTCGGAAAAACTTAGATATTTTAACCAAATTATTGATACCGGCTCTTAACCTAGGTACTCGAGTGAAATTGTAACTTGACTCAAAAGTTGTTTAGGTACTCAATTCATTCGCATCACTACCGTAGAGTGACTGACATGGAGTGGGATATACGTACAATAGTAGTTGGGGTGGCACACCAAATAAATTGTTAGCCGGAGTGACAGATAGTAAATGAATACGCTTTTAATTACTTTTATTTCGGCCTCTTACTTAAATTTCCAAACAGTGGACTTGATCCGTTAAATGTAGAGTTTGATACAACATAGAATAGTACAGTCGAGTTCAAAAATATGTATACACTTTAGGACCTTGTCACAATACATATTTGTAAGGAAGTGGAAGTCGTTTCTTATACATATGTACTGTGACAAGGTCCTAAAGTGTATACATAGTTTTGAACTCGACTGTACGTACCAACATTCATGTCATATAATTATGTACCTTCTTGTAGATACCAACTGTTGATATTAAATAACATGTAAACAATAGGTTAAGTTATCTGACCGCAATTATAATGTAAGGTAGTGCACTTGAGAACTTGAACTAAATTATATATTCATATTTATGTTAACCACAATTTGTGGGTGCGTTTATGTCACTTATGCTGCGTTCATAAAGATTGAAGACTTAATTTTTTATAGGGTTGTACTTTCGACTTAACTACTTATTTAATTAATGATTGAATGACATAAAACGAATGACTCTTGTTTTCTTATTACGTTTTGTTATGGGCTTTAAGTTGAGGAGTCAGTAAGAAATCTACGCTCTACGCTAACTAAAATATTGCAAAACTTAATAATAATCTATCTAGAATTATGGAAAATCCGATTGTTCAGAAAACATTTACGACATGTCTACTTTTCAGTTCAATAGCTTTTCGCCGTGCATACTACCATTTTAACCGTGGAAGAGTCAAGTTTTTTTCCGTACGCACTTACAAACTTTAGCAACAATAGAATTTAAGAATAAACTCATCAAACCATTCGTCAATTTCATATAAACCGTTAGTTCACAAATAGTTTTAGCTGCACCAGAAGTCGTCATGTATTGCATTATTTTGTTTTACTTTGTAAAGCCAAGGGGAAACGCTTCTAGTTTTTGATCCGTTAGATGTAAACATTGAATTGTACTGACTTATGCTTCCTTTGTTTTAGGTAAGTGCGGCCAGGGGTTAAGCTGCAGGGCTGCCCACGGATTATGTTAAAATAGTAAACGACGCACGTAAGTAAATTTAGGTATACCTGATGTCTGATGAAATAATTTTCAAACTTTATTCCAGTTTGAAATTATTCGTACAAATATCCAAAAATCAAATCATTCATTCAATATTATTAAGTAGATACAATTGACATTTTATTGATAGTAGATTATAAAATTTGACATTCATAAATGTTCTGTAAAGGACTTAAATTGCATAAAGAGATTTTGATTTGATTTGATATGTGTGTAGTGTATGTAGGTGCTGCGATTTTCATACGAGACGATCGATACGATACTTACCTATTCACATTAAATTAGTTTGTCGGTGGTCTTTTGATTACCTAGCGTTTATCTTGTTGGTTGTCCTAAAAAAATTAATAAAAATTGAAAAATTTGAACCTAATTAAACTTTACGCAGACAGATTATGTAGAAATTCTTTTTTTGTTTTTAATACTAAACAATATTATTCATCAATAAAAGGGATACCAACCCTAAGTGCAATGACGGTAGTATTTATCCTTGAGCTGCAAGCCCACGTGGCGGCAAGTATGGCACATTAATATTCATAGTTTATAACTCAGTCCTAACTAACCACAAGTATTGTGTTTTAATAAGTACCCGTTCGTAGCCGTCGGACAACTAAATTGTACCTGATTGTACTCGCGATGGAATGCTCAGGCTATTGGACTTATTAAATACTTATAGGATCGTTTCCCCGTAATTAAACGATAATATGATGTAATAATGGACTCTTGTGCCAATCACAATGATAGAATACCGGATGACTTAGGCATTTTAATTAGGGAGTTCTATGGGATTTAATTACTGAAATTATACGTACGAGTAAGAATTATTTAATGGCAAGTTAGACTTATATGTCATCTTGAGATATTTTAAACGGTATTTCATAATTAAAAATCACTGTGAAGCTCTACTAAGTAAACTTAACATACATAACATATACATATACATACACACATAACATACACAGAATAGGAAAGTTAATAAAAAGAACGTATAACTGAGTAATAGATTTTTTTTAAAGATAAGTTTAATTGAAAAATATTGTTTTTATGTTCTCGCCTAATTATGCTTTAAAATTATATACGCCATAACTTCTGTGAACCAACGGAACAATTACAGTTTTGTTCGTTTCTTTAATTTATTCCACAGTGGATCTTTGTTCGGGTTTAATAATGTGTACTTACGGTACGTTCCACCTGGCCCCGGTCTAAAAGCGGTCAACGTGATTTGACCGAACAACGCGGGACTTTCAAGAGTCCAGTTCAAGGTTTTTTTGAAGATTGGCTACGGTTTGGAGACGGGACTGTGACCACTTTCTCTTAGTTGCATCGACCGCCAATTTGCATGAGCTCAAATGAGCCATATTATTTATATGGAAACCAAATTATATTATTTCTTGATTTACGACTTTTGGTTTTCTAACTCTGCCTGCGGCTGCATAGTGGTTGTTTACCAGAAATTGGTTACCTTAAACTCGCACAACATTATAAATAGTTAACGATTTCATTTACCTACGTGTTGTAACGGTCAGACCCAACGTCCTGGCAAAGCATTTCTAAACAAACGTAGAGGAAGTTTTAGTTAAACAAACAGATGGACAAACTTTAATATCTGTTACGAGCTCCGTTCGCCTGATAAGTCTGTTGAAATATGAGATTCGAGAGATACACAAAGTGATTTCACTAATTCACTTCTCTTCTACATAAACATCGCTGTTGTGTACAAATATCAGATTGCTGATCAGACAGTCCATAAATTGCAATTTTAGTTCTTATTATGTTCATTGAAAGTCTACAGTTGCGCGATTGTTGTGGTCCAGTAATACAATACTTCCGATCTCTGGCCCGATGGCTTTGATCCGCAATAAAGGGGATTATACAAAAGATTCGCCAACATCAGACCATGAAAGGTGTTCAGTATGATCCTTGAGCATTGTTGAATTGAATTGTGAATGGAATCGTGAATGGATGAACGGTTAACCGTGAAGAGGCTATTAGTAGGTACACGGAAATAGTTGAATAGATTTTTTATTAGTGTTTTTATTTTAAATAATTGGATACGAATGAATATGTAACGTATAAGTTTTGTGATAAATGTATGTTTACATTTTTTATTGTTGAGTCAAGATTTTTCATAGATACGAGTAAGTAAAGTAAAGTTTCAGCCTATAGCCACTGTAGAGCAAAGGCCTCCATCAATTGTTAGCAATATCAAGCATTGGGCAAGCGTTGTGATTAAGCCTAAACCCTATAATAGATTTCATAAATTTTAACCGATCAAAGAAATGAGAAGAAATATTTTAACGACAATAGGATATTATTGTAATTAAAGAGCATACTCGTACATTTCAAAAGTATGCTGATGCCCAAATCATTTTGTTATTCGCGGCCTTTTTTATAAAAATGATATTAATTCTACAAAAATGGCTTAATATTTTATGTATAGGTCGATTCACGAAAGATGACCACAAATGACGATCGTCTACGCTTAATATCTCATGAAGTAAAGACTTAAGACAAAAAACATGGGCAAATAAACATAGAATGTGTTTAGTCTAAGCCCTTGTAATGTGTCAAATTGAGAATGAGCCATTTCTTCATGAGATTTCATGCGTAGACGATCGTCATTTGTGGTCATCTTTCGTGAATCGACCTGTACACATATGAATTTTACTACAAATTTCTCTCGAGTATAATAGTGCTTTTAACAATTCAGATCTCAATAAATATTTTATTTATTCAAAATTCAACGCCATTTATCAATCATGGAACAACCTGATCAGATGTTGATTACGCCCACATGTGCTAATTATGAAACTAGTAGGTATCTAAATGATATTAGTAGAACCATAAAATTTCGACCTTTAGATTCAATATTTCATCCTCATTTCTTTACAGACAGAAGTCGCACACATGTAAAGATATACCATTCGTCTGTAAAGATCAAGTATACCTATGTTGGGTATCATAAATCTGCCCCTAAATACGAAGAGTAATAGGTCCTTGAAGGCTCAAGTGGCTGGCGGGAGAGCTCGTCAGCCGCTATTTAGTAGGGGATCTGAAGTGGCTCACTCGAGCCTCCGAGGGCTCGCTGCCCTAAACAAATAACGCATTCCAATCGCAAGAAGGGGTTAATAGATTGTTCCGGGTATACCTTACTTGGGTTTGCTGGATTCATACATATTTCAAACACATATCAATATTAGCTTAGTTCTATAATGATGAGTGAAGAAACCATAGCTTATGTTTTTGAGTAAAGTAAAGCGAAGTAAAGTATCAGCCTATAATCTGTAGGTACAAGTAGGTATGAGTCACGTTTCAAATATCTCCATCATCTTTTTATGTGCTTACACCGTTTTAATTGCAATCAGCATGAGTAACATTGTATTTTTTTATAAAGTTACTGCGACAAATAAAGTCAAGGGTTCCTTAAAATACTTAATTATTTATTAATTTCTAGATCAAAAATCATTCTGATACCGCTTTTCTACAATCAGGGTCAAAATCAGGGCAATATTGCGAAGTTAGGTGCAGAGGTTTTTATCACCAGTCAAATCACTACGTGATTTTCTATTACATACCTACCTATTATTATTATTTTATAAGTACATACCTAGACCTACTCATAAACAACTTTTCTACCAATATTGAAATCAGAAGAAAAATTAATGTTAATTTCGGCCAGTGATAAAAACGTGTAGCACGGGACCCTAAAAATCAGGTTTTACCTGTATCAAAAACTACTCCAAGTCCAAACAATCTACTTTAATTTGATATTAAAACATCTTCCGGCATGCGTAGCCACAGTTCGCAATCGGCGATAGTTTTTGCATCAAGCGGTCGTCGGTCTCTCCCAGCTAGGCGAGTGCGTGGCGGTGTTGCCAACGTAGGGCTGAAAGTGCTAGATTTAGTTCCATTTTCTTTAGCGCACATTTGTTAGGCATCATTTTTTTAGTGCAAATATGGAAATTTTTAGGCCTCATGGACTTAAATATCAAAATAGTACCCTTACGTCTCAACCGGCGCTCAAACCATTGCGCTAAACGGGTAGTAAATATGAACCAACACCTACCAATTTTGAAAGTTAGAAATTATAAATTAAGCAACACATCAAATTTTACTCAGGTTTCCCTCACTAAAGGTGGCAAAAGTCAGACAGCAGCCGCTACATTGTATTTACCAGACTCCATACCTAAATCTTGGATCGTGATTTAAGCGTAGCTTCCAAACCCCGAGCTCTAAATCGACTATTTGGAATGTAACCGGGAATATCACGCTAAGATGATAATGATGAAAGAAAGCTTTTTTGTTATAAAGACAGAAATAGACGAAAGCAGAAAAAAGCAGCTTTAACTTTTTTTAGCTCATTAGCCTTTTATTGACCATTGGCCCTTGTTTAAAGTTCTTAACAATCTAGCACTTTTTCATCTAGCACCTTGCACCAATTGGTGATATCGAGTGGGCAACACTAGCAAGGCGGGTGCGTGGCCCAGTTTCCGGCTCGCTTCACATCTATACCGTCACGTGCTGTCCGACGCGTGCGCACTGCGCGTGCCGTCTTAACAGATTCTATCGTCTATGTAATCCGTATCAGATCACGTCCGATGGATTTTATTTGTGGAATGTCGGAGCATTTGGAATCAGCTACATGGTTCAATGATTAATTGATTTTTGCTACCACTTCAGCAATCTTTACTTTATCTTAAACGTTTATTGGTTCTTTATTGGCTCTCTATTACTTACATCATATAACTAACATTCTCCACAATGTGCGTTTTTAACATTTTTAATTTTAAGATGTGTGAATTTATTTATTACAACGGGCTTAATTTAATAACTTATTCATGGTTATGAAAATGTTGTTTATTGTTGTCCAACCCTCGCGCCAAAATAATAAATATTTATCGGGAACCGCTCCAAATAACTAGTGCACATTTACTTTATGCGACTGCATAAGTAAGTGTAACAAACAAAGTTAATGAAAACAGTTAAATAATTCATTATATTGTTTATTGTTTTGAGGTATTATCTAAAAAGTAAGACGTTCCGCCATCTGAGTCGTTGAAATAAATAAACTAATAAAAGCTAACTTAGTAATGGTTTCTTCACCTAAGTAGGGCTTTATCGATAAATTATAATCATAATATTTAGTAATTCATAATGGTAGGTATGTACAGGTCTTAAATATAATAAAGTTCGCATTATGGACCCTGTAAGGGCGTCGCAAATCTTAAACACTAAATAAACGAGCAAACAGGCAGGGTCTTACTGATGATAGGGAATCTCCACCGCCCATGAACATTCTGTCTGTCTGTCCATGATGGCAGACAAGACACTAATTGATAAATTCGTTTGAATGGCCAGTTTCTTCCTAAAACCGTGTCATATCTTTTGGTAGTAGATAGTTACCTTTGCTGCTACCAAGTTATAGGTGTACCTAACATCAAACGCACACAGTTGCCACACCGGTGACATATGTGCGCAACTGGCCCTGCCCAGGCGCAGCCGCTAGACGAATGCTTCTCGGTAATCTCCCGCCGTTTTATTCTGGGAATGCTGCTAATCGAAATTCTGAGAATTATTAGCCAATCAGTTGTGCACGGATTCTTGTAAGACTGTCTATCAACTTCATCTGGTTTAAAATGTCATACAGTTATTGATGGATACTCCTAACTGGAAACGAGCTTTAAGTTCTTATCTTTTTCCAATGAATAAGTGTCTGTCATGTTTGGATTTTACACAACAAGTTTTATGTAAGCTTAAAGGCTTACTTACTTCATGCACACTGAGGTTTGGTTGACAAATTTGAAGTTGCTATGAAAGGAAAATATTACTAACTGGTCACGTCGCGCACAACAGAAAGTATGAAAAAATACTTATAAATGAGTCATCTTTGCAGAGCTAGGATATTACAGACTAATTAAAAAGCTTGCACACTACATTTCAAGTCTACTCAATTCACTAACAATTAAATATTCAGTAGTAGGTACTTGTAGTAGGTATTTTCAGAATGGAATGTACGTACTACAACAAAAAGAAAAATAAGCAATTACATTCTCGTAGATCTATTTCCTCCGCAGCGTAAAATAAGATAGTACAAGACGGCTTGACCTCGGTCATCGTTCTCTCGATACTTTCGCAACAGATTTGGCTCTGTGCAACGTTTTTCTTGGCCTAGCCGATGTACCCGTGTTTACACGGCGAACGATCGAGTGTGCTGACCCATATCCGAGTTGATTTGTAACAAAGATGTTTTATCTAACAAAATTAAGTTCCCATTTTTAGCTCCCGACGAAAACGACGGGGTGTTACAAGTTTGACGTGTCTGTGTGTGTCTACTTATCTGTGGCATTGTAGTTGTAGCTTCCGAATGGATGAACCGATTTTCAGTTCGTTTTTCTTGTTGGATAGTTGAAATAGTCGGAAGTGTTTTAGGTACGTTTGATGGTCGCCGCCATGAAATGTAATAATTTGTGTAATGTCGAGGGTTTAAAATTGATTTTTGACAGTGTTACTTAGATAATTAACACAAAATAGATAGATAAATTGAGACAAAATGTCATAGTGTACATTATCCTGGTTCCAAACGATGGTTTTCCATTTTCTTAAATATCTGGTTAATGTATTCAAAAGTATTTATCAATTTTATCTGAAACTGTTCATTCGTCTTTTGTCAATATTACATCTTTACGAAATGAGACGATTTTTATGAATAAAACAATGCGAACTTACCCCTCCCTTGACCTAAATATTATCTAGTAAACAAGATAGACTGCATACTGCTTATGAGGCGTCGCGTTGGCGGAAGTATATACTCGTAAGAAATAATATTGCAGTCATATTTTGCTAAGTATTTCGTACATTTCATAAATTTGGAATGATTAAATTCCCTGAGCATTGGTTGAAGTAGTAGGCATCAGTAAAACCTTTTTACCCATTGACTTATTTTTCATCCTAATTTAAGCAATTTCACGGTCTAATAAAATAAAAGGTGAAAAGATTAGATTGTACCTAATATTTTTACGTAACTGTTGAAGATGGAGGGCAACTGCGTTCTGGAAAGTTGGTGGGCAATTATAAGTGTCGACCAAAGAAAGCACTTCGTCCATACTAATACTGGAAATATCAGTACGCGAACGAGTATTATTACACGCTAAAATGGTAATGAGCTTATCTCATGATGTTGTTAACCTTGCTATAAGTAACCGATTCTACGCAAAATGACCCATATTCCCAGAACGCATCGGCCCCTTGTTAACCCAAGACTGTAACACAACCTGAGTCGTAACTCGCAAACCAACCCGTCGTCGTTTAATTTCACTGCCGCTTGTTATTGCGGCCTAGATATGGTGGAAAGTGGCCCTGCCCATTATCTATGACACCCCGACACGACAGAGTCCGACGCTACCGTCACGATTTCGTCGTAACAATCAATCTTTATTCTTTGCTTTTGCATTTCATGAGGGGCGAAAGCGGGATTAATGCTGGTCGGAGTTAATGTTGTATCAATATCGTAGGTTTTACTGTTAAGGAAAGGAAAGAGAATAAATTCTTATATAAAAAGTCATGATTGATAGAAGAATAAGAATTGCAACTCTGATAATTCTTAGTATAGAGAGTGTCAGGTCGAGCTATCCCCTCGAAGTGCAAAAATAGCACTTGTGCCCCGGACGTAAAGACGGTCCAAATTCGAAAAGAGTTACTCTATGGTCTGATGGGTGACCAAGGGCGGTAGCAATCGTTGGCCATCAGGTGATCTGTCTGCTCGTCTGCTACATATCGCATACTGTAGCGCAATAACATATTTATAACTTCACTCATGATTCGACTTGTCATGTAAACTTCAATACACGATATATCGCTTTTGCTATCTCCGATCGTTGTAATGGTGTCAAATAGTCACAAATGCTAGCACATCGGGGTAATAGAACATGTATACCACAGCAATATCAGCGGCAAACGAGTTAATTCTCCGTTAGCAGCAGACGGCTAAGGTTTAGATACGGTCTGAGTAGTATGACATTACCGCACGAATTTTGATGGATAAGTATTTGTTAATAATTATTTACTATGCACATTTTCACAATCCTGGGTCTTTTAGGCGGGGCGTCAAATGATATCTCAGCAGCTTAGGTGGCAACTCACAATTTCATGTTTTTTTATTGGACACTGTTCTAACCCATTTACGAACGTAAAATTGCGCTGGAGTTACGGGCGTTCATAGGCGGCAGAAATCAGTTACCATCAGGTGAGAGCCACAAGCTAGTTTGGCACCGTTTTTGTAAAAAAAAAAGCAATGCAAAATACCTCTCACAACTTACGAAAATTAATATCCTTTTAGCCACGTGTTCTACCAAGCATTTTGAACAAAATTTACTCTACGACTTTTGGAAAATCGTCCAAAATATTTTCTTCGCGAAGGTAGATATTTGCATGATCGTTATGATCGGCCGCCATAGCCGAATCGGCCGGACGATATTATATTATTATTAAGACACACATAATTATGACTATATGTATGTGTAGGTATGTACACATTCAGAATAGCTTCATCTGTATCCCATAAATTGTCAGTGAAATCTTAGTCACCGCTCGCTTGATACTAGCGGATACCTCCATAGCTGGCTATCTCGACAAGCGCAGTGTTCGATGTCCCATAACTTGTCCCAGTGAATTATTGACACGTGCCGTTGAATGAGCGACGGGACATGTCCCAAGACTTGTATGACTGGTGAAATTTATGGCGGATCAGTCTGTGCGAATAGGCGATTGACTCAGTGATGGAAAAGTGCCTGGTATCAGTGGACTTCTACGTGATTAAGTTGACACTTAACAACATCGCGGTTATAACTAAGTCTCGAACTCATAACGTACTGGGTAGCTGTTCAACCAATCAAAGATTTTTGAAGTGCGTTTGTAGAATTGATGTAACGAAGAAAAATATTCCACATGATTGCTAAAGTTAAGGTAATAGTCTATTGAATAATATTAATACTCTAATTACGAGATTTAAAATACGCAATATTAAAAATAACGTGATGCGAGCTCTCCATATTGCATCTAATAATTATGTTATTCAGGACATTAAAACCATAAGTTACTTGTTTACAATTTTGCCTATAAATTATAATACAATACGAGTTGACATTTAGTACAATCACCAGGAGAATACTTAACAATGGCCGTAAAATACAAACCCAATACAAGTAGCACTTTTCATTAAAATTATGACTTCTTTAAAGGTTACGTAGGTAGGTCACTTTAATAGTTTTTTTATCGACATGGCCCGTGCGAGAGACTGGTGACAACAAAAAGCCACGAAAACAAAAGACGATAGAAAAATAAAAAAAATCACTCATCATAATGTCCCGGCGCGTTCGAAATTTGAATACAAGCGACGGGGCGTGAATGCGACGTAATTGTGCCCGCTTCAATTTAGAATTTTGATTGCTTGTCCCTTCATTGTTTTACACCTTTTGTTGCGGGAAGGCTCTCTGATTGAATGAAGTTGACTATGCAGTTTTGTGCGCACGTTCGGCATCATTATTTTTTGTAATGGAGGTTTCAATTGCATTTTTTCGTGGTCGCACGTGCCTCTATATCGGCTTCTTTCATCTGTAACGCTATTATTTATAGCATCTACTGGTCTGATAAGTAAAAAAACGCTTTAAACATCAACAACCAATTTATTACTCTTAAACATCATAAAACAAGTTATGCGTGGGCTGTCAAATCGCGAACCTTTCGAAGAACCCATAAAGCTGAAAGGAAAATGGTTTTCCAGTGAAATTGATCCTTGTTTAGAATTGAATGCTACAGTTTAGGAAACTGGCAGAATGGCGCAATTTTATTGCGGCGTTACTGGTAAGGGCCAGTCTTAGCAAGCGGTTGTCGTGCACGACGTGATTTTATTTACTACTGATTTATATATGAAACTAGTGGTCCGCCCTCACTTCGTTTCGGGACATTTGTTTCAATCTATACCAATAGATGGCGTTAGGCATCGATTACATCGCGCACGTGTTTTGCTTTTTCTGTTTATCATCATCGCCGCCAATAACTATTCTTGTCTCTGTTTTTCATAGCACAAGGAAAAACTTTAGTTCGGAACGCGGACAATGTATGTGATTATTATGATATATGACGTCGCTTAATATTTATAGGTCTTTCGCTTTTAAAATGCCTGTGGGCAAAAGTCTGTACCTACCTAGTCTGCACCAGTTCCTTCGTTTGCTATAACTAGACCCCTCAGAGACTTCCCGGTCGATATTTAGGTGCGGGCAATAAACTGAACAATGCATCGTCCTACTTGACGTTGGACTATTCATTCCCTTTACGACCTCTCACAAAAGTAAGTGAATAATTTTCGCCTTATGCCATATAAAAGATCGTAAAAATTGAGTGACTTCTGTTCGTGACTGTACTGATATATAACTAGCTAACAGTTTCTTATGTTTATTGTTATATTTATCAAGAATAAGTTATGGTACTCTAACCTCGTATATTGATTAACTAGCTTTTACCCCGCGGCTTCGCTCGCCCCCTCATTTCCCTAAAATGGGGGGTTAGAAAGGGGCAAAAAATTGCCTATGTTACTCTCCATTCCTTCAACTATCTCCACTTAAAAATCACGTCAATTCATCGCTCCGTTTCGCCGTGAAAGAAAGACATACCTACATACAGACAGACAGACAAAAACACTTTCCCATTTATAAATATTAGTATGGATACTTAGAACTTCCTAGTCGATTCCATTTGAAAATTAACAATTTGGTCTTCGGCTTTTACATATTATTGCATTTCCATTTACGTAGGTTAAAGTAATCGTTGCAATTAAAAAATACTAAAGTTAAAAAGTACTTAACATATTCACGTAAGTACCTATAAAGAACGTCGTAAATTCCCCTCAGTGCGAAACCTGATCCTATCAGGGACATCATCTCGTAGTTGATGAGTTGTTTCATCCCACTTCGTCGTCGCAGGACTGGTCTATAACCCGGTTTAAATGGCCTTTTCGCAACATCGACTTGTCCCCTTGAAACAATATTATGCACAGCGATTATCGTAGCTTAGGGTACCTTACCGAAGGGTTTAGTCATACATCTAAAGATCTAAATGGACTACATATTGTCAGTTTTGTTAGTAGGATTTTAAATATTAAATTAGTAAATCTCCCTTTATCTTGAGCGCTTAACGTTTCAAAAGGTTATTTTGATTAGCTTCACGCTCGCAGCATTGTTCTCGTGGGCAAAGTGAATATTTCCCGTAGGAAAGAGACGTTTCGTCGTAACCTATGTTTTTCAGAGATAACTAAGCTTTTATAATTACAATATTCTTAAAATCATTAAATTACTGTTATTTTTCATTACTGTCATTTTCGCTATAAAATATAGACGTGGATTTATCTGTCTCTGTTTTGTTATATAGAAAGTCGCTCTTTTTTAAAAGGTGAAATCTTTTGGTTATATCCAAATCATATTTATTTTATTTTATTTATTGAGGAAACAATCAGCTTATTGCCAATAATACATGACCATAATATATATTGCTAATATATCTCAAAGAAGAAAGCCACCCCGACCCCTTTCATCAAGCCCTCACAAGTAGTGGCATCCTTACAGCACACTTAAAGTGTCAAAATTACAAAGTCACCACACTGATTCATTGGCAGTTAATTTACATCACACTTTGATGGACGTCGCCACTTATTGATATTCGCACGGAGGCTTCTCAATACTTCACAGACGTGACCGGACGGCACGAGCGTGCCACCAAACGCTTCCTATCTAGGCTACCAATTAGGTCTTAGATGACTAACTGGTGAGATAATTGGCTAGTTTGGGTACATTGTTAGTTCTTAATCATGCTAGGTTTGGTCTGAGTGATGTTTATAATGAGTGAACACGTACCTACAGCTAGATGAGCTATCGAATCTAAAGTCCAGTTCAAATGAATATCAAGACACATTACATTTACCAACACAATCTTAAATTGAGTAAAGTAAGCGGCTATGAGTTAGTTAGGTTGAATTAACGAAGACGATTGATTTGACGTTTTTGAAAGCATCGGAAGAATCTAATAGCGGAACTAAAGTGTGTTTTTTTCATAGCTATCAGTTTTCATAAGTCGCAAACCGTATTCCATAGAAAAAGCTACCTTGCCGGAAGAAAGTATTTGCCTTCACAGCCGTTGTTTATAAAGTGACCTTAATTATTACGAAGCTGAATATTTAATACCACGATGTGTTTGACAAATACTCTCATCTCACCTACGCCTGCCGTGACTTGTGTTTTCAATGCGGTGACATCAAGAGACTTAAGCTAGCCAATGTTGATCGTAGGCCGCTGTTTTTTGTCAGCCTAATAATGTCTATTTAGTTGTTTACTGTGAGTAAAAGTACGTCTGTTTTTGACAGTATAACAAATTTAGCTGCAATGTATAGTTAGTATATTAAGATGTATTGCATCCTTCTAAATGACCCATATTTTAGGTTTTTTGGTACATGCGATGCCTACAAAACTTAGAGTTGGTTCAAAATATATGAGTGATAGTGCCAGACACTTTTGATATTAAAATATGATGTGATTTCCTAAATAGAATGCCAAAGAGACTGTGTAGAACATTAATTCCATCCTATTACTACGAGATTTCATTTACGAGTATCTCTATGTACAAGATTTGTACATTTGTTTTAGTACAAGTATGTGTAGGTATGTAAATTTTTAACTGGTTCAACTAGTCTACGGTGTTCTTTTGTTTTCCTAACTGACCAAATAAGGTTATTTGAGTAGTGGCGTGGGTCCATGTTATTAATTACGCTGCCGTATTCAGGTCGCGGCAATTATGACCAGCTGACGCCACTCAGCTAATTTGTGGACAGGTTGGCCAGGGCTCGGATTACGGGTAACGGGACGGCTGATTCGAAATGAAATGTTTTGTGCTAGCATATTGGTTCCTAATGTGAGATGTTCTCATCGGACGCTGAGTTACTAGTGCGGAGAGCTGTATCCAGGCCGCGGTAGTTATGATCCGCTGACCTAACGCCACTCAATTAATGTGTGGACAGGTTTGCTAGGGCTCGTGTTACGTAGAGGGTAACGGGACGTCAAGACTTTACGATGCGAATAAACGTTTTATCTATATATCTAAGTTCGAAATGACACGTTTAGAAGTGCTAGCAGATGAGTTCCTATTAGAGGACGTTCACATAAGCACTGTTAAGACACTAATGCAGAATGCCGTATCCACGTTACAGCAATTATAGCGAGCTAATGCTACTCAACCGGTGTGTGGACAGTTTTGGCTTAGGTTACGGCGGGGGTAACGGGACGTCAGATTCAAAATGTTTTTTTTTTGTGTTTGCAGAGGGGTTCCTAATATGATACTAAGATACTAGTACCGTATCCTTGTCGTGACAATCGAGCTAAATCCACTCAACTAAGTGTGGAGGTTTACCAGGGCAAGGTACGTAGAGGGTAACGGGACGTCAGATTCAAAATGAAATGTTTAGAAGTACTAGTAGTTGGGTGCTTAATATGAGATGTGCTTACTTCTGATGTTAAGATAATAGTGTAGATTGCCAATTGTATCTTATCCCGCCAGAACATAAATGTGAAAGAGCCAAGTTAAATTTTTTAAAAGTTTTGTTTGTCGAGTTTTAATGTTATATTAAGCGTGAAGAAAATTTTAATGTTATATACATTTTACGTGCATAAATTCTCTCCGAAATTTTCTACTAGATGTTTATAATTCTTGCACAGACTCAGTACACATGAATACCATTCAATGACCGTTGTAAGCATATTTCTATGAAAAGATTTAAATAAGATTTAAAACAACATCTAATTTCCTCAATATAGAGAATATAAATGGACTTTTAAAAAAAAATTAAACCGACTTCAAAAAAAAAAACACAAACGACAAAAACAGACAATAGCAGTACTTACATAACTAAAAAGCGATAAATAACCTAATTTATTCACTTAATGCATATCTACAATTATTTAAATATTTACAACTTAATACCTAATACTTTAACAAAGTCTTCTTTAACTATTTAAATATTTACAGTTATCACTTATTTTTGAAGTCGGTGCCAGCCTGCAGCCTAGGTAACGTAGTCCGTTAGTATATCTGTGGTGCTGTTTGACTGAGGCGCGCGGCCCCGGGCCGGTAAGCAAACGCAAACCACACACACCAAGGAGAAGGTGCGCCTGGGGCGCGGGGCGCGGGGTCAGCCGGTTGAGTGTGCCACCCGAACGCGGGCAGACGCGTGAGGGCAGACGTCGTTGACGGTCGCTTCCATTAATATATTATTTCAGCGCGCTTATGCAATTTCCTATTCTTAGTTTTGCTTTGAATTTTAATGTCGGTCAGTTTTCTTAATTACATTTATTTGTTTGGCTGGCACCGACTTCAAAAATAAGTGATAACTGTAAATATTTAAATAGTTAAAGAAGACTTTGTTAAAGTATTAGGTATTAAGTTGTAAATATTTAAATAATTGTAGATATGCATTAAGTGAATAAATTAGGTTATTTATCGCTTTTAGTTATGTAAGTACTGCTATTGTCTGTTTTTGTCGTTTGTGTTTTTTTGTTTGAAGTCGGTTTAATTTTTTTTTAAAAAAGTCCATTTATTTCTCGATTTTTAGTTGTGTTAATGCGTTTTGAACTAAAAATAGATGCTAGTTCATTTACTTAGGGTTAGGGTTTCAATTTATTTAATATCTCTGAAATTTCGTGATTACATCGTAACCATCTCAGGAGTAGTACCTACCCTTATAGCCCATCCAGATTCACAGCGAGACAGACCGAGAACAAACGAGAACGTGAATGTGAGGAGTTTCTCGCCGTCTCGTTCTCGCGTTCGTCTGTTCTCCGATCGGTGTCAGTATTTTGGCCGTGACAAAGGATTTCTCGGGCGAGAAGAGAGAAGACTACTATATTCACGATTCAGCAATTATATAGTTCATCCAAGTGCCTGCTGCAGTTTCAATTTCGTCAATGTCGTCCATATTGCATAGGAAACAGATCACGAATGAGAAAAATGAGAGTGTTAATAAATTTCTTGTTCTCGCGAGAAGGCCCGGCGAGACTTCTCGGCGAGATTTCTCGCCGTGAGTCTGGATGGAATATAAAAACCCCTCTAGACTCACAGCGAGACGTAACGAGAGACTTTACGCGAGAAGCGAGAAAGCGTCCAAACGCAGCGATGGTCTCACTTCGTGTTTGGCCGTGATCAATAGCGCAGAGGCTTCATTATTCATTATTGTGTGCGTTAGCATATTATAATTTTATAAATATTAAAATAAATAAAAATAAAATACCACAGAGTACGTACATGCACATGAACACGATCTACGCGTAGTCAGTACAAGTACATGCGTTGATCTGAGTTGAGACCGAACGAGAATGTGATACGCTTCTCTTTTCTCACCCGAAACACTCTGACTCTGGCCAAAATACCGCCACCGATCCGAGAATAGGCGACCACGAGAACAAGACGGGCGAGCAATGAATCTCATTCAAGGTGCTCGCGTGTTCTCGGCGTGAATCTGGATGCGCCTTTACAAGTATCCCGTTAGCCCTACTTACATTCGATCAACCAATTGCAGTACTGCTCCCAACTCCTAACCGTTGAGGAGTACTGTAGCTTCATCATCAGCACAGCAGCATCAGATGTTGATTCAAGCATACCTCACAAGCAACATGTTAGCCCTACATACTACTAAATAGTTTCCATCGACCAATTGCAGTACTGCCTTCAAACTCCTAACCGTTGAGGAGTACTGTAGCTTCATCATCAGCACAGCACCATCAGATGTTGACACCCTGAAGCATATACCTGAGTAAGATGTGATTACGTAACAAAAACACCATACGAGCATACAATTTTCGGTGATTGTACTCGATTACTCCTGGATCCCATCATCAGATCCTGGACTGGTGAAAATGGGACCACCTCAGAAGTAAACTCTATCCATCAAAAAAAATTTTTTTGAAATCCGTCTATAATTGACGAAAATATCGGTGAACATACATAAAAAAAAAATATTATACATACAGACGAATTGAGAACCTCCTCCTTTTTTGAAGTCGGTTAAAAAGAATATCTATTAAGAATATAATATAACACCATTTGTGACACAAGCATTAGAAAGCCATGTAAACGCGTGTAATATTAGAAGTGAACGAGTTCAATAAAATAAGATGGTCACAAATTAGTTTTATAGACATTTTACAACCGATGAAACTATTAAACTGACTTTCTGATTTCATTTCCAATCAACGTTAACCCTTTGACGCACAAAATAAGTACACATACGTTTTTATATTTATGACTACGTTATTTAGTCTTTTACAAGGTAATTTAAGTATGTGCAGGATGAAAAATAAAAAAAATATTATAGATTTTAGGAAATTACTTGGGACAAATGTGTCCCAATATGCGACAAAGGGCATTATTTATAATTTTCTGAGGTGCTAACAATTACAGCAAAATCAAGTTTTTTCTGATAATAAAAAACAAATTTCAGTAAAAGAATAACAATTTAATTAAACATTTTATGAATGGAACCCAGCAAAACAATTTTGGTCATGGAAGTGGATGGCAAAGCATGTTTACGGATATAAAAATTGCCAATCATTAGCCCTAGCCACAACTTGCCGGTATTCAAGTGATGAGAGCAAATGCCCCTTTATGCGATGTTGCATAATTCATGCCAATAAAAGCTGTTATTTCTTGGATTTCTTGCTAATGTCCACCCAGTACCCAAGAAAGGAAGTCGTGCCGATCCTTCCAACTACTGAAAATTTTGAGCTACCTAGAAGACAACGACCTCCTCAGTGATCGGCAGTACAGCTTCCGCCAGGGCCGATCTACTGGGAATCTTCTTGCGTACGCTACTCATATCTGAGGGGTTCTCGTTAGGAGAAGCCCCCGCCAGAGGAGAGCCCGACATAACCCGCCTGCTCCCCAGTAGGCGGGTATGCATAAGGCGCCGCCATTAGGCGGCGACATCGGCCCATTGCACTCCGGGTCGGCGGCATTCCCCAGCAAAACCAAAAAAAAAGGCAT
The DNA here is from genome assembly GCA_014851415.1 of Cnaphalocrocis medinalis. Taxonomy (NCBI): domain Eukaryota; kingdom Metazoa; phylum Arthropoda; class Insecta; order Lepidoptera; family Crambidae; genus Cnaphalocrocis; species Cnaphalocrocis medinalis. Next base: position 13,165,059 of record CM026285.1, read on the forward strand.
TGGAAAAGCACGGCGAGGCTCTTGCAATCTCGCTGGATATCTCCAAGGCCTTCGATAGGGTGTGGCATGACGGCCTTCTTAGCAAGATTCCAGCATACGGAATTCCTGACAGTCTTTGCCTTTGGATTTCTGACTTTCTGATGAGTCTGAAGACAGACCTGGATTTTGAGTAGATCCTAATGAACCAGGTGGCTCAATTATAGCTTCAGAAAATCCAGCTTGCATGTCCTCTAATAAAAATGACTGGTCTTCGTCATCTAAAGTGAGTGCATCTTCAGTGTCACTAGTTTCAGCCATAAGATATTCCTCGACTTCGCAATCAGTCCACAGAGTACATTGTATTCAATCAGTCAAACGAAAAATCCTATTTCCTTGCGTGCCTAAAACAAATAAATTGAGTGTTTAGACCGTATGTACAATCACAGAACATGCATAAAACGTTAGGGTAAAATATTAATAAAATTGGCCTTTTACGCATATTGGGACAATGACGTCCCCTACTTATAATTTCATATTTTAGTAACTAAAATGTTACTAATTACGATAACTACTAATACAAACATAATTAATACTTACCATTCTTATAAATTATTCACTAAACAGTCACTGAATGGAGCAAAAATGTATTTTTATTACTTCAGAAAAAACTCACAGAAGCGCGGCAAACTACTCAAAAGTAATGTGACGTTTTTGTTTTGTTTTTTCGCGCCCAGAGCTACCAATCACAAAAAAAAAATCAAAATACGTTCGGAAACAATAAGCATACGTTTAAATTAGGTCCGAATAATGCTTTGTTTAGAAATAAACACAAATTATATTTTAGGGACAGTGGTGTCCCATTTACGTCAAAGGGTTAACTCCTAAAAGTAAGTAAATGAAATTACTTTTCTAATGGAATTACAACAGTTTGCCTGCAATAGAACTTCATTAAGAGACAAGCGACTAATAGAACGGAGTTCATAAAGTACCTACCTACCTAAGCGAGAAAAGCCACACATTTTATCAAAGCGAATTTCTAAACCAGCTTGAAATCTATGTTATTCCTCTCATAAAATAAAGTTTGAGTGAATACAAAGTGTGTGGTTGGGAGTATCAAGTCATAAAAAACTTACAGTTGATATAAGAATAACTGCCAGAAGTGAGACACTATGCCTCCGTATTGTAAGACTGCGAGAAATGGATAAGACTTTTCTAATTCCGATATATTATTTTCCAATTGAAAGTTTAAATTTGTATAGAAAACCAAGCAAGAGATTTCATAGTTTCTGAAACGACTTACTTACAATGTTTTTGACGTACCTATTATTCACCAATAACACAGTATGATTTTATTAAAAGATGTTAAACTATCCAAATCTCTGTAGTAGGTACTTTGTTTCTTTTATTGGCAATAAGGAGAATGACCTCACTTCTTTCTTCCACTATTTAAAACTACATTGTTTAATTAATCTTTTGAGATTACTCATTGATCGCGTGTTTAACGCGGTATAAACCATTTCGCATGTCTGTCCATTTTTACATTGTATTTTATTTTGTTGTCTGCTACTGGGTGGGACTGAAAGGCTTGGCCGAAATCCTGCACGCAATCTTTCTGACAAACCTAAATCCTATCCTCTATGTCCTTTGCAATAAAACTCATAATTGTAACGAGCATCTTTTGATTAATGTTACAAATGAAATATAGTTTGATGACAGAATTCCTGTTAATTTGTGATAAAAATGGTTTTGCGAGGTTGTTTGAGATTGAATATTTTTATATTTATGATTGGGATTTTATGCCTAATTTTAAACTGTAACACGAACACTGCTTCCGCACGATTAGATAAGAAAAGCGAATGTAAATAATTTGTATCGAATCGTTGAGTGTTTGAATACCTACCTAAGTATGCATGGTGAAGGGTGGTGGTCAAGCGTGGTGATTAAGCCTAATCCCGTCATAGTAGCGGTGACTTGATTTCTATGATGGAGGTCTTTACTCTGCAGTGGGACAGTATATAGGGTAATTACTTTACTTTTATGCATGGTTCTTTGCCTTATCAAAGTCTTTTCAGTACCATCTTGTACCTGACCAGCTATGCAAACCCATTTGAATGATTATTAATCCATCACTGTCAAGTGCTAAATACCAATAATATAAAATGTTTTGCCTTATATAGGACTAATCGTTTTCCTTGGCGCATTTATGATAAAATAATTAAGCAGGTGTATTTAAACCAATCAACCATTACTGGATTGAGGTAGGCCTTTTAATTGATACAATAAACCGTATGATTGACCATATCCTTTCGAATAATAATGAACGTGACTGTAAATATTGATTTGATTGTATTTCTTGATATTTAAACCGTTTATCGGGGATCGTCTTGTTAGCTTATCCTTATCATATTGGATAGCATCACTGGCACAGGATACAGCTGTCAGTCTGAGAAAACTGTCACTACCTGGTTTTATTTATCAAGGATTATTCCGATACTGGCTGCAGCGAATGGTGCATTAAACTTTTAAATTGCAACTGGTTGAAAAATCAGACGGAGAGCCGGTGGCCGTTAAAACGATGGATTGTCTGAGATTTTTATGAATGACATTTTTCCTCTCAATGTGTATTCGTAAAGATCTCAGTGCGGGTTTTGTAATTTGATGATGTTGTAAATAAATAAGTAAAATAAAATAAATGTGAAACGTACAATGTTATTGCCCTTCATCATCATCATCAGCAACCCACACCCGTCCACTGCTGGACATAGGACATGTTATTGCCCTTGCGATTATATAAAAAAAAAGTTTAATCAAACCCTAGACTATTCCTAACTTTTTGCCTATAAATAAATGTTGCAACTTTTACATAGATCACCATGGGTGTTTAAATTACTATTAATTTCGCAAGAATCTACGAAGAAACATACCAGACCCAAATCCAGTTTCATTACTACCTAGCCTCAGCACCATGTTATTAGTAAGCCATCAAACGGCGGAATAACTTAGATATCACTAAAACGCGGCTGCCTCACTTTACGGGGCCATCGGAGGATGGATTAAGATATGCAAAGTAAAACTAGATTAGCAACTCTCTGGCTAGATCACTCGTGGGGCGATGACCCGGGCAATTACAGTCCAGAAGATACGAATAGGGATGCGAAATATCGTACATCAATCCAAAATTGTACATTGTATCTCTACGAATCTATGAGACGCGTTTCGTTTTACCGCTATATATTGGACTCGGTTCGGTCTGTATATTTTGTGCTGACCTAACTAAAATATTGCTTTTTTTTATAAATTAATTATTAACAAAAACATGACCTTTTAAGACCTTATAATCACAACCAGATTTTTCGCTGTGTTCAAATGCCCAGAAATTAAATTTGCCTACATTATACAAAAACATCGAAATATAGAAACACAGAAAAAGTTTAACTATTTGATACAAAAAGTATTTAAATCGGTTCAGCTTTGGAGGAGGGATCGGTATTAGTAGGTATTTTCAGTTCAACACCAGGGGGGCAATTCTCGTGCACTCGATATTGAAGTCGAATTAGTGATTTGTATGGAAGAATGTATGAAATCTCTAAATATCTAGAATTGCTCCTCAGTTGTCTATATCGCGCTAGTTTATTGATAGCCTTGTCAGATACGGAAAATGCGACCGTAAAAGATTTACAAACCTACTTTTCATTTTCCTACCAACTGGTCTTTCTTTTTAAGTTTGGTTCGATCCGATACGATCTGCTGGATTGTATGATTGGATACGTTTGTCGCATCCCTAAGAGTAGGTAGGTACATGCTGGTACGTTGCGAACGTGGCGACCATATGTGGATTCATCTGATATTGAGTTCATTTGATTAATGATTTGAAAGAAACCAAAAATTTGTGTGTAAGTAGAATAAATATAATTGAAGCAATTTTTAATTTTGTTGTGTTTGTAAAAATAGCCACATGTCGTTACAAAAACCCGTACAATTTCTTATATCAATCTAAAAGTGTTTGACATTAAGGTGAGAATTTATTGAATTGTAAATATTGATTTGTGATTGTGGCCTTACTTAAGCATGTGACGTATGTGAAAATAGATAATAATATGTATCTTTCTCCTACCATTCTTCATCACCAACTCTATAATTTTTTTTATTTTTAAGTTACACACACGGGTAGACTAAATGCAAGAAGGCATTTGCTAGTAAGTGAACCTTTCGGGTAATGCAAAAAGGGCATTGCCCCCCACCGCTTTAAGAAGTACTTCAATTCCCATGACAAACGTCACATCAAGATGACTAGATTGTCGACACAGGTGTCGCCTGTACATGCGCGCGCGCACCCTGCAGTTAACTTACACACCATTGTCTCGGAACAATGGTAGTAATTAAATTAACTTGGGTTTAGATAGCGACATTCCCACACTGGAAAACTTTGTGATAAGTGATTAACACTAACTTGTTTAGTGTCTTATCGTACTGAGAATTTATTTACTTTTTTACGCCAGATATTTCTTCCTTTTTGTGATGCGCGCTGCTAACAAATGCCCACCTGCGTCTGTATTCTTCCCGATTTTTGTAAAATCTAGCGTAATATGGGTGCTTCTGGGTAATATCGCTCCATCGTAGACTCAATCAGACTCAACTATATGGTTCAGTTTTAAAAAAAAGTGTACCTACGGACATCAATACGTTAGGTAGCCATTTGGCTAGTTCTTTTATTCGATGTTAAGCTTTAACTCAAATTAATCTTAACCTTTAAGTTAAGAACAGTAGTAAATAGTATTTTGACATAGTGTGGTAATCAAACAGTAGAATTATTTTATACTTAATTCTACGACTAGTTAGTAAATTAGTACTTAAGGAAATGACAAATTAAAACTTAGGTACTTACGGACAAAACAGCAGGTCATCAGAAAACGATCTGTCAGAATTATCACCTTATTTTAAAATTAAAATTTAAATTAATAGTCAAGTTATGAATACTAATACCCTATCGTATCACTTTTAATATTTTTTTATCTATAATTTATATTATTTTTATTCGGTACCTTTACCGTGTTTGATTTGTCGATAGTTTCAATTTACAAGTTAATAGACCTAGACCACAGTGTGGAGGATTTGTTTACGATCTCTGATTGGTATCGCTTTGTAATTTAACTTGTAATCACCGGGAAGGCTGTAATAGCCTTTAAAAGGAAATATTTGGTGAGTTAATGGTCGGCGGACATCACTACCCGTTGATTATTTTGATGATTCCAATCGGTATTTTAAACGGGTTTGTTGAACTTGTTTGTGAGCGACAAAATGAGGAGTTATCATTTTTACGTAGGTATTGATGACGTTATGGTCATCCTATACTAATATTATTTAGTGCTAAAATTTGTGACTTCGAATGTTTTTAGGAAAAAAATATTTAATCTCTGATTTTTTTAAACATAACGTGGCATTATTTTTGACATATTTCGTCCAATTTATGATTACCTAATCAAAATTTTACGCGATCACGGTGCAATGGACAGTCGTTTCTTTAAATAAAATTGCGTTTTTATGTAGCAGTTTTGGCACATTTTTTTCTAAACAGGTACCTATCAGTTGTTTTAAACAAGCTATTTGCTATTTGGCTTATGATCGTGATACCTACTTATACAGATTTTTTTTATGGACAAGGCGTTAAATCTTTCGTTTAATCTTTCAATCTTAACTAAATTAACATGAAGGTGACAAAAATATATTCAGAACATAACTACTTTCGTTACTTTATTAAAGTTTCTAGTTAACATTCGGGAAACGTTTGTGAACCGTTTAAAATGATCAATGACTTCCATTAAAACAGAACAATGCCCTCAACCGCATAAAACATATCCATTGTTATTGAAAATGGCCAAACCGAAACATGTTCATCTCCCATCACGTTTCATCAGCTCGTCAACACAAAAGGGTCAAAAGCCGTATTAACTAGTGTTGCCATGAATTTTCGGCTACTATTCGGCCTAATCGGCTACCTTCTCAACTATTTGTTGTGGGAAATGTAGCCGAATCCGTTAGCATTCGGTTTATACGAACTCTCTCTCTCACTTTAGCGTGTCATCCTGGTTACGTCCAAAGCTGTCGCTCTGGAGCTCGGGGTACGCTTATACCATCATTCAGGATTTAGGAATTCTGGCAATGAAGCGGCTGCCTTCTGACCTTCGCAACCCTTTAACAGGGGAATCAGACCAACTGTTATAGGCTAAACGTTTCAGACACTTGCAGATTTTCACACAATGTTTTTCTATACCTGTCTGATCCCCCTGTTAAAGAGTTGCGAAGGTTAGACTGTAGTGGCTTCATTGTAACTATCAGATTCCCCAATTCCTGGATCCGGTTCCAAGTGTACTCCGGTTTCCGAAATGAGCAATTTTGATACAATGACGAGTAGCAAGCTGGATCATAATCCAGCTTGGTATTCGGATTCATCATGATGTACTCGTAGGTTAACTGAATATTAATGCACTTCGGCTTAGAACTCGAAATTTGGTATCAGATTTCGTCAAAATTACTCATCGCATCTCTAGTATGAAATTTGACGGCGAAACGTCCGCATTGTTGACTCGTCAAATCAACAGGTTATTATGAACAGTATGAATGGAGGTGTATGAGTGTGTAGGGCCCAAGGCGCAGCAATTACCAGAGGCAGTCAGCCGCGAAATCGACTGCGCACGGAAGCGTGCTAAAAGCCCTTTACAATTTGAAATCGAGATGTGTGGTGCCGCTAAAGTATAATAACACAGTTTCAGGAATGTCTTATTCTGTGAATACGTAGGTATGCAAAAAAGTAAGTGTCTAAATTATTAGGACCTCACTCAGATTCCCGGAGGAACCATCTCGATTTGATTGCAGATGCGTTGTCGGCCAGCTTAATAAGGTAGATAAGGTATAAAATGAAAAGGCTGCAGTAGTGAAATACATTATAATATGGCCAATTTTAAATTAAAATGACTGTCGCCAAAAATGCCGCACCTATTAAAATATCGGGAATTTTATGTTTATGTGATTACTAAGCAATAATTAACCTAACTTTATGTTTGGAATTAGGTCCTTGTTTTTTTACATTATACCAGTCAATCAAGCAGACAGCTCACCGGGTAAGTGATCACGCCGCCCATGGTCATCTGCAACACCCGAGGCATCACAAATGAGTTGCCGGCTCACAAAAAAGTTGAAAAGACTTGCCTGCCCCGTAAGGCACGTTTAAAAATTTGTTAGCTAACTTTTAATATGGGTGATTCAAAAACAAAAAAATAAACACTTTCTTGCCCGGGGGCCGAGCAAATTTATTAATAAATTTGCTTTCGCACTCTGACCGCCCTAGAGTACCCACCTACAGCAAACATGCGGATTTGCTTAGCATCTCCCGTTCCAAATCTCGACCCTATCCTTGAGACGTAATCGCTCGCTTCCATAAGATCTGTATTCTACGAAGTCTTAATTCGGAATAAATCAATAATACAGTTATATTCAGGTTTTCCCTAGGCGCTTATTACAGCGACCAGTCGATAGCTCGGGGCGGAGGAACCTACGCCCTTGGAATATTAAACCTCACGTGTGGTCACCTGCAATTAGCTACAACTTCCAAGCGGTAGGGCTACTGCGCATCTCAGTGAAAAGATAAACCACGAATTAGATAACAATCCTTTGGCTAAATTGGCGATTTAATTATTTATTAACTTAGTTAGACTTTCTGGAAATAAATTACCTTTTTTATGTCATAAGTGGCAGAGCAGACAGCACAGAGCAGGATCACTTGATGGTAAGGGATTGCCGCCGCTCAAAGACACCTGTAACACCGAAAGAGTCACAAGTGTGCTACCAACCTTTAACCCCCTTTCCTCCAATTGGGCCTCCGCTACCCTTACTTACTCGACGAAACACAGCGCAAGCACTGCTTCACACCGGTCATCTGTGAGGTGGTGGTATCACTCCGGTCGAGTCAGCCCATTCCGCGATTAAACCTGTAAACATTGTCCAAAATATGAAATTATCTTTCCTTATTTGTACTCGAGTTGAAGCCGGAAACTTTCAAGGGTTCTCAATATTTATGTAAATTGGGTGTAAATCCTAATAACCTATTTAAGTATTGTCCCATTGCAGGGCACAAGCTTCCAACATAGAAATAAAGTCATCATTACTCTATAATGGGATTAGGCTAAAGATAAAGAAATATTCATTGGGACCATTTTATATAGAAAGTATAATTTTCAATCGACAGCCAAGATATAGAATCTATCGGGTTCCGTAATCTACAAGTATGATGCATCAAACTACCAGTGCCCGCTAGCTTATGGCAGCCCTAAGCCATGCTTTAATTTACATTAACAGTTAATAAGTACATCGCTACGTAGAAAGGCAAACTTACAATTAAGCTCATGTAAGAAATACTTACGTCATTAATTAATTGGGATTCGAAAGTGGAGATAAAATGAGTAGTCTTTGCTTTCTCTCGAATTTGCGGCATCTGCGATTGTTGATGATAACAGTTTTTTGGAGAAAATTATTGGAAACCCCCAGATGGGTTCAGAACTTTATAACTGCCTCTATAGCGCAGTGGCTATGGTGTTCGCCCGAAGCGCCACAGGTTCCCGGGTTCGATTCCCGGTCAAGTCAATTTAGGAAATTACATTTTCTAAGTTTTCTTGGGTCTGAGTGTTCTGGGTTGACGCCCCTAGTTAATAATCGTCATCTGGTACTCATAGTACAGGGGTTGCCCTAGTTTGAGATCAGGTTGATTGGTGTGATTGGTTGGCGCATTTATTATTATTATCATCACATTAAAAAATACTTACAGGGTTTGTAGGTACGCCATTTTGTCCCATTATCATCAAATTTCCATTGTTGCACAACCAAAGTCTCCGGAGTTCGGGCTATGCTTCATGATTCAGTTCGCTTCCTCCGAAGAACAAAGTCCGATCTCCTATATTAAACATATTGCAAATCGGACTTTATTCTTTAGGAGCAGTCGAGTTGCTCTGCGTTGGGTTACAAAAGGTCAGACAGCAATCTCTTCCTTGTAATTACCCGACTCACCAAATCCTGGAGCCTGGTCCAAGCTAAGCGAATGCTTTGAACGCAACCGTGAATAACAAGGTGACGTCATATGACACTTTCCTACTAAACAGTATTTCTTTTCGTTTCAATGGTCGTCCAAATTCAGAGTCTATATTCAATATTCGTCGTGAGTATAAAACCTAAACGTCATGATATGAGGCCCATAAAATAAGATATTGATCTCACGTTCGGATCATATTCTTTGAATAACAATAGGTTGCATTGTGTTCGATTGTGGGCATATTGTCCGTAATCAGATTACTCTCAAGTCAGAAGTCAGAGAGTGCTCACTTTGATGACCTTTATACGCTTATTTGCTACTTTACATTAATTAATGTATTCGAAAGCTATTCATAGTTTGGTCTCAAAGTTCAAAATCGCTTACCTACATTTTAAATTATGGCAACTTTTTTTCTCGGAGATATTTTTTTTCAAGACTTGTTTTTAAACTCAAGGATACAAGGTATTTTTTTTCGGGGTAGCCATATGTGGACGTCTCTTGATACAATTCCTTCAAAACGATACTTCTAAAATTGCAACCGCTAGATACTTATACCTACATTATAATATTATTTTACACCACACTGTCTTATGCTTTTTCACCGCATTAATGTTCGCTTTAATAAAGTGTAGAATATTATAAATCTTTTGATCACTTTGAATAGGTTGGTTAAAATAAAACAATCACACACACGTCATAGTATTATGTCATATTTTTTTAAATTAAGGTTTTGAATTTACGTTTTGTATTAAGTAGGTAAAAGAAACGTTATAATACTGAAGGTACTGTACATGTATCACACCGTCCATTGACGGAGCTTGCAATTTTGATTCATCATCATCATCATCAGTCCGGTAGTACCCACTGCTGAGTATAGGCCTCCCTTCCCTTTCGCCAATGTGCCCGGTCCTGAGCTGCTCGGATCCATGTAGCCCCTCCGATTTTAACGATGTCGTCGACCCATCGTAATTTCAATTTTGATTACTCTAAAATAACTAAACTCTAAAATAAAACTGTTATTACGAGTATTGGTACATGAAAGCACAGCTTTTAACAATATGAAACCATAATAGCGCAAAATGCAATTATCTTCCCACACACTCTGACATTTACCAAATTAGTAAAACGGACGTGGGTGCCAGTATGACTGCACTGATGGATTGTGCAGTACCGGGAATCTGGCACAAAAAGTTCCATACATTTGCGGCCACACAGTACCTATTGACAAGTTTTGGCTATAAGAAAACAATGGACTTAACTTTAACTTGGCTGTATCATTTTATTTATTGCATTTAGACCTAACACAAAACCAACTCTAAACTATGTGCTATAGGGTTCATTTGGCAATAACCGTTTTCTCGAGTTTGTTTTGACTGCGAATTGGTAAAGTTTTGTTCGAGGAGGTCGACGTCCCCGTGACGTCATGGCCTGAAATCGCTTCACTTACAAGTATTTCAGGTGGATTGGTAATGGTTATCTCGCGTGAAGCTCAACTGTGAATGGATTTGTTTAAATGCTTTACATGTTTAATTTCATACCATTTGCATGTCCAAATTCTACTATTTTAGATTTTACGTGACTTGTTTATGAAATTTTTATCCTAGCTACTTTTGAGTTCAACCTCATGACAGTAAGATGAGAGTCGATTGAATAAATTCGACCGTTTGTATACTTTGATGTGTGGCACGTACTTTGTAATTATTTGTTTTAAAACCACTTTCAAACTTCAGATCAACCTTAGCACTGTTTAAATTGTAGATATCTATTAAAAATATGTTTTTTTGCGAATTTATGTGGATACACAAGAAAATACTGTATCTAAGGAGTAACAAACTTCATTCAATAATAGTGAATGCTACTATAAGTAACTTAAGCATTTCAAACGGGCAACGTTACCTACGAGCGGAAACCTACCCGTCTCCTATTAGCAAACATCTACGTCTATCTCATAAAGATACCACTTATATCAATAAACGTAACTAAATCAAAACTTCTCACGCGCCTATTGATCATTTGTTTGCCACAAATACCCTCGGTTATTTAAATTGGCTGCAATAAAAACGTGGGCGTCTCCCCTTAGTAACCCTACACTAGAGCGGCATCTTTCATCTGCCCGTCTTATTACGCGGGAGTAGCTGTGAGTGCTCTAAGCGATGCTGGACTGTCGGCCAAGGGGGAGTGTGCGATGAGAGACACGCATAAAAGTGTCGGGTGATGCTTAACATTTAGTGGTTTCAAAATAAAGACGCTGGGAACAACAGAAATGCACAGATGACGGGCTTGTGGTGTAGTTATAAGAAGAATATAAATTGAAAAAGATTAATTTTATCAGAGTACCTATACCCAATTTAATGTTAAAATCTCTTAGTGGTCAATGCTCTACCCTGAGCGCAGGCTTTATTACAAGGGTTAGGGGTGTAATAACGTCGTAACACCCAAAAGCCTTTTAAAAGGTGTAAAATAATTGATTTTCTATTGCGTCTGCTATCTGGGCCTTACGATGTTAAAATAGTTGTTGTTGTTTCTTCTGTTTTTTTTACCCTTAACAGATAAAGGTATATTTGAAAGTTATTAATAAGCTTTTTGTACAAGCATACCATATTTTTATCTATGACCAGGGTTAATGGTTACATGCACGCATAGCAAGGAATCCAAATGCAACCCACACCTTTTAAATGTACTAAAATATCTCTTCTTCAACATTGTAGGCTTATTCTGATATTTTTGAACTTTTTAACCTAATTAGATAAATGCGTTATTTAAACTATTTTGGTTTTGGTAATAAATTAATGGTTTCACGCAAGGATCGTAAGGACCTCTAAGTCTAAATGTATCCCGCACAGGATGCAAGATGAACCCACTTACACAAATATGCTACTGTAATATGATACCTGCACTCTGATCTGTTTTAATAATCATAACCAAGTTTTGGGTCTCAGATGACACAATAGAGCTATTGTTAATCGAAATAGAATACTTTGTTCACTAAAATAACATTATATTGAGATTTGACTATTTACGGCCACGATTTAAGATCGAATGGAGATAGCCATTAATACAGCTATTCGGGTCAGAGATACTTGCTATCTACGGTGAAATAAATTGTGTTTGATATTAGAAGATATTGTTGTTACGATGCGATAGTCTGGAGAAGTTTAAGTTCTCAATAAAACGGGAAAAGGAAAGAAAAATAACAATAAAAGTTAAGATAAGCATCGTTATTGTGCGGCGCCGCCATTGGCTCTCTACAAGTGTATTTTGTTGGTACTACTGCTTGCATGCATAAAAAGTTATCTTATTTTTTTTCTTTGCTGACATTTTCTTCTATCTGTTTGATTTATTTCAGTTTTGTCTATGGTAATAAATCCTTCCAACAAATTGTATTTCAGATCGTAAAGTATACTCTACTGGTGTTGCGGTTGATATAGGCAGCGGCAATCGCTTACCATCAGGTGCTGCGTCTGCTCGTCTGCCACCTGTCACATAAAAAACACAGTGCGAGCTGCTGCCTTGCCAGTTTGCTTTTAACAGTACAAAGAGTATGTTACTCATAATAAAAACAGCACTTAAACTTATGTGCTGTTTTTATTATCAGTTCTATGTTAAAATTAGTAGGTACTAAAAACTTAAAACGATATTCCAGACTCCAACAACGTGTGCTCAAACGCATAATTTTATTTCACATCCCGACGCGAAACTTTTATAGCCCCTCTAAATTAATAGGTCTAGTGCCAATTTCATTTATGGCGTTATTTTACTTAATTTGCTTTTATTAACACACTTTACTATATTTTATAATTAATTCACACAATAATTAGGGTCATGGTGAGCGGGACCAGAAATAGTTGTTGCTCATACAACTCACCTAATGACTAACTTTATAAATATCAAACGCCAGAATACTCAAACTGTTTTCAACGTTAAGAGTTGCTCCAACAAATTGAAGTGCTAAGGTTGATTTGGAAAAATACAGTATTGTAGACAGTATCGCCAATATTCCAACTAGGGGAAAAGGGGGTTGAGGGTTGGCAGCTCTCGTGGCTCTCTGCTGTCGCAGGTTTCTATGGATGGCGATAATCGCTTACCATCAGGTCCGCCTACTCGTCTGCCAACTATCACATTAAAAAAATATGATTTAGGATAGATTACGTAATTTTCTCCCTAATTTTGAGCATTCGACATTATTCGTAACTGTAAAGCTATCCCAAGATGATCTAAAAGAGATCGCTATCAGCGATAAAATTACCTAAGGTAGGTTATAATTTTACTGATCTGTAATGTTTTGTGCTATAAAGGGTATCTGTTTATTAATCTATGTTAGAAAGATCGTAACAAAGTTTATATTAGTGATCATGAAATTTTAAAACAAAATATAACCAAATGACCCAGTCTTCCAAAATGAAAAATCTTTTGAGTATGTCGGGCATCTGCCCATTTGTATCTCACAGAATACTGATCGCTATAGTTAAAAACATCTCGGACACCTACATTGTTATTATATCAGTCGATCTATCTCGATAATGCTGTTTACACACAACAAATTTCCCGATAGGATCGCGGCCCTACCATTATTACATTTAAATCAATTGCTATAATTATATTTGTAGAGGCCAGTACAGAGTGTAGGCGTCTCGACTCAGATATAATTAATAGCCCTATGATAAGGGGCAGAACACTTAAGATTAAAATAGAAGGGCCAGACGTAATATACTACAGTTCGGATGACTGCTATTGAGAAATGAATGAAGGTACAGTTTTCGAACTTAAGACCTAAGTATGAGACGGATGCGCTTTTGTACATTATTTTATAATACTTAGGGCTTTGTTCACCATCTCTGAGTAAAGTTTCAAGTATTTTACTTCTCAATTTAAGTGGGTTTGGAGGAAACTGGCCCCTGGTCCGCGGCCTAGTTAACAATTTATAATTTATTCAATACAAAGACCAGGGGCCAATTTTCTTCGAACCCACTTTAGCTGAAGTAGGCGGATGAGAGTGGCCGAAAATCGGGAGCAGTGGCGTGCATTAGGGGATACCTATGTCCAGCAGTGGACGAGTGTGGGTTGCTGATGATGAACCGTGTCTAGGGTTCTTATGATCGATGAAGGAGACTAAATACAGAGAGTCTATTTATTTGTGTAAATAAGTAGGTACTTCTGTAGTTCATCACTGACCCGTGAAATCATTGACGTCATGTCTTAAGTACATTCATCACAACCCATCACTAAGAACATTAGAATAGGAATCAGTTTTTAAACAAACCAACACCAATAGAGAGCATAATAGATAAATGCGAGTAATAAATAAGAGCCTGACATCTGAAGTTGACTTTATGAATGAGCGAAAGCTCTTGTGAACGGGTATGTTCACTGCCTACGATTCATGTTGACTGTACAGTACGGGCACTAATAAGTATACAATCTCATACAAATATGAACCTTATAGTATAGACATAAGAGTCGAGGTGTGTACATTTTATTGCAGGCGACTGTACCCATTAGCGTAGTTATAAAGATAGTCAATAACTGTGCATAGAATGTTTCAAAGAGCGTCCTTAAGTTGGTATTGTAAACAAAAACATAGGTTGCTAAAGTAGTGCGTTTAACACTTCGAGTAAACGGCGAAAAGCAGCGCCTGCGCTGTGTTTTTTTAAGTAAGTTAGGGTACCGGAGGCCCATTGGGGGAAAAGGGGGTTAAAGGTTAGCAGCGCACTTGTGACTCTGACTGGTGTTGAACGATTTGCATACATTGATGTGTCATCATAATTAACATCAGCAACCCACACTCGTCCACAGGTCAGACCTATGTCCAGAAGTGCACGCAACTGCTCCCTATTTTCGGTCCACTCTCATCCATCCCACTCCAGCCAGTCTTCGAATGTCATCATCCCATCTTGTCGCAGGGCGTCCAACACTACGCTTACCGAGTCGCGATCTCCACTCAAGGACATTGATATGTGGCTGACCGTATATATGTCGAGGCACTACAACTGCACTGTGGCATTAGCCTCAATATCTACGGACAGCAAAGATTCGAGATTCGAAAATGTATATTTATCGGCTTAGTATGTTAATGGTACCTCTGCCTCAAAGACCTCCATTATTTAAATCAAGACATTATCGTAATAATCAGTATCTATCTCACGTAGTCGTAATCAATAGAATTTCGAAACTTATTGTATCAAAAGTGTACTATTTCTAAAGGAATTTTTGCCGTTGTTGGCATAATAAATGTGAACACATCAAACGAGAGTAGTACAAATTTTGCAGAAGATTGTAGTAAGGTACGATCGGTGGGGGACTTAGTTTATAAAACTTAATTTACCTATATATCCATATGCATAGTAATATCTTGGCAAAATCTGTACTTTTTATACTAATATAGATCCGCCCGCCCTCACTTCGTTTCGGGTATTAGCTTAAATCAGTATCAATAGATGGCGGTGGGAGTCGACTACATCGAGCAAGCGTTTCGCTTTTTCGGATTATCTATAAGCCTTGCGGTGTATGTAACTAATCAACTCAAAAAGAACTGGATGTATTTCAATAATCTTTAATTACAATACAGTTGCTTTAAATTGTGAACCACTAATTACTGCACATATAGAAACAGGCAAAAAAGAAATGAATAGGTTAATAACGTTACTTCTAATGGATGGCCAGTGTTCTTACTATGAATGTCTTAAAGTGATAGTTTCGAGGTTATATCTATTAGATACGTACCACTAAGTAAATGTTCGTTGGGTATTTACTACCAATCGTTTGAGTTGCGTAAAGATCATTAGCGTATTCGCTTAGTGTTCAAATTAAAAAATTGGGCCACATTCGGCACGTATCAAAGTGCAAATTAGTAAGCATTTGCACTAGTATGCGTCAGACTAAATTACAGGTGATCTCGTTAACATTACCTACGGCAAATCGTTCGATTAGTTTTTATACGTCGCAAGATCCTATTGCTGGGCAAAGGCCTCCCTTTATATCCTACTCTTAGACTATTTGTGGTCTACTATTTTTATCATTTCAATTAGACATTTTTATCATTATAAAGTGGAATTAAATTTTTTGTATATTTTTTTTCAGGTAAGTTGCAACTTTGCAAACCAATCAACTAAGCGCAGAAAAGTACTCCGGAAAATGGTAATGTAAATACGATGTTATTTTAATAAATATATTGGCACTACACTATTAAATTCGATACCTTATTATATTAATAAATAATAACCACGAATTATCAAGATTCTTTGACGAAAAAAGTACTTCTTTGACGGCAGACTGTGGCATGATTGTGTCTTTGCATTATTGATGTCTATGAGCGGCGGTTACCATTTACCATCAGAATGGCTACATGCTCGTCTGCCTATTATGGCTTATAAAAAAAACACAATTAGGAAAGATATAGGTAGGTATATTTGACACACTTTGCTACGAATTGACATTGATATCTATCTACTAGTGCAATAATCTACTAGTGTAAAGAAGCCAATGCTTCTTGCATACACCATTTGTCAAAAACAACACGTTACATTATTTCTAATAACACTCAAAAGAAGTCCTGATGCGAATGGGTCTAATTATAGTGGTAACTTCGTATCACAGAGGCGCCGTGATTCCAAGAGTCGGTTAGGGCACAAAAGTAATGAGATACATAATAAATGAGCCGCCCGCTGTGAACAATGCTGCATTACAGATATCTGATACATCTGCTGAGTAGACAGAATATTGATTCAGTGGACCTTCATTATACTGTAGAAAGACATAATTATGAAGTATTAGATTTGAGTCTTATTTCTGTGGAGTAGAGCACTATTACTAAGCAAGAAATAAAAAAGTTAATGTCAATTGTATCTTTTTTCAAAATAAAAAAATATGTGGACAAATTGTAAAGCAGTGGGATATAGACAGTACAATAGCTAAGAATGCTTTTTAAAAACAAAATGGCTTTATTTTCACCATTAGGTATTTTTGAAGGCAAAACCAAAAAATACTTATGATTTTAGCATTCTAATCTAAGAATGTTTACGTATAATAGATTTAACTTTGTCCAGGTTTTATACGTTTATATTGTATATAAAAATAACTGCATAGTGGATGTTACATGAAAAAAGCGAAACATTTTTGTATTTTATATTCTGTCCATTGAGTTTTTAAGGATTTTGTTTTTCCGAAGACCCTTCATGTATTAACCGTTAGTTATGTCGTTGTTCCTATAGAATCAATCTAAGTACATGGAACTTACTCTTATTTATTGCATTACTACTCGTTCTGATAAACGAAGTTGTTTACGAGATCTCGTTACAATACCGAGCAACGTCTGCAGGTTTCCTTCCGGGTCCATGATTTACTTGCGCGCAAACAAATATTGTTTTGACGTCATTGCCTTCGATTAAATTAGGTTTATTTATACCTATACTACTAGAGTATTTTATCCTGTTAAATTCCTGTAGCATAAGCTCATTGCCATAACTTTGACAACATAGTAATTACTTTATTATTTGCGAAAATCAAATAGTTAACATCACAAAGTGGCTATATTAAGGGCAAGTTACACTGTCTTAAGTGTAACTTGCCCTTAACATAGAAGTACCTCATAACAGCTAAAAATAAACCATTGCATGATATCGTTTATAAGCTCTACACTTTAAGTACTGAAGCACTATTACTTCCACACCCATAAAATTAAAATTAAAAGTTTACATTATCTACCTCTATCTAGAACATAATGCCTTTTATCTAAAAATAATAGGCACTTGTCGCTGTTTACATCGTATCCGAACATTTAAAATTAAAAATAAAGGACTTAACAAGCGTGTTATCTTTATTGGTACGGCTTCTGGATAGTAACACCTTAATTGTAAAACCGTAGCAGGTTCCTTGAGGAATGCGCCTTTCAAGTGGTGAGATCAAATAACTTGAAAGGTCTGATCTATTCCGAGGGTTCTGCTATCTCGAGCAGGCACCGATCACCGACTATCAGGTTCAAGGGTTTCCGGTCAGACATTCTAATGAACTATTTGTGGTAAATTACTAAGTCGACTGGCGTCTGGTCTGCGATTCTAGTGTCTAGTCGTTTAAATTACGTTCAACTGAGCATTTCAATATGTAAAATATTATAATTACACCTTTAGTTGTTTATTAAGAAATGGAAATGATTTTGACCCCAATTAATCATAATACAGTGATATTTTATTGGTCTAGTTAGGTCATCATTAAGAAAGTGACATTGTAATGATTGGTGTAGTATTAAAAAAAAGATAAAGTATTTATTGATCACGTACAATGGACCGAAAGAGAGTCTAAGTGCGGAAAATTGAGTCCACTTTACATTACATTGGTGTAGTACTCGGTACGTGTGATGCCATAATACCATACTCGTATTCATGCCAAATAGTAGAATAATAGAATAGTAATAAGTTAACAGAAGTTACTAATAGAATAGTAGTAGAATCGAGTACCTATACCTACCTATCGCATGTAAGTAACTAATTATTTCTCACCCAACTTTCACTCTTCGTTTCAATCTAATTCTCATACCTCAGTTCACTAGCCATGTCAACAAAAATTGAGGCAGCTCCGTTCAAAAACTAGCGTACGTCGACCACCCACTTGGTCACAGTTCCGCGTCCGACGAAATAAACAAATGTATTGTATGCTGTTGTGATTACCGCACTGTTTGTGTGTCCGGCGCTATTCATATCCGCTGCCGTCGAGTTCGTCCGTAATAGTAGGGAATATATTTCCCGAGTTCAAAAAAGAGAAGGCACTTAGCGTTTATTTTTCCATAATGTGACTTTAATATTAGGTTGTAATGTGTTGGAGGTGCCACTCGCGAGGCCATTGTCATCTTTGACAATGCTTTTCACAGGAATCCTCAACCACTGGGTAGGTACTTATTAGTTTGCGTCACGGTAAAGCAACACCAACCATTGAATTTTAGTTTTTTTTTTATAGGATAGGGGGCAGACGAGCAGACGGATCACCTCATATTAAGCGATTACCGTCGCCCATGAACACCTGCAACACCAGGGGCTTCACAGTTGAATTGAATCCAGATTTTTTTATGTCATAAACTAGATATAAGGTACTCTAAGTACAGTTGAAAGTCAAAAAAACAACAAGTAAAAGTACATCTTACATCTTGCTGGCAGCTACACATTACAACCAAAAATAAAAAAATATATTGAAAATTATATTTTAAAAATCTGTATTATGAAGCTAGCTAACAAAATAATTCTTAGTCAAAATCAGACCTATCCTATCTGATTCAACAAAAATTGTATTTATACCTTAAGTAATTTGTAGGTATCTGGTACTGATTAAATTACTTACAACACTACACTACATATATGTATCTATAGTGAAACACGAGAAACGTTAATTAGCAGGAAATTCTTCTGTAACTTGTCGACTGAAATATCGGTACTTATCCTCGGTAAACATTCCGTGCCGTTATTTATTTGACTATCCTAATGCCATGTTGCTTGGCCGCGGTAATTGAATTAACTTTGTTTAAAAATACTTTATTTATAATTTTATGAGTGTACCAGAGTTTAAATTTCAAGTTTAAGTATGTATTAATAAAATACACTTAGCGCATAATCTTACTTGAACTGTTTTTAACCCTAAACTTACAGTAAAAAGTTTTCTCTCATATTATACCTACATACTTTTCGTAATAATTAATGATAATATGTTCAGTCAACTATAAAGGGCTCCATCCATGTTAGTCTTACAAAATGTTGGAATTTTTAGTATGCAAAAAGTAATTTATCCATATCTTACACTATCATCAACCAAGTTTCATATCAATGTACTTGTGAATGTAATAAAATTTAATATGTAAAAAGTAGGTATGAAATGAGTCGATGAACGAATGAAATAAGTTGACGTCAATATAAGGTTTGATTTCAACTAAAAATTTCACGGACCAAGGGAATTTAATTATGGAAAACGAACTTTTATCTCAATTTGTTAATCTAGCATGGCGATAGCTTTTTGTAGTTGAATGCTCCAGTTTTTAAATATTTTGATTTTATACTACTTTGATCCCATGAAATCATGACAGGATTCAATTATAAATCGTTTTGCGTTTGCTTAGTCACTACAGTCAAAATCTGAAGTGCTCACGCAAGGAGCTAATCTGGGTCCTCTATTATTCCTTGTTGATATTAATGATTTCAGTCACATGTGTTCTACATAATATGGCTAGTGGATTACGTCAGATTTCCAGTCTCATCCTTATACATCCGCAACATGTGTCCTATGATGCAGCTTCCTCAAGCTATGACTCAAGTGCGTGTACAACGTGCAGTAACAATAATGACTGTAATTGCCTTTTCTCACATCGTGATTCATTTGGGGGAGAGCAAGTGTTGCTAGGGAGTGATTTTGGACTGCCTTATTTGGAAGGATTTGTAGTATCTTTGGAAGAAAGCCGGTCTTCGGCTATCAAAGTATAAAAATATAGCGCCACAATTTCTTAACAAACTCATTTGTAAATTTAATAAAAATCCATCCAAACAAGTTATTCTTAATGTTTTTAAACGTATTTTTTGTCAGTGTAAATTAAGCATAAAATGTTGGTTCTGGCACGAATATTTTGCTACGGCATCTCTGATCTGATCTCTGAAGTACATGAATAATATGTCGCATCTATTTTTGGGCAAACTCTGAATTTGACATAACTATGACTTCATTGAAAGAGTACTACCCATGATGCTCCTTTACCTGAACCATGAGCCAACAGGTCACTTATTCGTAGTAACTAGTCTTATCCTTTATATACATTCATGGAATTACCGTTAAATTTGGCAATTGCTGTAGGAGTAGTAACACTGGGGAGAGCGCTGTCTGTGAAGCTCCTTCAATAGAGTTGTGAGTCAACGCGGCGCGCTTAGCACCAGTTGTGCATGATGGATTAATGGCCGCCAATTGGAGGATTTATTTGATTTTTTTTTCTTAAAAGCCACCGGGTGCGATGCTTTGAATGAAGAGGAATGGTTTGTGGAGCTGTTTTTTTTTCATCGCATCCTTACGATGTATCTTTGTTGAAACAATAAATATTTCGGGAAGAAAACAGACCAATTTAACACATTTACTAATTGGTATCTTGGTTATTTTGACATGGAAATGATTCGGTTCTATTTCACAACCTTTAAGTACTTTCGTTAATTCTTTGCCCATGTTTATGTTACTCAATTTGAGTTCATATTGATGTATGTGATATTTTTGTCTGGTAGTTTTTTGAAGCTTACGTTGACCCACTGGTCAAAGGCTTCTACTTAAAGTCACCATTAGTCTTATTTAAAGCGATGCGATGGTTTGCCAATCGATGAACAAAGTCAGATGACTTTGACACAGATGTGTGCCATTTTTTCTCATCTCAAATTTCCTGACTGCCAATGTGATCACTGCCTCTGGCAATAAATTCTCACTTATTTCATATGAACGAAGAATAAAACAAAGTGACGGAATGACGAAGAGCGTCCAGAAACGACCGTGACAGCAACGCGGTCACTCGCAAGGACAGTCCGGAGACGACAACGGAAAATAAATTCTCGTTAAGACATGTGAGGCTTTCGCACAAGTGAAATATCGCGTGGAATGCTGTCAGGAACTTCATTCGTGTGGTGTACTTTGTTTTTGTTGGAGTTAACTCTTCTAGGTTAATATTAAATTAACTTGTTATTCCTATAATTGTATTGTAAAATTTCACTTTCTGTAAAAATATTCTATCGCTGTTATTTATTTTCTTTGTTTATGTTATGTAGCGTATTTTACTCTTACGAAATGTAAGAACTTTTAGATTCATACAGTCAAGTTGTTATTCGTTCAATTGTTCATTAAAATTAATTACTAGAAAGTATCTACCCACTAAATGTAGTGAGATTCTCGTTCACCTTTTATTTATTTACAGAGTTTTTCTGAAGACTAGCCTCAAGCTAGAATTTGAATGTCAACATTGCCGATGGTTTTTCAAAGAAAGAGAAATATAAGTCGGTACAAAACTTTTCGTGTTCTTATTTTTATTTAAGTTTCTTCTTCAGATATTACCATCTTCCGAGTCTAAAATCTTTGTTGCATGCCATTACATCATTTCGTAACTGGAACGGATGGGTGTTCACGAGAGTAAAAGCGTTTCTCTGCGCGGAACTGACACGATTTTTCCCCATAACTTGTGCCTAATGGAAGTCATAATCAACTATTTACATGACATCAAAACAAAGCTTTACGGCGGCTGTATTAAACGGCTATAAAGAGAGAGTCGATTAACATCGTACAGTCTTCGTAAGGTGTCTGATTTTGAGTTTTAAATACATAGAAATAAGGATGTTCTGTTTACGTTTTAAGATGTGCACTCCCCGTGCGGTATGACTCTGGCGTTACAAGTTAGGTCAAAGGGCGCTGAGCCTACCAGCATAGTTTTACAATTCAAATGCGTGTTTGTGTATACAGTAGTAGATACTTACCTTAATATCCTTGCCGCGAAGGGAATATATTGTAACATAGGTACGATATTGCTAAAAGTCAAAAGGAGAATGATAACTCCCTATTTGTTGTATGGAACCCAGCGTCAACCATATACCTAATTACTACGAATTACGTACATATTGAACTAAGTTAATATTATCTTTATGTTTTTCTAAGGTTTATTCATAAGGACGTCGTTTTTATAAAAAGTAATAAACCTAAACTTCTTAAAATAGAGGATTATTTATTTATTCATTAGCAATTTTTAGTTTATGTTATTCAACTGAGCTTACAAGTTGGTATTGCGTGCGTAAATACCAGTACCATACTTGTCTTCTGCGCGCGCGCCTGCGTGATCCAATCGGAACGGCATCGGCGCCGGGCGTCCGCAAGATTTACGAGACGTTTCATGAAGAGTATGACATTATCTTATTGAAGTACAAATTGAGGATTTCAACCTCCTTGTTACGATACGAGTTTATATTCTAACACTGGCCGGTTGTGGAATTTAATTTTCTTTTTTGACGGTCATTAAATCGATGCTCTTTTATTTTACTTAATTCAAATTAAGAATTGTACAACTCCAGGATTAGTGGTGTAAAATAATAATTATTTTTAGATTCCATTTATTATTTTTAGTTAAAAGTTAACTTTTTTTCATATGGTTAAAGACAAACAAGTAAACAAAAGTGCTGTCCACGACATTTGGAGGCATTGTGTATTGTTCCCGAAATAGCTTGGTATTTGAAGTTAACCTTTACTGCAAGCTGGGAAGGTAAGCAACCCCTAAGTCATTCATCAAATCATAAAGACACTACGGTTGGTGAATGGCTAAGCCAACATTGTATACCTACACTTGGAAATTTTCCTACCTACTTATACCTATTAAGGTAACTAAATAACTGTTTGACAATTCACCATAATAATATAACTAGGTAGTTAAAAGTCCTCAAGCAATTAATAGGTATAAAATTACTCTCCACAGCTCCAGCTTTGCAAAATAAACATTAGAATTGAAATTAGATGAATGCACGCATAAATAATTCATTGCCACGGCAATTTTGTACCAATTTCCATTGTATGTAAATTGTTATTTGAGTGATTCTGGCTATTTATAGTGGGAACGAGTTCAGCTGTTGTAACATGTGTATCAAAGAATTATTACCCAGTCCAAAGTATGACTGCTGGTTCATTCTTTTTTGTAGTTTAAATTAAAAGCAGAGTGAAATCTGGAACCGAGTTGGATAAAAAAGCGTTAAGCGTATGGGAATGGGCAACGCTATTTAACTTACTTTAATGTGTATTGGTATAATAAGAATTAAAGTACTTACTTATTAAAAAGGGTAGGGCTATCTATACTTAATACCTTACATTTATTGTTAAGAATTGTTGAAGGGCGTGAATAACATTCAGAAATACGATACGATAATGCGAGCTCTTAAATTTTTCAAACAAATTGGTTACGATACATATGTATCGTTACGTTACGATTACTCTGAAAATATCGTGTTAGCCTTTCGATCAACTAAATAATTCCTTTCTGCAACTGAGTATCCAAATCTGCATTGCTTTCTATCCTCAAAACTATTCGAAGATCGCAACGTGGCAGCATTCACCGTGGTTTATTTTCGCCCACGTGCACTCACGCTGTTTATTTTTGTCGCAACAAAAGTCGACCTAATTATAAATAGGTCGTTGCATTCTTGTAATTACGTCTTTTTCACAAGTTTCCTCACTCGAGGTATTCGTGTCGTGTTTGTACGATGGTCTTCAATCAGTTGGCGATTGCGGTAACGTTGTAACATTATGTTACATCAGCGATATCAAACGCATTCTCGAGCCCACGCGTGAATCTTTAATTTTGTTTACTTACGTGAATGAGAGTTTGCGTAAACCAAATTTTCATTACTATTATTTGTCAATGTGACGCTAATTGAGTTAAGTACGAGTATATTTATTTCCTATTTTTGTGTACCTAATCAATACCCCTGTAACATATTTGGTAGTGCCTCATACGCCAAAGGTGGTTCCATCCCCACCCTGGACAAACATTCGTGTGATGAATACTTGTGTTTATTTAAATAATGTTCTATGTATTAAAGTATTATATTTGTGATTCTCTGTTGTCTAATATCTGTAACACAAGTACTTTAGCTACTTAGTCCGGAGTCAGCTGAACGTAGGTATGAGATGTTATGTGAATTTGTTTCCTTTAATTTTTTTATAACTTATCAGTTTGTAATGATTGCTTTTTTGCTGCAAATTCACTTTTCAAAATATAGGGCCAATCTTAACCATTTTAGACAAAGTCTTAAGTAATTAAGACGAATTATTTATAGTTACTCTTAAAGACTTAATAAAATTATGTGTAACTGTATTTAGTAGAATTGTAAGAAATGCCAAGATTATGTTTAAAATTGTATGCAAATAATATTATTAGAAACCAATTTTTATGAACAGTCTCATAAAACTTTATGGTTTTGTTTTATGAGTGCACCTATACGAAATTGGACTGCACTATTGTTGATTAACTATCAACAGTTAAGAATTTTACTGTTTATTGCCAAATTTTAACTTTATTTGCCCAGGCTGAGGTAACCCAGTTAGTGTGAAAGCGGCCCTTTAATTGATGGCTTTCTATTTTTCGATAGCGAACTCGATTCGAAATTCGGACGTGGGCGAACATGTTTCGTAAACCGAAGCAGTGAGAGTCGAGGAGTTAATGGTCGCCCTTCATGTTACGGTGAGTCTGGTCACATTCTTGGCGTTGACAATAGAAAATAGTCTAAATCTTATCGTGTCGATAGCAGGAACACATTAGTTCTGATTGTTCCTTTTTAAAGTATTGACAAGAATGATATTGCATTAGCTTTGTCTTCTTCTCATGTCAGAGTATGCAGCGCTTTAGTGAGGGGTCTCTCACGAGCTAGATAAGGACCTCTTGACATTACTATCAAAACGTAAAGCTGGTTGTTTACTGAACTTACTGGGGCATGGAATCATCTTTCTTTCGGACAATCAGACAATCAGATGATTTAAGCCTACAATGCCCTTACCAAACTGGGTCCACTTTCAAGCACATATTAATTCTCCGGAGTCTTTACGTATAGGACCATACGCAAAGTCTCCGGAGACTTTTGAAGATTGCTAAAGTCACACAATTTGGACAATAATTTGTAGCCGTCGTCATAAGCTTTAAGCTAAGTTTAGATAACACAAACGCGCGGTAAATTTTACGAAGTACAAAACTGTACTTACAGATTCTTGACGTTTCGACTGTGTTGCAACAACCATGGCCAAAGCGGCCCCTCAGCGTCCATGGTCGGTGGCGATTGCATGGATTATTGCGTATAGATAGAGCCATTTATGTTATTTAATATGTATGTGTGTACCTACGGAAGTCACTCATTCATTTATATAAATAATATCATATTTGTTCCATGGATCTCTCATCTTAATATTAAACGCATTTAGTTCTATAAGTCAAATGAGGAAATTTGACAGATTATATTCACCAAACGTGTGGATTTCTGTTATCTGTACAAGGCAAAGTGAAAATTAGTTGTTTACGGTAAAGTTTAGCCATTGCTTAAAAAAAAGAAATGCTCTCATCTGCATACAAGCATAAAATTAAACATAGAGTTCAATCTGTAATGCACTGCAAAAGATCATAAACAAAGGAGCGCAGGCTCGCCAACAGCAAGGGCGGCTACTTGCGTGCGCGCAATAAATCGTGCCCAATTAGCGCTCGCCGTTATCTCGCGACAAAGCGATCGCCGACCACTTACGAACCAGAGTTGCCAGCCACCCGCTGCCGTGGGGATGCTTGGCCGCTAGGGGTCTGATAATATGGATGATACGGCGCTGAGCTATCGAGTGAGACTAGAACCACACTCACGGCACTAACTAAATTGTAGAAAAATTGCATTTACTAGGTATGTACTATGTAGTCAAAACTCATTCTAAACAATTTTGTCGATCTAAGACTGGCGTGAAGTAACAGAGACTGCGCTGTGTTTCACTGAACGAGTATCTGAACGAATGGTACGGTGTTCCTACATTACGCTAAGTTACTTACTTGTGATAATTTGATGTCTTAAAATTTTGTGATTTGTTCAGACCTTTTCGAATCCAATTTCAAGCTTTTTCTATTTGATACATGTTTCATTCGATAAAATATTAAAGTCGTAGCGTTTTAGGTATCCGATAATCCCACATAACAACATTGAAGCACCAAATCAAATGTTATTTATTACCATACCTTGAGGGTGATTGTGCAGCAGACGATATGGCAGATAGGCATGCGTGCGCGCAATGAATCGTGTCCAATTAGCGCGCCGCCGCTATCGCGACAAAGCGCCGGCCACTTAGAATAGCCCCCAACAAGGCCTGCACCCGATTTGCTATAAACCTGGTGAATTTCAAAAACCATCTATCCTGCTCTACTCCACAAGCGGAAGACAGAGAGTATGTTTTCTCTATCGACGTCCTAGAATTCAAGTTGCAGCTCGACCATGTTCAATCATTGATAGGCATCGGACGAAAAATAGGCTTACAAGTATTCGTTTTTCGCTTTAGTCTTTTATTGGACTATAGTCTTTGACATTGATTTCATATACATATACGTACCCATTTATCTTTGCTACAACATTCGTGTTATAAAGTAAGAATTTTAACCTTAACCAAAAATAGCACCATATATTGTGGAACACCGAACGTCCAACAATCGTATCAACTAAATATCATGTAAAAAACTCGGTGCGGACTACGGAAAAAGAATAAAAGTTTAAAAACCTGGGTCGCGAGAGTCGATACGGCCACGAACGCCCGTAAAATAAGGAAAAAACTGAAACTGATTTGTTTGGTAAAATCAATAAAAGTTTATAGTCTATTAGACCGTTTGCGGGTCAAAGGATGATATTTACGATACCAACCCCAGGGAACAACGGTTAAACAATAGCGACACGATCCGTCCCATCTACTTAATTTTGAGTAGACACCTTTGTCATGTGTTTTTGTTCGCAGCTATTTCCATAAATTATAGGACGGCACCGGTTTGTGAAGACGGTACGATACCTATGCCCTTTATGGTCATGCAAATTAGGGTCAATGTTGCATGATTGGCTATCGTAGACGAATAGGTGGTAAGGTAAAAGTTTGTACCTGCCATTGTTATGGTAAGCAGTGACGTGACGGATACGCCACGCGGGGGATTCGGTTAACACCGACAAACACCCTTGTGATGTATTTGATCTTTTAAGATTAATAAATTTGAAAGATAGAAATACCTTTTTGATAGATTGTGAGAAAGCGGGCTTACGTAGTTTTATTAGATGTTACTTGCCTTAACATAGCCGCGCAGTTAATCTCAATGTTTAGAAGATAATTTTCAGAGATAATGCTATAATTTAGTATCCTTTAAACATTATTTAAAAGTTAACGTTAACCTTCTAGTCCAGTTTATCAACAGTAGAAAGGTCTGCGTAAGATTATAGTAATAAAATTGTTTATTTAAAACAATACTGGCAGAAGATGAAATCATTATGTGGTATATTAAATTATCTCGTTACCTTTAACAAAAGGAAATATTTCGAATATAATAGTTTCATCGTATGCTAAGATAGCAAAGCCGTTTTTGGTGCCAATTAGAGGCGAAAAGCGCCTAGGGGCTAATTCTGCGAGTCTAGTATTGTTCAGTCACGGCGCAGTCCGATCAGTTTAAATTTCGCCCGATATGGACGCGCCTTACAAGGCTCGGGGTAATACTGCGTCCGCGCACAAAACATCCGCTAATTGGCAGAAACTTCATATTAAATTGGAAATGATTGATGGTATCAGCTATCGAGCCATCTCTGGCGGGGACGGTGTTTGTGATACGAGCCTGTCAGTTCTTCAGATGGTAAGGCGGCAAGTTGTACTAATAGCTGATGCGAGTGTCTTTGTTGGGGCAAAGAATCGTAAAATGTATGTGGAGAATATACTGTGTCCTTCGTTTTTTTAATGAATTCACACAGCATCTCATACATTGACCTGACTCCGTGCTAAGTAAGCTTATACACTTGTCAGTGACATTCGTGGGACCTTGTCACTGTGGGACTTGATGTCTATGATAAAAGCCTTTGACCTGTAGTGGGACAGAACGTAGGCTGATAATTTTTACTTTAGACTGGCGGTGGTACCTAGTGGCAACAGAAGTTTGTCTTTGTGTACAAAACAACACGCAGATTTACACGTCAGCAATCTTATCATATATCCTAGCACGGCAGGTCAACGACTCGAGCCCAGTGCCCCAGTTCACACGTGATTGCCGATCAGTCGCGCAGGCTCGGAGTGAACTATTTAGATCGCCGAGGGCCGACTCATTGGTTCAATTGCTCTCTTCCTGCTCGCCGCGACAATGTTGCCAGCTCAAGGTCAGTCGTTTGGATCTATGAATGTTATCTCACGTAAATAGCAGAGGTCAGTGACATTTAGAATACCTGTTTGATTGACCGATTCCGAAATACGTTGCGTATTGCATAAAAACGTGAATTGGTTGTAAACATTAAGCAATACACTTGACTAGATAAC
The DNA here is from genome assembly GCA_014851415.1 of Cnaphalocrocis medinalis. Lineage (NCBI taxonomy): Eukaryota > Metazoa > Arthropoda > Insecta > Lepidoptera > Crambidae > Cnaphalocrocis > Cnaphalocrocis medinalis. Next base: position 13,194,151 of record CM026285.1, read on the forward strand.
TGAGAGTAAGGTACTATATCTATCAATACAAAGGAATTCTTGCGAAGAGCGTACTCTTTCTAAAAGGCCGGCAACGCATCAGCGATTTATCTGATCGATCAGATGTTCTTAGGCAATAGTGATTACTTCCCATCAGGCGATCCACTTGCTCGTTTGTCACCTCAAGCATATAAAACACAGTGACAATCTATCTATCATTACAACCAGGGTTAATAGAAATTCTTCCACATTATTTGGGTCTTCGTAGTTCCTCTGATAAACAGCTAGTTCAAGGTCGACTGTTTAAGATTACAATGTTATCACCCGTATCCTAGTTATAAGAGGTCAATGACACACACAGTGGATCGTAATTTTATTGTAAACCTGTTTCTCAACTACGATTTTGATTATCGTCGACTACCTTTTTATTTGTGTGAATAATTGATTCGCATTCGCAATTGACGAATTTGACGATTCGTTGTGAGGGAAAGGCGTCAAGAATTTTCACCAAATATTGGGCTGTGATAAAAGGAAATTGTAATTTTGATATTTTTCTTCTTCTTCATCTTCAGCAGCAGCATGTGTTAGCCCACTCCAGAGCATATGCCTCTCCAATTTCTCTCCATTTTTTCCAGCTTCAACCTTGATGTTATCGGATCATCTGGCAGTTTGTCCGTCAACACTCCTCTTTCCGTCTCTTGGTCTCAATTCGAGGACATCCTTCCTTACTCCTCCCATATTATTTTCTTCATACATGGCCTTTTTTTGTTGACGCTGGGGAATGCCGCTGACCCAAAGTGGGCCAACGAGGGGAAGCCGGGTTATGTCGGGCTCTCCTCCGGGTGGGACCGGAGGCATACCGCCTAAACCCCAGCCCAATTTTCCGCAATTTTGTTATCAACCCAAAACCAACCAAGAACCAGCTATATACGGTGATAACTTTCATAAAAGTATACATAGTGTATTATTGACAATCATAGGCATCAACACGACAGCATCCTAGACAGGCGCGGTTGGCGACAGATGGCCTAGTTCCCACGAAGTCCGGGGCTGTCGACCAACAAACGTATAAGCGCCGACTAATTCTCTCGATTGGCCCTTCCTGTTCGCTGTGACACTGTCAGCTCAAGGCCGACATTCCATGATGTGTTGGCCGAGTTTTGATATAGGTTTAATTTTATCGATGTTAATTGCATTTGGCAGCTATGACAGATTTTTAGTACTTATAGTACCTGCTAATGAGATAGCATTCAGGTCCGTAATTAGAGATTTCAAGAGAGAAAAAAAAACAATCTTTTACATGCCACAGAGAGCACAGTTCACGTGTCGAGTATTAAGCTGGAATAGTTGTTTAACTCTTGATAGGGCATACCTAAGCCAATGAAAAATTTCATTGGTTTTCGCTGTGATGATAGATAAGGTTCATAATCATGTGGGATCTATTTCCTGTTGCCTTACTAAGGGTTAATTCCCATCAACACAATAAAAAAGTCTCAAATTCGATACATGAGCGATACTAAAGTAATACTTAGTATAGTGAAGCTTTTTCAAGATGTGCAATGGAAACGATATCTGCTTAGTATAGCAGAATCATTTATTTTTTTGTGTTTAAATTCAATCAAACAGCAAGCTTAATCTAATCTCACATCCAACTCCACGGCTCATTTAACGTCATTTATTACTTACTGTGCATGACAGGGCAATTTCCCGAGGCATGTGCTCGCACCAGCTCGCATACAACATCAAAGAGTAACAATCTGGTACAAAAACTCCAAAAAGTCTTCGTGGCGCTAACGTTTATGAGTCATGCGAATGCAGACGCGAGTTATTTTCGACTCTGGTGCATATGCAAGCCCGCCCGAATCGCGGTTCCCGAGACTGAGCTAAAATTAGGATTTGACGCATTAGGCATACTGAGATGACGTTACACTCGGCTCACAAAAGTAATTTGGTTATTATACTTAATACCATTTTACAACTGCGCAACGAAGGATTATAGACATATTTTCGTTTTTAGAAAGGACTTAATTTTGCTATGCTTCTCATTGGATATGAAAAGGCGCACTACAAACACTTTGCTCACACCAAAATATTATGTTGCTATCAATTTTTTTCGATTTTAGAGACATTAGCTAGGATGAGTATTAGAATCACCTAAACTAAAATTTGCTAAAATAGTATTTGAAAGAATTTATAGAACTTTACTTATCTGGCAAAAAAAAAAACACGTTCAAAGCTATTGATCTTTTAGCTTAATTACTATTTTAAACAATACCACGTCATGTGAGAAGTATGTAGCCGTAGCCGGTCATCATCACATGCTTAAGTGAAATTGCTACAATAAACATACACTTGTAGTATTGACTCAATGCAGGTCCGGAATGCAGTAGTGATGTAAGCTGAACCGAAACTTATTGAATGATTTGGGTAGCATCAAAATCGAGAGAAAATACAGTCGATTCTGATTCTATCGAGACTGAGTGAGCCTAAGTCAATCGTCGAAGCGCAATTATCAGGGCTTGTCCGCCTTAATTATGATGTTAAACCAAACCAGTGACATGATTAAGTATGTAACCAAAGTTTAAGAAACTATATAATGTGTGCAGGTATCCTCACGTTGTTTTCCTTACCTTCTAAGCTAGTGGTAGAAATATACACATAGCTTGGAAAAATCCAGAAGCGTTAGTTTGGACTCGAAACCACGACCTCCCTTCCGGAGAATCCCTGCCTTTCCTCTGAGCTACCATCACTCTTTGGGCTACTAACGCTGATAGCATTAGAGTGAATAATAAAATAAGTCATATTCACTTGACTTATTAAATACAATACCTCGAGTTAATAGTAAAATAAGTCGAATGAATAGCAACATAACTCGAATGAATAGTAAATTAACTCGAGTGGCAAACCTCAAGCCGCAACACTAGCCGGAATGCCGTGAGAATGGCCGGACCTGCGTCAATATTGGGCGACGCACGCGCAGCTCCCAGCGATTTCGTGCTAGTAAACATATTAAGGGAACAATATTTTCTGATTTTAAGTAAGTGCATGTTAGTTCGAAGTGAAAAACTGGAAAAGGCTTGTGAAAGTGGGCATGCGATATTTCGTAACTACACGTCAAACAAAAATGACATGTCTACGAAAATTACTATCACTCACATATCGATTAAATATCTACCTATATTGATTGATTGACACAATTCTAAAGTAAATTTTACTGTATACTCTACCATCAGCGGAACATCTAACTGTTTATTTAACGTATTTTTCATAGACACGTCATAAATTAAAATTCCTATGGGAAAACATTACTAAATCCACGCCGACAACGTTTCAAACGCTTCGTTTTCGTTAGTTGTATAGGTAGGTATAATTTGGTAAAACTGTTGTATTTGTAATAACATTAAAAAGATTCCTGCCTTAGTAAAAAGTTAAGAACTTAGGTACCTACCATGGACATTTCTGACTAATTATTTCCACAACTTACGTGGTCCTGTACGAATAAGTATTGTGTATTCGTAGAATGTTCTATACAATGCAGCTACTACGCCCACACGTATTTTAATGTTATGTATCAAGCATTCATTTATTTAATGTACAAAGCAAACAGCCACTATGGAATGTGCTTGTTATTAAATTAGTATTCAATTATTTCAAGTGGACAGTTTGTTATTTGTGTATAGATTTTAATATTTTATTGCGGCTCCCGTGTGTAAAGTTAAACAGTATTTGTAATTCAATTAGGCTTTAAAGCTAATATGAATAACTTAAATGGTGTAAAACGTAACAAATTGTGTCATTATTTTTTTATACATCGTTGAATTAATTTGAATTACGGTAGTTGTCTGCAAAATAAAACATAAATAAAAAATAAGTAGCTATAAGTATGGAGATTTAAGTTGAAGAGAGCTATTGATCATATTTGTCTCGGGACCTTTAGTATAAAAACATTATTAAAGGGTGAGAATCGTATGAAGGGATAAAATAGAGTGCAAGTAACACAGCATGCATTATGTGTATGTAGTCATGAGTATTTTATTTTGGCGTATCTATGACCCTACTGGTGTCGCAGGGTGTCTTTGGTTGGCGGCAATCGCCAAAACCTATCACAAAAAAAGACGCATATGATATGAACATTTACATAAACATTCTATATTTATATTTGTAAATGAAAAACCTAATAACTGACCTCTAATCTTGCAGCGAAGAAACCGTGCAAAATTGCATACCATAATACATACAATAATACTCCCATTTGGAATTCCCTACCGTGTATGGCAGGGTTGCCCCACATGAGAGTGTAAATCAAAACAGCGTGCCATAAAACATAGCTCGGGATGCTGGAGCTTCGTGCGGATAATCGCGAACCTGTTTCGAGCTGGTAAATAATAGTCCGTGTTGTGCATTAGTCAGATATACTCGTAGAGGCGGCGTGGGCGACTCCGCGGGGAAATGGCAAGCTAATCGGACCGGATTCTACTTGCAGTGCAGTGATTCTCAATGTTAGTGCAAGATATCCAGTTGAAGAAAAAATAATATCAAACACTTGGATAACGCGCCGTTGGTCAAGTGGTTTAAGTGCCGGCCCGTTATCTGGAGTCCTGGGGTAGATTCCCGGGTCAAGCAAAAGGCATGCATCGAATTTTTCGAACATAGTTTGGTTTGTGATCATCAATCCGCACTAAGCAAGTGTGGTGATTAAACCTAATCCCATCATAGTAGCTATGACTTGATTTCTGTGACGGATGCCTTTGCCCTGCAGTGGGAGTATATAGCCTGATACTTTACAACACTTTGAAAACCAATGTTGTAATTAAAAGTAGAATCTGCTCTTAGTTTACATTTTAAGTAACTAGACCTAAGACTCTTTTTGGCATTTTTATGAACTGTTACCTGTGATGATGAGCAGTGAGTATCAAATGAGCAAAACAAGGATTGTAGCCCAACGTATTGCATATTAAATAGTTTCAATATTAAATAGACTTTGCTTCAAGCATGCTATATACTTAGCTATCAAATTGTGTAAAACCTGTATGAAGCCTTACACATGAATTAGCATTAGCTAGATTTTTTTAAAAATAGTATGGTTAAAGAGGTTTTTTTAACATTCCCAAGTACATGCCAACTGGAAAATGTTTGAGCAAGAACGTGCCGTAGGTATGCAACAACAACACTTAGGCAGCTGGCCATCGATCATCTCGCAACGAATTGATTCGGGCGCGCGCTTCGATCAGTCGACGGCAAATAACCGACCCGTACATATTCAATTTAGCATTGGTCACGGGTGGCGGAACTCATTATTATATGGGGCCTACTGCGTTTAAATTAACATAAATCATAACTAATGCTGCGCTCGCGCCGGCTCTCTCCATTGTACGGTACTGGACAGTGGTCTACTCGGTGTCCATTAAATAGTTGCTGATTCCAGAACCAGTAGTGGGGCTATGAATAAACTAATAGCTTCGCGGTACGGCATTCTTCAAGAGATAAACGTATGTACAGTTACCTCGTAAAAATAACGATCTATAGAACCTACTTCTTAGAATTACTAAACACTAATTTATAATAGTAACAATGCCTAACATACATAATACATGCGTCATGTTCCGATATTATGAATAAGTATGATTTGTTCCAACGCACGATCGAACCCCGAAGACAAATGGGTCATCAAGAAGGCACCATATGCTTCCACATTAATCTATTGTTTGTGATCTTTAAATTACAAATGCAACACCCACGTGTTCAAGTTCAATGCACCTTTACAATATTTACAAATGGAACACGAGTTACAATTAAGTCCTCATTGTTTTGCCTGGCGTTACGACATTTCCTTATCTAACCATTTCTTTACTCGAGAAAGCTCGCCCTAAATTTAAACAAACGCAACTTAAGTAACGGGCCCTAAAAGCTGATACGAGTAGCTGTCGCGCGTGGGTCGACGGAGGCGTTTAATTTTTTATAACTGCAAAAGGCAATCGGTCAAACCCTCATGATCAATTTGTGGTACAAAGGGTTCATTTATGGTGCAACGGTGAGCCCACATTGCGGCATCGATCGTGCCCTCATACCGCTGCGCCTACGCTCCTCGTTTATCATCGCACAGAAACGTCTCCGACGAATTGTAACGCAATATGTTTGTAAGCAAAACTATCCTGCCATTAGCCGAAGCAACGTAAACACCGGTCTATAAAAGACCGCTCCCCGTGCCCGTCTCGTATATCGTATCCTTGGCCACGCCCGGTCGGGGCGGCAAATTGCCATCAATGCGCTATCTATCCTGACATCGACTGATAGTGACGCCGTATGGCATAAGCATTTAGATAGCCATTACAATAGAAATGCATTTCGTGGGTGGTTATCAATCTTGCGCACAAACCTTTACGGTCTGGCCGCAGAATGTCGTTGTGTTTTGTTGGTTTGGGAATTGTTATTTAAATGGTTGTCCGCCCGTCTGTTTGGCATGGTTTAAATTCTTACCACGACTATGACAGTAGGATTTACATATTTTTAGTTCGGCGTTGGTATGCGACAACCAGGAGCTGTGTAAATTCTAAAATTCGTGTTTTTGGTTCCTTCTTTATTTCTGGATTCGATAGCACAAAGGAAGTTCCTAGTTTAGGACAGGACAAAGTATGTGATTTTATCTAAATTTGTTTAATATTTTAACATTTCTATCATTATTCAAAATTATTTTTATAGTAGTCAGATTAGATTAGATGTCAGATGATAAGACTACCATCACCAGACAATAAATAACAGTATACAGATCTGACAAGTGAAGCGGACTATCTAAATAATTTCAATCAACGCCGCCCATTCACGTCTTCATCGCAGTAGCGGAAATAATAAAATAGTGATCCATCGTAAGGACGATTCGATTAACTCAATTGCGAGATCAAAGAGCGACGGGCCAGGCCGGCCGCGATCGTATGATAGCGGCCAATTGAACTACGTGAACTGTGGTGTTTTGTAGCGGGTATACGATGTACCAGGTGTAGATGTTACGATGACTTACAATAGTGAAGTGCCTTGTCACGAAAGCCAGGTCGATGAGTAGGTGGGCCTTCCCCAATTAGTCCATACTGATGATCTGATCGTTTAATAAAAAATAGTAGCCCGTCCTAACTAATTCGTTTAGGGACATTAGTACCCTCTGTACCTATAGTTAGTGCTAGGCGTCGAAAGCATCACGCTAGTGCCTTTTCAGTTTCTATTAAAATGTGTAGATATCTATAGATGAATTACTGCCTACCCACTCTGAATACTACCTACTTATACATAGTATTGACAGATAATTGAAACAAGTTAATGATTGGTGTTTCGAACCCAAATCTGGGTGTGCTGTAGACGCGTCTATCGTCATATCAGTCATAAAAAACCTTTTGTAAAATGAAGTAGGTACTTGACAAATAAAGTAGTTACTTCATAACGCTTTAAACTAATCTAAAATCTTTATGACTATCACGATTGCTCTATTACGCTATCCCACTCATCGCCTTTATACGGTAGCTGACAATATCTTGAAAAGTGCTTTCATCTTATCAGTTGGACTGACGTGTGTCTGTTTCATGGTATGTTGGTATGTTTACTTTAGTAGCGTAGTTGCTAGTGGATCGCTCTTTACTAAAAGTGTCCACCTCCACGGAAGATTTAAATACAGAAGACTTTGATAGTCGTTATTTGCTATTAACTACTTATCCATCTTGAAAAATATCAGAGAGACTATCAGAGATCTTCATTTCTTAAAAGTGATTTATTTGGGTTACTGGTATTTCATTATTTATTTTAAGTTTTCAAGCTCATTGTTCATTGGCTTTGACAGCTTATTTCAGCTTATAGGTGGATTAAAAATGGAAACTTTACAAGTGCGGATGCGGTTTATGCGGTATGAAATGCGACACTTGACATATTGAATTTTCTGTAAAGGCACTTAGCAATATTTAAAAAAAAATCTATTCAGTAGTCAGATAAATATGAAAACGAAGATTCCTTTTCCTCTTAAACATTTCATTGTATCTGTAAAAACAAAAGTATTGATTTATATTATGTACGTCCATATCAAGAATATTTTTTCAGTTTACTTACCAATAAGTCGAGCGAACAAGAAAAGCGGACTCAAAGAATTCTCATTAAAAACTCCATATAGAGATGAAGCGAAGAGTAAGTGTTTCACTGAAAAAGTGTTCTCTTCATTGAAAAGTCATCAAGAGGGGAGCTTCGCCGGTGGTCCACCACAAACAGCCCTCGGCCATTGTCCAAACTTTATTGTCGAAGACAACCACTGCCGTCATCCGTCTATATTCCATTTTGAACCTTACTTGCAAGATTTTGAAGGTTGGAATTTCCTTTATCCTTTAGGTACATTAGGACGAGGCAGGCGACAACTCCTTGAGGTTTGACAGAGTAAGTTAAATCGCATTTGTGTTTTTATGAGCTATAAAATTATTTTCATTTTAGACTTAAATGAATTTAATTGCTATTGCAGATTAGTATTCTATTCGCATAGAAAATTTTATTAGAAAATATTATTTAGCATAATTTATTAATTTATTGGATATTTAAGAATTGCAAATTACAAATGAGCGCTACCTACATAATATGCACTTTCATTGGTAATTATTATAAGCCTACCAGATTTATAATCTAAAAAAAAAGATCTCATACAAATGCAATACCATGGAAACATAACAAAGATGGAAAATGAAGCGGCAATTTCATAAAAGCTCTTACCAGAAGTAGGCACGCGCGATCGTCGTGTGTGGCTCAAATTGTATGGAAATACGTCGACGAAGAACTCCATGCAAATATGTTTCATGTCTGCAAAAGTTGCAAGGAACAAATTGTGGGATTGCAGCAGGTGCTGGCGGTTCGGGGGTTCTTAACCGTTAAAGTACTGACCACGCATCTATATTCATACTTTTTGTTAAAAAGGGGTCCATAGGCTGTGGTAATCCCTTACAATCAACCGAGTCATACGCTTGTATTTATTGTCTTGAATAAAAATAATAGAAACACATTTTTAAAATTAGGGAAACAAATTATTGTAACACTCCACACAAATGTTTTATAATCTTTTAGTGGTAAAATGACTCAACTTAAATGAATAAAATTATGTTAACAGGAAAACCAAAAAACGAGTTGTAAAAGGATTTTTACACGCACGCTGTCGAAAGCAACTAATTAGGCACAATAATACGTGAAGGGAGACAACTTAAACAAGCAATCAGCTTGACGGAAGTTAAAACCTACTGTAGGTACAACCTAATTACATTTAATGACCACAAAGTACATACAATTAATTAAGCTTAAAACTTATCGTGGCCATCAATCGTTGCTTTCTCGTGCCCTCGTACTCACAATGCCCTAACACCAGACCGTAACCTCTCAATTAACTGGCCATAATTACTCGTGTACTACACGAACAAATCGTGACTGAAGCCGACATGTCACCGGCGGTTTTGTTCCTCGCTTTACACTCACTCACCGCCACTCAAAAACGTGCCTTGGTACTTAAGTATAGAGTTTACAAGCAAATTGTTTCCACCAAGATGACACCTCGCGGCATTGAATCCATTATGCATCATCTTCTGTGACATTTAGAATTTATTACCGGTGTCTTGATGATGGAGGAGGTGAGGCAACGCAGAACTATGACGAAACGTTGAGTGACCCTTTGTGATAGCAGTATCACGAAACCATCGATTTAACGACGCCATTGTGGATATTCGTTGTATCGTTTGAACTTTCTCGATTGGAAAACATCAGACGATCACGAACATCGTCGATAGCTAATAAGTGGCTACACAGTTGTGTTATGGATATTTCAATCAATTACGCCTAGCAAAGAGACAAGATGTTGAGGTGGTCATACGTATTTAAGTCCAAGGCGGGAATCGTACAAAAGGTGAGAGAGAGCGTGAGGCTGGGTTACTGACTATCAAATGAGCCATTAGACTGGGCAAACGAAAAATAATCTTTGAATGTCACCAAAGCGTTAATTAAGTACCTACCTATTAACTCAAGATGTTAAATCAAAATATCACAGTCACTTCATTGTAATTATCAGACTCCTCTATTTCTGAATCATGGTCTAAGTACGCTTGATACCTCGGTAGGTACAGTTACCTCCAAATTCCGTAACTCCAAAAGTGATAACTGTTAATTTTTCAGTCCTAATTGATGGAATTTATATTTTTGTAGCAACAAATTCTGTAAATAGCTCTTGTCCTGTCCAAAAGTCCTTGTTTTTAATTTATGACACTCCGGTTCATTCATAAGTATACAGATATAAAATTTAAAATAACTTGTTTAAAATTTTATCACTTAGAGATAAAATCTTATCAAATTGAGAACTTTCAACTTTTAACAGAGCTGTAAATAAAATACTTTTACGATCATTAAGTCATCTATTGCCTTGTTATTAGTTCTATAAATAAATAAAAAAGTGTGATAAAAATTAAGAACTCGAAAAGCTGTCTTGGGTTAGTAGAGTCAAGTCTTTTTAGATGTCTTCCCATTGTCAATTTGTTGGTGATGCAATGTGATGTGATATGGTTATAAGCTAAAATGTTCACGCATATTCTGAAATTCGATCAACTTAGTTGTACATATTTAGTAGTACCTCTACTAAATTAATAGATATATAAAAAGGTAATGTATTACCTACATCATTTGAGCATTTATTTTTAAAATAATATCACTCACACAGGAAATCTGAATGTAATGAGTACCTAAATAACTTTTTACCTTGTACAGACAGCCACACATCAGGTTACCACAATCTGTCAAATTTCCTCAATGGATATAGAACTAATCGCGTTTGACATAAATGGTGAGAATGGAATGAGGAAATCTGACAGTTTTGTGTACATACTTTGATGTGTGGCTGTACGCACAACATGCTTTGAAATTAAATTAAAAAGTAAAGAAAGATGTCTTGTTGCAAGGCCAAGGTATCTGTTAAGGCATCGCTCGTTTCTCGTGTTATATCGAGCGCTCGATCTCTCATTACCGGCGCTCTGGTCGCCAGTCGTGACTCTATCGTGTTGACTTCAGATACTATAAATTGGTATTGAAAAATGTTTATGCACTTCCTGCTTCAGATAATATTAATCTTAAATTAAAACTGTTGGTCAATCTTTAATTAAAATCAGCTAAAACTTACAAAAATGTGTTTACAAATTCAACGTAATGAAATAACAGTCCTTACAGAATAATCATTAAGCTTATTGTTATTAATTTTAAGTAAGAGCTGTGGAGTTTGTGTAAAATCAAATAAAAATATTATGAGAGCTGTGAACAAAAAAACGCGGTCTGGTCTACATGAGCGTTTTCTTCATGATAACCACAAAAAAAATATAATCATATAAATGTCTTTCCCAGTTTTGATAATGTATCAGTCTTATAAATCCTATTATCTGTTACTCCCTTAATAGGGACTCTAAAAGTAAATTATCACTTTACTATTACTGGTATCTGTTATTAAGATTGTATTTATGTCTTTAAGTAAGCCATTATTAAAACTTATGACGGTTTAAAATAAAAACAGCAATGAACATTTGTATTGGAAATTACAATACCAGTAACCAACAACGTTATTTGCAGGATGTCGCCCCGCGGTATCTATTCGGTAATCGGTCGAGAGCAGCGTGGCGTATCGAGCGCCCCATCGCTCATTAGTGCGCTCGTGTCCACCCGCTGTTACTGGCTACTGCTATAAACTTTACGTTTGCAATCAGCTACAAACATCTTGTTTGGACAGCCTTTAAACTATTCTTGATGTTCGAAAATTGAAAATGGATCCCGCAGCGATGTGGCCTGCAAACAAAAGACAAAATTACCACAAATTTTGTGAAATTACTCTCGCCAGCGGTCCTAATAAGACACATTTTTATAACTTAAACTTTAATATCGATGTTCAAAAATTAAACACTCGAATGCTCATATAAAAGGCAGACATGTTTAACGCTACACTGATCTGTATAATAAATAGCCAGTTGAACTTTGTTATATAAATACTTTAGAGATCGTTTCAGTTTAAAGTTCAAAAATATCAAAGAAAAAGACGTTCAAGTTGCTGTTACACTACCAATACTTTGACATACATTTTAATCGAATTAAGTATTATTAATTTAATTATGAACAAATTTGAAGAAAACCGAGCGATTTTAATTAAATAAAGGAAGAAAACAAAACACGTTAAGTCATCATATAGAGATAGAGCCCTTACTACATTTGAAATAAAATTCCTATACATAATTTACACAGGTACAGGTAGATGAGACCATGAAAAACTGTTAAGTTGAATCTTACTCAATTGCAATTTTAAACGAAAAGTTACATCTTGGTAAGTAATAAAGTCATACAGCCTTATCCGGCTATCTACACGACATAACATATTGAGACGCATTCGCTTCAGACGGACTTACACATATGGCTTACGTGCTACACCGGTGATTGGATTTGTGTGTATTACTTCATTTGCACATTAAATAAGGCTTAAGTTCTATAAAGACGTCCAAGTTGTAACATAACTCTTTGTTTTCATTATCTGTTTTTGCTGTTTCCGGATTCCGATTCCGGACATTGACCAGACTCCTTGCTTAAGCTCTTGTGTTATAGATATATCACACAACAAAAGAAACACAAATATAATACTAATAACATAAATAACACCCATAGTAACAGCAAGGAACCCAAAGTAACACTAGATGTGATAGCTATTATTCTGATTTGCGATCATGTTGATTATCTGGATTTTTGAGTTTACCTCACTTTGGAGAACATCAGAAACATTTTTGATGAGTTGAATAATAAAACCCCGCTTACCTTACAAAACAGAGACTAAATTGGGTAGTGGATTAAAATGAAGCTGTAACTTTTCTTTGTGACAAATAAAAGTGATGATGTTATCATCAGCCACAAATAAAAACGATCTTTACCACGTACGTTTTATAATAGAGGGTTAAAGCGTGAGGCAAAACTAACAAAATGAACTTTTGTTTCCTCTAACATCTCAAACCACCAACGAAACCTTTCTCAAAGTATGAAAATAAGTAGCACCGCAAGCTGTCCGGAACGAAACAAATTGAATATCTTTAGTAGTCGTCGGGTGCGCAAGCGCAAAAGAGCGAAAATAAACAAGTGTGATGGCCGGTGGTCGGAGATATTCCGGCTTTCACACGCGAATAGACGCTAACATTTGCTGTTTTTGTTATTCCAACGCTTAGCTACTTCAGAGAGAGTATCTTTGCTTTTCTATGCAAATAGAATAAACCCCGCTAAGTGATGTGGTTTTTGTGCATTAGGACAATCTAGTGTCTTAATATGTTTATCGGATTCGAGAGGTAGTATGTTTGAGTAGTTAGGTAGCTCCCAAAGTTTATACTTGTTTCTTTTAATAGTGGCAGAATTTATTGGCTCACCGTAGCCTAATGGTAAGCTAAAGGAGAGGCGAGGATTCACGCGTCGTTAGAGAGTCCATATTGTAGGACGGAGGAAACACACTCGACGGCAACAAATGTTCAGGCGTTGTCCCTTAACAGAAGCGAAATACTATTTATTAACTAAGTTTCTCATTAAAATAGCTAGCCCACGTTACAACAGACTTAAGGGACCGCACGATGTTGCTGTGCCTTATCGGGAACACAATGAGTGCCTGGATACAAACTTCCTCACAGTTGTCTGTTGACTCTTATTGCTTATGAAATGAGGTTCAACACTGTCCATTTAATTGTGTGGCTGACGGTACCGCTATCTAATTAAGCTGTATAGGCGGGGGTAGATCGAACATTACATTGTTATGACCATTTACAGGTCGGTTTATGCAAAGTAATGCATATTTACTTTTTTACATGCGAACGGATAAAAAACAGCCGTGCGATTCGGACTTGCGCAAGAAAGGTTACGTACCTACCATAGTATATTTATAAGTATCAGTATAATTAGGTTCAATCCGCTGCCAACATTCAATAAGGCAATATAATATTATAATATACGCCATTTTAGTACAAGTAATTGTAGTTAAGTGAAATAAAACTGAGTTTATCCCATTAAAAGTCATGTCCCATTAAATTATTTTGTCCACTTAGCCTCTAACGAGTTGTCACGGCGGTCACGCAAAGTGGGACAAGCAAATTGTCTGCTCTATGACCCAAGGTACATCATTACGCCATAATATCTAGTGTTGTCCAAATCCCAAGCCCTTCGCTAGTCCTATCGTGACATCGTTCATCGTATAGGAGAACGTTGCAATCAACTCGATATTGTTTGTCATGTTTTTGTACAGAAATTTTGATGAATTAGTTTGTAATTAGCGCTTAGCACCATCTACAACATGAACATTTTACTTATTAAGTAAGTATACATTTATAGCAGGTACTTAAGACAACAGATAATTTAAAACGTTCAATTCTACGTACTTATACAAATAAAAAGTTAATAATTATTAGGAATTATTATGTTGATTGAAAAAAATGTAAAGATCTCCTGAGCACCTTCAAGATTGATGTTTGTCGTTATTAGTCAAGAGTCAAAACGTAAAAGTCAGTTTTGGTGTTATAAAAGTGACAGCTTCATTTTTAAACCATGACTAACTTAAGTCTCCGTTTTGAAATAAGGGGGTTTAAGTTTTGCAAATCACTAAGTGGTGGTGGTGTCCTGTAGTGGTATAAGCTTGGTCTTGTTTTTATTCATTTCATGTCGAGTTTCTCCTTTCTTGAGCATCCTACAGGTGGTAGTTTATCGTGATCTTAAGGCTGCAATATGACTTTTGGGCATCACTACACCATAATGACGTAATAGACTGCACCATAATCATACGCGTCTCGTTAACGACCTGGATTGCTGACGTCACTGTTAGCTGTAATTTATTCAATTACGTGGTTTTTGTTGGTATAATGTATGGGACTCTTGTTAACTATGACGATGCGTACTTATAACAGTACGCTATGTTGCCATCAGGGGGCGGGATAGTCATTATTATTATCATTAAATACGACAACTTATAATGAGGTTTGTTTTTATTAATGCTTGAACTTTAATAAGAAGCTGATCTTAACCGTAAGAAGCTGAGTTAACTGTAAAATACAAGTAGGCACTAAACGAATTTACACGAATTCAGTTCAAACATTCAGTTAACCACATGTTTAGTTACTCGTTAAATACCCCCAATTGATATTAAATCAATTTAAGATGAGAGTCTACTTCAACTTGTATCTGCCCCCAGATCTCTTAGTTACTTCTTTTACACGTGTGTATACCTAACAATAGTATCTCTGTGCTATGAACTACTGATATCAATTCTTATTGGATTGAAATAAAAACAATCTAAGTAGACATCCCGATTTAGAGTAGTTTTCTACGTTATTTTTTTATTTCTAATATCACCTATTCTTTCTTCCCCAGGTTACTAGTCGGTGCACCTCTTGGTCAAAATCTCCAGCCAAATACAAGAAGATCCGGCGCTCTATGGAAATGTGGGTTGACGCCAGCCGTGAGGGACTGCGAGCAAGTCGTCACAGATGGACTGAGGAGTGAGTAAAGCGTTTAAACCCAGAATATGACATCAACGCATTCGATCATAAACTTCATTTAAACTATTGCACCGTTCTTGGAATTTCTATTTAAGCGGGAGATAAGTTCACTGATGACAAATTCTTTAGCTTCGTATGCATTTGAGAATGCTGTCTACTAGAGTTCACTCGACTGAGCCGATCAAGTTACGAGTACAATGTTTTGCAAATTAATGCTCAAATGCATACGAAACTTCTCGATTCACTACATTTATCTTATTCATGTATGTTATTGCTGATTGTCTCTTTCTACAATACCTTATTCATTCTTGTATGATAACTGGTACTTTACTTTCTTATTCTTGATATTTAAATGAAGTTTAATGCGTTAAGTTTAGGTACAGGTTACTACTAAAATGTATAATTTTAGGGCTTTTATTTAAAATTGTGTAATTTTAATACAATAAGACTGTTTATATAAAGCTTATAGAATAATAGTGTGACATTTTAGAATATAATGATAAAATACACTTAGTTTCTAAAATAAACACGTTTGTTAGTAAGTTGACTAGTCATAGAGAACACGAAGTAATAGACTTGTGCCCGATTTAGATTTGGATTGTTAATGGCACTTATTTATCGCAATCAACCACCAAACGGTTGATTTCACTATAGTTTAGCAACATATTGTAAATTCTTAATTTGTATTATGTGTAACTTAGACCTACACGTAACTAAGCGTATAATAGCACTTTAAAAAGACGAAATTACGTAGGTAATTCTATTTCATAATTTGTTTGTTACTTAAAAATGGCGATTATGGAAACCGCATAGCTTAATCAAACCGAGTTGTAATAATAATAAGTTTTACTTTTAACTAAACTATTGTCTTTTGTCGGTGGTGCCCCAAACAGCGAAGTACGGCAAAATAAGGACGAGTAAGTGAGCTGTGGTCTCAAGCCCCTTTATTCTTAATCATTTTGCTCCAACTAATATCGACTAATCGCTGTACTTTAATTTTGATTTACTTACTAATTTGCTACGACATTTTGCCTGTTGAAAGACTTCGAAGAAACGTCATCGTAACGGTAATATACGCATGTGCATAACTAACTCGGCATTTTAAGTTTTATTTTGCGTAGAAGTATCATCTATTTACCATTATTTAAATGTTTGTAGGATTTATAACTATCAACGTATTGCTGACACTATTAAATAGTTTTTTAATATACGTAGATATAAATCCTGCATGCACATAACGTTTAAGAAGCACTAACTGCTTGCAAAAGCACCCATTCACAAGCTTGAGCTAGCACTCGATGTATATAAACATTTTCATGACAGGTTGTTTTATTACTCTACAAATAATTATTTAATTTAGAACAGCAGTAAACAAGGTTTACTATCCTGCAGCTTTTAGAACAATCGTTAATCTAGGCGCTTTTGTACAAATCTACAATACAGTAGAAAATTTAAGCGAACTATCTGATCAATGTTTGAATTCTGAATCACGAGTATCATTATCTAGATTTTAACGTGCGACCTAACACAATAGATGAACGTTAAAGGTGACTGGTATTAATAAACATTAATCACTAAATTCATGAATAAATAAACTGGAACGCTATTTCGCACATGATTACAAAATGAAATTAAATGAAACCCAGACAAATCTGGTTTTACATAACAATTACTATCATCTAACAAAAAACAATTACCTACAAAAGTAACACGGGCCGATTAACTTCATAGATTTAACAAATAGTCGTATTTCTAATTCGAAGCATAATAATTGGTGTCCTTTCTGGTGTTCTAACGAGTCGGCCATCGATTAATGACGACAGTATCAGCTCTAAATTAACATAACGTAGTCCTCGATAACGTCTATTAACCCGAGACCACATGTTTAGCCGTACCTTCGAAGATTTATTCCAGGTTTGCAGCAGTTTATCGTCACCTTAACGCCTACACGATATCACCGTTTCTTATTTCAAACGAATAGCTAGGACACTCGACGAAGAACCAATTTATATGCATGTTTTTTTTTATATTGAGACAATTTTTCATCAGCACGAATGTATCTACATCTCAATTATGATTCATCTTCTGTATTTTTTCTGTTAGATTAAGAACATATTCTAGCATCATACACGCCTGGTTGCAAAGCTTTGCATTTGCCAACAATTTACCACCAATTAGATACTGGGATTGAATCCTTTGTTTGAAGCAAAAGCAACTCCTGAATATTATTCTGCCTCTAGTTGCTTTTGATTTCACCCTTTTGAAACTAAACCTTCTAAATCCCTCACTTCTGTTATTCTGTGTTTGGGTGGAATTTCAATAACACGGTATGAATTAGTAGGTGACGCCTATTCATCATTACGAATTTCATCCTTATTTGTGTCTAATTTGAGCTTTTGGATTTTATAAAGTATTCTTTTGCAATACCAATAATAAGTTTAATTTTGTTTTATTTTTGTATTTAACTACCTATATTGGCTACGATAATATTGGCAGCGTCTCTAATAGTTTTATGCTTGTTACTTATTCTAAGGCGTTTGTTGTACCTCTTGGTTGACTGATGTTGATGTTGGCAGGTATAGATATGGAATCGTCTGCTTTGAACCTGACTGGACCACATCCTGATGAGATCAAAGAAGGGCAGTGGTTAGGAGTGTCGGTCAGGAGTCAGGGTCCTGGAAAGAAGGCTGTAGTTTGTGCTCACAGGTACTTGTAACTTATAATACATCCCTTATATCCATTCAATTCACAGAATACAATATATTATACAATATAATAATTATATAATAGCAAGCTATGTTCTGAATCACTAAATAATTTAAATTATCCCTAATACAGGAGGTTGTATCTGTAGACATTTACATACATCACTTTACCTTTACTATTTGTTCCCCGACTTTCGGAAGTTCGTCGAATTTTTATATTTATACGAATTTTTAAATGTCATTTAACATGTTATTCAGAATGGTTTAGAAGACGTGGTTAAAGGAAATCTTTGAAAGGTTAAAGGTATATAAAATGTTCACAGATACATGTATAAATATCATTAACGATTAGGCAAGCGTAGTGTAGGACGCCCTGCTACTCATTGGGCTGATGTCCTAAGAAGGACTGCTGGTAGTGACTGGATGAGGAAAGCTTAAGATAACGATCTATGACGCAGCGTGAAGAAGGCCTACGTCCAGTAGTGGGTGGAAACAGGCTGTTAAACAACAGGCTGTTATTTAGAATGACTTTTGAAAATAAATTGTGATTATTGTTTCCAGATACATACGCAAAGTCGGCGAGTCCCAACTTGGTCAAGGCCTTTGTTACATGTTAGACAACCAACTCAAAATAGCAGATATTTGGGAGCCGTGCAAAGGAAGATCAGTTGCGAGGTATTTACGATTGTTAACTATAGCTGGTTTCGAAATTGAAGTATGTTAACTACCTTATTGACTTTAGTGTCCGTGTTCATGAAACTATTTAAAATATGAAATCAGATTTTGATGGCTATAGTATAGGTAGTATAGAGAGGTACCCTAGATACTGAGGACGAGACGATGTTTTATTTATGATAAAATACATAGTTCCAACTTTACGTAATCTAAAAGTTTTTTTTAGTTCCAACTTGGAAAGAATCAGGCCAAATCTCCTGTTTAGTTTTAATAGAGTACGTCAGAGCACTTATAGAAACAAATGGTACCTAATTTCAGAGAACACGAGGAGTTTGCCTTCTGCCAAGTGGGTACAAGCAGCTCATTCCTGGAAGACGACACGATACTGATGGGCAGCCCTGGGCCCTACACGTGGCGAGGCACGATCTTCGCCCAGGACGCCAGGGACGACGTTCTGGCCCGGGACCATGCTGTGTACATGGCCCCTGTCGGCGATGGAGTCAGTCCTGTTGAAAAATATAGTTATTTGGGTATGTTTTTCTACAAGGGCTTGAGACCTATCTTCCTCGTACCTTTGCATGCAGTAATGGAGCTTGTCTTTTAAAAAGATTTCTGGCCCTGTTATGTTTTTTCGTTTAAAGATATACATTATTCTAGGATATTTATTTGTGTCACATTTGTCACTAAAAGTAAATAAATGCTCTTGCCTTTTACACTTAAATATTTTGGTAATATCCGTGTAAGCATAATGAAAATGAACCGGAGGGTTCTAGATTAGATAATAGGCATACCTAAATACCGTGCGTACGAGTTTAAATTTGGTACTAATATATTATATAGTACTGGTACCTGGTCCAATACCTGTATCCACAAAGACATAGCAGCAATGACCATACAATACGTTCACACGACTCAAGTTCTCAATGTGTAAACAATTTATGCTGGATCTGAATAGCATCCTTCTAGCGCGCTCTATAGATTACGACGCACACCACTTTGACCGCTTTATAGCATGTGGCATGCTTATCCCAGCAAGCATGCAGTCTGCTCGAGTCCGAAACATTATAATATCAACGCTCGTAGCGCTGCGATCGCTTCATATTGTAGGGTGCAACCAAGGTGCAGAGCCGAAATAGTACTTAGCCTCGTCTCGATGTAATTTTTGTGGATTATCAATTTTACCATTCAGTATGAAAAGTTGTTGGCTCCTCCACCTTTGATTTGCAACCCACTAGAGATAGTTATAAAAGTGATAGATAATCAAATCATACTGGTGTTAGGGACCTAGACTACATACCTACTTCGTATTTGTTTGATGTTGATTAAAAGCTAAAGTTGATAGGCTTGAAAGTTTTATCACATCTCCAGATTCGAAAAATCAGAGTTTGCCTTTGGTGTGCTCTAAATTTGGTTGTTACATTGGGTAGTAGGGCCGGTTACCGCTACAAAGGTTTTTATTTTCATCCCTACCACTCCATACTTTTTAAACATACAACTTGCATGTATAATGGAATACCTACTTAAAGCTACAATATAGGTAATTTGGTACTTTCAGGTATGTCAGTAATCGGCGCCAACTTCTTCGGCCCCAAGTCCTCATACGCAGTAGGGGCGCCTCGGGCGTCAGGCACGGGCCAGGTGGTGATCTTCAGCAAGCCCATCATCGAGGACTGGACCAGAACAGACATTGACATCCTCAAAGTGACGCAACTGTTCAAAGGCGAGCAGTTTGGTTCCAGTTTCGGTTATGAAATTTCGTCTGCTGATGTGAACGGAGATGGGTAAGTTCCTCTGCTGTTTTATCTTTAACTAGTGAAAATTATGTAAGTCCCTTGTTTCTTTTTAATGATGGCCCAAGTTAGCCATTGTTGATGGCCTAGAAAACATTCCCATCGCAAAGAAAGTGAATATTAAATATCTGTCGTAACCAAAAAAGAAGTAAGACCATCTGTCTCAGTGACGAGACCCGTGTTCACTTGTGTTCACTATGCCTACGCGTGCAAAACCAAAAATTATTGATGAAAACATCAGATTCACTTAACTGATTTGACAAACAAAAGTCTGTTCACAACCAGAGCGGCACTCGTCGAATTTATTCCTTTGATGATAAAGTCTATTTTCCACTTCTTTCAGACTGCCTGATCTTCTAGTCGGAGCACCATTTTACTTCTCACGTGACGTCGGCGGTGCAGTATACTTGTACCTCAACAAGGAGTCCAACTTCAAATCCAAATATGACGTGAAACTAACTGGAAAGCCAGAATCCCAGTTCGGCATAACCATTGCTAACGCTGGTGATCTAAATAAAGACGGCTGTGAAGATATTGCCATTGGAAGCCCATATGAAGGAGAAGGCGTGGTTTATATTCATATGGGAGATAGGAAAAATGGTCTGAAGGCGAAGCCTGACCAAGTTATCCAAGCTGAGTCGTTGCCGATAACGATGAAAACGTTTGGGTATTCTATTTCGGGAGGAGTGGATTTGGATTTCAATGGGTACCCGGATTTGCTGATTGGCGCATACGAAAATGTGAGTTGATATTCAGAAACACAAAAAAAAACGCTTTTGTTCTGGTATTAGAGCTTTAACCTTCCCAGGGTCTTGAAGCGTGGTTGAATAATGAGAATTATCGTGGTGATTTCGTATTTTCTTAAAATAATAAAGACGTAAAAATCCTTCATCAAAAAGCCTCACTTATGACTTCATGAGATAGCTACAAAAAGCCAGTAAAACATTTTATCTTCTGTTTACAGAGCAGCGTTGCACTTATACGAACAAGACCAATCATCGACATCAAGACCTCGGTCCGACCAACGAACGTAATCATGAACATCGACCCGACCGTCCACGGCTGCGAGAAGGACCCCGCCGCCAACTACACCTGCTTCCACTTCCAAGCCTGCTGCATCATCAAATCTCTCGTCAAGTCCACTCAAACCAACATGCATACGCTGAACTACGTCATCGAAGCCGAGACCTTCCCTGGTGGAAGGAAATATTCCAGAGTGTTCTTTGACGCGGAGAAATCGAATATTGTCAATAAGACGATTCGGTTGGGAAAGGACGTTGAAGGCTGTCGAGAGCATATTGTATATTTAAAAAATAATACGAGAGACATTCAGGCACCTATCAAAGTAAGTTTCTAGTAATACTTTCTTTTAGTTACTTGAAGGAAACAGCCAATCTAATTCTAACCGTGAGAGAGCTACGCTTCGGCATGAATCGGCCGGCTCCACCGGAGTGATACCATCATCTCACAGAAGACCGACGTAAAGCAGCGCCTGCGCTGTGTTTCGTCGAGTGAGAGCCCTCTCTCACTCGACGAAACACAGCGCAAGCTGGCTGTTGTGCCAGAGGCACAATTGGGGGAAAGGGGGTTATAGGTTGGAAGCGCACTTGTGACTCTACTGGTGTGCAGGTGTCTATGGGCAGCCGCAATCGCTTACCGTCAGGTGATCCGTCTGCTCGTTTGCCACCTATGACAAAAAAGAACCTGTACTTACATACTAAGATTTTTTTCTTACGGTTATGGTCTCTCCTCTAATTGCAATGCTTCAACTATCACCGTCAATGCCTTGTGGAAAGAATTAATACAACACCCTAATAATACCCATTAAACCTATTAATTTCAGTTCCAAGTGACATACAAACTAATGCACGAACAGCCCCGATACTCGACGATAGGCGCGCTGCCCAACATCGACGACTACCCGGTGCTGAACGCGACGGCCACCACAACCTTCAGCGCCAACTTTTTGAACGATTGCGGCGTCGACGGCGTCTGCGTCAGTGATCTTGTCGTTAGACCTTCGCTGATGCTGCCTAAAGGTAACAATACAACTTACATAGTCTTGCATATTTAGCTTTTAACATTATACATTATTTGAAGAAGAAATGTGCTTAGATCGTTTCTTGTAACAACAATCACTCCTCTTTACAAAACGCTATCTGACATAAGTTCCGGAAATAAACTCGGCCCAGCCTAATTTAACACTGTGTGATGAAAACGAATGGCATGAGCTCGTAACTAAAGACCAGGTGGTATGTGACAAACGAATTTTCCTACTATCGTAAATTTTCCTACCATGTGTGCATTTTCCGTTTTTGCGGAAAATATCTTAGTTACTCCCTACCTATCATAAGATATTGAGTGAAAAAAACGTGATTTCACTAAATATTCGGTGATTTTTTTTTTATTCCAGCCGAAGGAAGCAACTCGTACGCACTGACTCTGGGCCAGGAAGAGGAGATCCGGCTTGCGATAGAGGTAGACAACTACGGCGAGTCTGCATACGAGACCCAGCTCTTCGTCGAGCATCACGCCAGTCTGCATTATATCGCTATAAATATAAGCGTGAGTATACAACTCCTCTGAACTGAAACATTGTTTTTTTTTTTAATTTAATAAGCCTATTTGATTGTAGACTAACTGTCAAACTCCAATCACTTCTGATGGATAACGTCGTTGAGGTCTAAGATGTTACGTGTTATCGGGATCATAATAAACCCTGTACAGGAAATCAACAATAGTAAGGGTCAGGATAATATAATTATAGGGAGTCGCAACCATAGTAGGCCCCACGCAAGGTGAACCAACAACCCAGTAACCACCAGGAGAGTCCCTTGGATGCGGGTGGCATGGGACCAATCAAATGGAAATTAGAAATTCTTGGGGAAGACGAAGTATGTCAGGTGGTCGTCTCTTAGTAGTTGTCACTGCCCCAAAAAAAAAGGTTAGATAAGAGGTCCTTTATATTTTTTACGAGGTAGCAGGTTACTTCATAGTATGTGAGCACTGCCGTCCGTAGACATGAATTGCTGGAAGATGCATTGTTGGCTCTGGAAAAAGTGATTGTGAGTTATAGCTTTGGTTTTCCATTCCCATTTCCAGGACAAGCACGTGATTTGCACGAGCGTGAACAAGACTGTCGTATCGTGCATGCTCGAGAACCCCTTCAAGAAGCAGGCGGAGGGAACTCCCCCCATCACGATGAGGTTCGACGCGCGCGCTCTGGAGGACAACGAGCCGTCCGTCGTGTTCACTGTGTGGGCCAACTCTACCTCTGACGAACAGTACCCTGGCAAGACTCCGGCTAAAGTTGAAGCACTGGTTATTAAGAACGCGGAGTTGTTGATTAAAGGGTAAGTAGAAGATAAACTACGTAAATGTAGAAACCAAATCCAAAAAAGAAAACCAAATAAATATATATGGCAGGCAAGGACTTAGAAAAACATGCGGATTGGGTGAGATCAAAATTAGCAGAGGGTAGAAAGACTCTTTGGAAATGTGTAGCTAAAGAAGATCATTATTATGATCAAAATTTTAGAACAAGACTTTGACTAATAAATACAATTGCTTACATAAATGGATTATATTTTTAAGTAACGATTTTACGTTTACTTTTAATTCTCAACAGCGCTGCGCGACCGGAACAAGTGTTTTACGGAGGCGAAATAAAAGGCGAATCCGCTATGACATACTTCGATGACATTGGCACCAGAGTAATGCACACCTATCAGGTGAGTCTCAAGAATTATAATGTATTATTAAGACAAATTCTTTTGAATCTGATATGAAATACCTGTTCCTACATCATGCTTAGCGACTTTTTACAGGCGTCTCAATTTACGATATAAAATTTCAGGTGTTCAACGAAGGGCCATGGCGTGTATCTTCGGTTCAGGTAGTGATCTCCTGGCCACACCAAGTAGCTGCTGATGGTGCCCAGGGCAAGTGGCTTTTGTATCCAGAAGGAGTACCCACTGTTGATGGCGAAGCAGGTAACATAGCCTTTACTACTTTTTCCAATTATGTGAGAACTCAATTTCTCCATGGTGCTCCAACTTAACTGACAAACAACTCTTAGCATATTTTTCTCGATTTTACAGATCAGAGCAACGGCGAGTGCTTCATATCCGAAAAACAAATAAACCCTCTTGAGTTGGTCCCGAGACCAGGAGTCCCAGAGCCATATCTGGAAAACTTGGAAATGGATCCGTTCCTGAGATCAGGGAAGCTAAGTGTTAGCTCAAGCGAGAAGCACTCGGAGTACAACGAGACGAAGAAGACGTTCGAATACTCTAGCGCTATGGAGAACAAAGTTAGGAGGAAGAGAGATAACGATATTGTAAAGGCAGAGGCGTATACTGATAAAGATGGACAACGGAAACAAGTTGTTAACATGGTGAGTACTACAGCAGTTCAACAGTTTCATTGTAAATAGAAAAATCTTCAGCCAAAAATGGTTACCTCCTATGTTAAACTAACTTCGCTATTGAAGTAATAACTACTACTTACCAGCTGTTCCCAATTACTGTTTGACGTGATAAATGTTATAAGGTATTATTTGTTGTGAAAATTACTTCTGTAATCACCTCTTCCTTCCTTCTGTTTCCCATACTAAAAGCACCAATCAACTTGCAGAACTGCCAGAAGAAGACGGCCAAGTGCATCCAGTTCCAATGCGTAATATACCGTCTCGGGCGCATGCAGGCCACCACCATCACAGTGAAGGCACGCCTGTGGAACTCGACTCTAGGTGGAGGACTACCCAAGAGTCAGCCACGTCAACATTGCATCATCTGCTTACATAGTGATACCAGAACACTATAACCTGCATCAGAGCAAACATCATGATGATTTTACTACGGTAAGGACATCAGATACGATATGTATTAAGGTACTACTATGACAGTTAGTGAGTAGGTTTCGTTTGATAAACGATTGGTGTCTGATAAGACTGCCGAGTTTGGTACATTTGCCTAATTTCATGGAAGCCCTTTGTCCGAAAATGTAGTATCCAATTTACAAAAGACATTTTTCAAAACATTTACGTCTACGACTTCGCGTAGTCCTCCTTTCTGAAAGGCCGGCAACGCATCAGGCAACCTTTCTGATCTCGCAGAAGTTCGGCGGGTCAGATGGGCGGCGGTGATTTCTTGCCATCAAATGTTTAAAAAAAACTAAATAGTTTGAATTCTTAATACCATCATGTTCACGATTTCGAACCTTCCACATAAAAGCGAATAAACTAATCACATGTCATCTTTTAATTGACATATTTTCTTTTTTTTTCAGGTGGAAACCGTAGCGTACCCAGACCTAAATATAAGCGAACCCTCAGAAGTGCCGTTATGGGTGATCATCCTCTCAGTGATCATCGGACTATTAGTGCTAATAATCCTGATCATTGCGCTGTGGAAGCTCGGCTTCTTCAAGCGCAGTCGTCCGGATCCCACGCTCTCCGGAAACCTGGAGAAGAACAACCACGAGTCCAGCCCGTTCATCGGGAGAGACAGGAACAGTATTCGATAGCTGGAGTATTTCATGGTGCACCTTTAAAGTTGTTCCAGTGGTAAGGATGCTTGATCATGGAGCATTAGGTGTGTCCTTATATAGCTAGTTAACAGGTCCACAGCAGCTTATTGCTGTGTAGCAGAGGTTTAAACCACTCAAAATTTTAGGAAGTGTCCTTACGTGGAAACATTTGGAGAACTAATCGGTGCATCTTTAGAACTGTTCGGATAGGTGTTGCAGACGTTGTGTAAATATTGTGTTGAGATTGTTTGGTTCACGACGCCTAAGTTTAAGGGAACAAAGATGGAAGACTACATAAAGTATGTGATGATAATTGAAAAGTATTCAACATCCCAGTGTGTCGTAATCAGCGTAACAAAGTACTTAGATGTTGTTTAGTAAATAGCCTATTTGTATCCCCACTGCCGGGTACCCTTACAAGGTGTATAAATTACTTAAATTTTGCAACCATAAAGTAGGCTGCTGGCTTTATCTAGTTTTCGTTAAAATATTATCTTTATTCCTTCAACTTTGTTCCCTAATACAAAATAGGCGATGTATTTAATAAATAAATTATAAATATTTTGACTGTGATGTCTTCATAGAGGAAAATTGTGCGTATGTGATGTTTTAAACAGTAAAATGTTTAAGTTTGTTGATGTTTGCACGAGTCCCTGTATTGAGAAGTTTATTATTATTTTTTCTATTTGCATTTCTGTAGAGTAATGTGTATTTGGCGAGAAATTGCGATTGTTTGTTTATATATTCGAATGGATATATTTTTCTGTAAATAAACACTTGCCTTATTGTATTATTTATGATTAGAGTAAGTGTCTTCTTAATCGACTAGATTTGTTCCTAGTCACGATATGAATTAGTTGTTAGAAATAATATTTTAGTAGATGTCTATTGCATCATTAAAATATAGAATGGTCACAAATTTCACATGCAAGTTCAGTGTTTTAGAAATAAAATGAGGGTGCTTTTTCCTGTAAATAGCACTTTATTAACATATTTTATTAATCACAGTAAAAAAACAATGTTTGTAATATTCGTATTATGATCACATTTTATTTTTCCGATTTGCAAAACCTTAATGATCCTTATCGTATGACGATATTTTTTTATAACAATGTGATTCTGGTTGGCATCGACCTGGGGACCAATTTTTGTGCACTCGACATTGAAGTCGAATAAGAATTTTGTATGGACGAATGTTTCGGAATCACTAAATTCAACTTCAATGTCGAGTGCACGAGAATTGCCTAACCAGGTTTTACACAGTAACCCCCTAATATCAAAATGTGGTCTATAGTTAGCCTTGGTTTGAAACTGATATGCCGTCAATTATACTTGTGACCTTTATAAAAGTGATAGCATCATTTTTAAACCATGACTAACTTTAGTCTTCATTTTGTAATAAGGGGCTAAAATAAAAGTCTAAGCTTAAGACTAATTTACATTTTAAAAAGTTCATTTTTTTTTCTTTTTAAATAACAGAAGTACTTAAATGTCGAAGTGTCTCTTGTAGATACTTTGATAAAGACAATATTTAAACGATTTCTCTACATTCTCTACTCTATGCGTTCCCTCAATTTTCAAGAGGTATTGTACTTATGTCTGATTTAAAGAATGTACAAAGTACTCGATCTGTTTTTGTAACTGATCATAAAAATGTATAATAATGATAAGTAAATAGTAAATAATAAGTGCTGTAAATATGTTTCATATATTTAGATTTTTTACTAAATTATTACATTTTAGATCCGTAGTTCAAAAAAATTGTTCACAAGTGTTAAGTATATAAATTAAATCACTGCCACTAAGTCTTAGAAATAATAGAAATAAAAAAAGGTCTAAATAATGTTCACGTAAATTATATCCCCTTTACAACTATTCTCCATCAATAAAATGAAACTACAGTCGTCAAATATTTTTTGTCACCTTAATAAAAAAAATAAATATTTTATTACAAAAATATTAATTGCAATCCATGATTTGTAATAATAATTATTATTTTATTTATACTTAACCATTTAAAACTGGTTGTGATGGCTTCAGTTTCCTTCCTAAATACTTAAGTACATTTTACTTAAATAAAACGTGCCATTTAAATAAAAAAAATAGTTTTATTTTCTTCCCGATCAGCCTATAATTGAATGATCATACATAATTATGTTTACAACTTATTAATTATGGAGTAGTATATACAGAGATTCATTTATTACAAAATAATACGCATGTGTAAATAGTTGGACTAGCACAGTTTAATAAGGCATCTTGTAGTAGTTGTAGGCCGCAGACGTCGAACATTTCTGAAACAATAAATTGTAAAGTAAGCCCTTAAAATGAACCTAAAAATATGGTTAAGATTGATCTACGTTCTGTCTATCAATACTATTTATAAAGAGATAAAATCTATAGACATCGGTAAACCTTATATACTAGCGCGATGCAATCAACGCCTAGCGCCATCTATTGGCAGATAGTTGAAATACTGTCCCGAAACGAAGTGGGGGCGGGCCACTAGTTGAGAATATTTTGCGGTACAAAGCATTGATGCAGACGCTGATTCTGAGGGGAGGATCATGGTGATCTAGATCAATCCCTTAGCTGGATGACCCCTGTTATTTTTATTGATACCATATGATGTGATTCCAGATCTGACCGAGCAAATCAGTAGGTAAGTACGAGAAGGCACGATGAATTCAGAACACTTACGTCTTTTTTGACCGATGACCAGCAAAATGTGCATAAGGACTTAGTTTGTTGATCAACATCTTTCTTTTGTAGACATGGCTGTTCCATTTCTCCTGTGAAAATAAAATACGAGTTAATCAATAAAAAAAATCTTGACGCACATTAATTTACCATCATTAATCTGATGTTGCATGTATCCAAGGGCGGTGGCAATCGCTTATCATCAGGAGACCCGCTCATCTGCACACCACTCTTTTCAGTTCAGTGAACTATTTTGCGCAAGTCTAACACGCTTCCACCTGACCTTGTTGTCACTTACCAGCAGATGATTTAGAGGTCATCGTGGGTAACTTCCCCGTTGTCGAATAAGTTGCATCATATCCTTTCAGTGGCAGACCGTTTCGGCATGCTCATTAACAATTTGATTAAGTTTAATGTTACTGAATGTTATTTCCCGTCGTTTCTGATTTTGTGAGGGTTATAGCAAATTGAGTCTTAACATACCGGTGTAGAGTTGGTTGTCGAGATGCGTGATGTAGCTGCCGGCTAGGCGTAAGATCTCGATCTTGCTGAGCTTCCTGTCGGGTGGTTCCGTCGGTATGAGCAGGCGCAGCGTGTTGAACGCGGTGTTCACGCTGCTTGGGAAGAGTAATAGCATTTTGATAACAATTCTATTATTAAAACAACTTTCACAAATGTACAAACATTCACGAATGCCATTTCGAGAAATTAGTTACTGGCAAAACCAACTGACTAAACTTTAGTCTCACTTTTATAATTAGGAAGTAGGTATGTGTGCCTCATTCTAACCAAAATAAATAAATAAATAAATTGAGATAACATTACATACATTGTCCTGGTCCCAAACAAAGGTTTTCCCTTGTGCTATGGAAACCAGAAACAACGAAGGAACCACATACACCCAGACCCAACACAAATATCTGTTTCATCAACAAACATTCGTGTTACGTCTCAACCGGCACTTAAACCATTGCGCTAAACGGGTCGTCCAATTCCTAATATTAAAAAAAAGAAAACAAAATTGCTGCACCAACTTTTGCGTCCGATCCCTTTCGCGAGCGTTTGCTTGACACCTCTGTTTCGCGGCTGGCACCACTTCTCCGCCACTCGAATATGTCGACAACACTTGCTGGCCCCAGGCTTCATCGTTACACTGATAGTGCAAAAAGTTTTCCATCGTCCCAACACAGCACCGAAAGTAGACACACTTGATAACTTTTGTTTCTTTAACAATTTTATGTAACTCTTTACCAATGACTATAGCGATATACCCCGTTATAATAATTCATAGATATTTATTTACACTTTATTAGAATCTTCTGAAGTCGACTTTGTAAAACACACAACTATAGGTTTCAATGGAACTAGAAACTTCTTCCTTTTTAGAAGTCTGTAAAAAATTACTAAACTCTAGTTTTAAGAAACACTTCATGAACACACTGTTACGAGTATCTTGAACTTTGTAAATAAACTTGACAACTTT
The DNA here is from genome assembly GCA_014851415.1 of Cnaphalocrocis medinalis. NCBI lineage: Eukaryota > Metazoa > Arthropoda > Insecta > Lepidoptera > Crambidae > Cnaphalocrocis > Cnaphalocrocis medinalis. Next base: position 13,224,545 of record CM026285.1, read on the forward strand.
TTAAGATGTTAACAAACTTTTGAAAACTTTTCGCTCTTACTAATGGAACTCATTTTAAAACAAACAAACAAACATTTATTTGCTAAAATACGTGTGATACAGAAAGAAAAACTTTTAGCTCCTAACAAGTAACTAAGACAACCCAGTGCATACAAATGCTGTATGCGTACTAATCCTTGTGCGCGGGCGCCGCTAATAAGTATCCCGCGGGATATCGCTCATGAAGGAGCCATTTAGGAAGAACAGCGCGCGCCACTGACGCGACTCTTAACCGATAATTGTATAAACAGATGGCTCCTGGGCGGGCAGGGGCGAACTCGGGACGTAATTTTGTGGTGACATAGTAATATTAAAATCATAATCTTTATTGCTTCATCATGGTACAAACAGATCCTAAATATAATAAAGTACGCTTTATCGACCCCGTCTGAAATACTAAATTGACTGCAACTACTTTTTTGTTAGACTCAAGTTTAACTTTAAAAACAAAATGCTTTATTGAATAAAGCAGTAATGGCTGATATTCTGTCTGTTTAGTCACTAATGACTCTTATTTATTTGTTAATTTAACACGTTTTGTTTTCTTTTAAAAAACAATTATAAAACTGATTTAAAATTCCTTTGGTGAGCAGGAAGACCTTGATACGACATTTTGTGTAATGACTGTTTCTTCAAAATACCTACTTAAATTAACCTAGGAAGTGGGCGTTCCAAATTTTACACGTAATAATTGAGTTGTGTAGATACTTATCTTCCTGTAGTAAGGATATTGCAGGCATAAAGCAAGCTCAGCTAAAACAGCGTAAGTAGGTAATAAACATAACATTTCAAATCAACTTTAGTGTAACTGATGTACCTACATACGGTAAAACGGAATTATGTGTGGTAAAAAAATGGTTAAAACTGTCGTTCATGCAACAAAATTACATAGAACTTCGAAAAAGGTATGTTAAAACAACTAATATCTCACTACACAACTAACTGACTATCTCAGAAACATTAATAAACTTTCCTTAGTTTGTAAACGTTATTATCTATTTCTTTAGTCGTGGAATTCGTCCCTGTAGTGGCGAATGGCTTACTTGTCATCAAGAATGTAAAACTCAGCTTGCGCCCCCGGCGATGTCTCTGTTGGTTTAAGCTAACTACCGCAATAAATATTTTTAATGGCGTCGAATACTCGTATCTGGCGAACAACGCATTCTCGCATAGAAAGTAAATAAGGTTATTGTTATTTATTCCGAACTTTTATATGAATATAAGTGCAAAAGTACACCACAATCCTACTTTAGTACCGAAATCATAGACTTAACAAAACGGAGACTAAAGTAATTATTTGTTTTTTCCCTATGTATTTGGTTAACTTGATGGGTAAAAGACTTGCAATTTGATACAAGTCTAAAGTAATTTATAGTTTTTATTTGTCACATGGTTTTTATTTAATGATTATATTATATACCTAATATTAACTTTAGACCACGTTTAGTAATTTTTTTTTTAATTATATTTTTGATATTGAATTGAAAACGGGAAAGATAAGGTTATATTGTTTTTTTCATTTAGATACTGGTATCTAACTATCTGTACTTAGTGTTATTGACCTGACTTACACTTTAGAAATGAACCTGCTTCATACGCGGAAGCCGGGTATTCTATTCCCAGCATGGAAAAACATTTGTGTGATGAACACTTATTTGTCTGCGTGCTATGTAAAAGCTGCTTAGGTACTTAGGAATTAGATTAATGCTTATGTTTGATATTTATTTAGAAAATATCCTAAAACATCATTCACTTGCCCGGTTCTCAAGCTGTCCCTTCAATCAGAAAGCTGTTAAAGTTTGAAACTATAACTCTGTCGCCGTGTCCCTTTCTTTCACATTCGCGTCTCGGGGGATGGCGTTTCCGTGGGAACATGGCTAATTGGTTAATTTATACGAGTTGATGGTGCACTCATTACTGCGCTCGTTGGTTCACATGTGAACAATGACCGTGACCGTGCGACGAAATGCTTATCTTGCGTTTGGTTAAAAGCTTGGCCTTATACTTAATTTGAGTTTGCATTTCAAATAGAGGGAGACAAGTGAGTACCAAAATGGCAAGACTTTGTGGAAGTGATAAACTGTTCGCATGCACTTACGAAGTTGTAATGCATGATCCAATTTGTCTATCATTCCTTTGGATCATTCTCATCGATATATCAAAATATCTGATTACTACACATACGTCTGTAAGACGTGTGGGTATGTGACGACTGTGAAGCGTAATAAAAATAGAACAAATAGACCCTTTATTATTATATTGGAGCACTCACTCACAAAAAAGAAAACGAATGTTCCATCCAAGGTGGAAAAGCAATTCGAATATAATGACAATAGTCTACAAATACCAAGATTCAACACAAATACTATACTTTTGTGTTGGTATGGGAATCGAACCCACAAAATGTGCTCAAGGCAACGCGCTAAACATGTCGCCCGCTCTTCGTCAGTGGCAAATAACTTAGCAGATGCATCGTAAGGATCTGGTCGAGCCGATAACTCGCCAGCGGCCGATGAGGCAATCAATAGTGATGCTCATAGTGCTCAGGTGGCTGTTGGTTTTGCGGACGACGTCACGCCCCCTCCACGGCGGAGCGTCCAACCGGCGCGGGCGCACCACGGCCGAGACTTTCTCCTCGCGACACCGCGCCGGAGAAACCGCCGCTGACGCTGAGTCGCACACGCAGCCGCGCGCGAGTCGACCGTCTTGGCCGCAAGCGCGAACGTACGATCGCTTATTGTCACCGCACTTCCGCGTTCGAATTACCGCTTTCGCTCCGTAAACAGTACTCGTGTGAACGTTCCGTGTTTTCAAACAAATTTTGCCATCGACGTTGCGAAAGAACAGATCGACCGGTGGATGGCTGCAGTTTCCGAGACGAAACAGCGTTTGCAAAACGCTGCCGTGATGCCTAATCATAATTAAAGGTGAGTTGCTGCCTTTCTACTAGCCGTGGTCCGTTCGGAGTTAGACGATGACATTCCATGATAAGGTAGTTGTGTCTTGCAGTGAATGCAAGGACGCGACACATTGACTACCCACTGGACACAGGCTACTGTGCTAATTTGTACACAATGCGGTCTACCGCGAGGACAGAAACATCTTCACCTCTCATTTGTCCATTACTATCAGTCTTTGAAATAACCTATGCCTGTAGTTCTGAAGCACATGAGACAACATCATTTTAGGACAGAATGCACAAGTATTTAAACAATGGGTTTTTTGTCATGAGTTCATGACAGTTCGGTACATTTAATGAACAGTTACAAGACCGGTTAAGAACGGCCCGCATTTGAAGATCAGCTGATTCAGCACTTCACGGTTAGATGAGTACTCGTCGTACATTGCAGATAGCTGCTTATGCAAAGCTAATTAAGATATATGGTGAAAATGATTACTATTTAAACAATTGTTCCCAACTTGAGAAATTAAACTTAAATATTTTGCAATATGTGGGTAGTTTACGGTAAACAAAAATCTGAATATTTTTATTGTATTTTATTCTAAAGTGGTGTTGGATGATCTAATCTTTTCTGGACGTAGTTTCACTTTTGTATTAAGGTTATTGTTTCGGATGTAATAAAAGATAATGAAATTTTAACTAAGTATTGTTGCTCGAACAGCCAATGTTTCTTATTATTGATGCAAATGGTTCGCGCATTCGAGCACATCTTTTACTTACAAAGAATATAAGAGTTTGCATAATATACCTACACACTATAACTTAATGGAAAATTAATAGCACCAAAGCCAAATTGAACCTAACTGCACGGCTATCGCAAAATTATTACATCATATTAAAAGTCGTGAGAATTAGGCATAAGTATATGGCACTGCGGTAAGACGGAAATTAGGAGATAACGACATTCATCAAAGCATTCAATCGTGCTATTACCTCCCGACAACGCCGCATGCGCACCGCACAAGCAACATATCAGTACGTGAGATTATCCACACACAGATTCCGCGTGGATTCCTGATGACTTCACACCATCCAAAATTGCGGCATGAACGAAAAGTCACGCGTGTAACTCACGGTAGTATCAATGGAAAAACAGATGATTCACCAAGGATCCTCATTGACATCCTGCCAACGGCCCATTTCATTATCCACACACAGATTCCGCGTGGATTCCTGATGACTTCACACCATCCAAAATTGCGGCTTGAACGAAAAGTCACGCGTGTAACTCACGGTAGTATCAATGGAAAAACAGATGATTCACCAAGGATCCTCATTGACATCCTGCCAACGGCCCATTAATAAATATGCAGTTACTGCGCGTACTTACAAATGCAATAGCAGAATAAAACTCAATACTTTGTGAAGTAGCAATGGGACTATCGCGTGTGAAAATAACTCTAGATTCCGTCCTGTTAGACTAAGGGCCAACTACAACGTCAGTTTAGTGACTTTTTGACTTCTCACCCCAAAAATAACCAATCACCGTGTAGATGGACCTCAGTTCTATAGTACGCCATCTAGCAGAATTTTCACACGAAATAGCCCCCAATGAACCATTAGGTCTTAGAAATTAACTACATACCTACAACTTCATTCATATTAAGGATAATCGTGAGATTTTATTCTCATCGATTTTTCTCCTTTTGACTAATCGTTTACTAGGAATCGTTCTAACTGCTTTACCTACATGCATACATGTTATGTTGTATGCGGAAAACTGTACAGTCCCTCTTAAAAATTTCACAACGTAACCTTCAAGTAACGGCGCAACGCACGTGACGTCACATCGAAGATGTTACATTATATAATAGAATCAGTTCAGAGTAAGCTCGTAGTCGTTACATACTTTCACTGTACGTAAACCAAGGTTAAAATTCAGTTCAGGTAGTATAGGAAAAGAAAGGAGTGATTGAGAGGTTTAGCGGTGGTCTCTTGACATTTCACTCAACACTGTTTTGGTCAGAGCTGGACATGAATTAATGAAAATGACCATGGAAGAGAAGCGAAGAGATTAATGGAGTTAGTCTTCCTAAAGGCTCACATCAAAAGTACCAAATAGATGCCGAGCCTATTCAAAAACTCAACATAATTAAATAAATAAATAATCTACTCGTAAATAATAAACAGCTGTTAATAGCCAATAAAATTATCACCACAATATCATAAACGTTTCGTTCACCGTAAATCGAAGATTTTTTATGTGATAGGTCGAAGACGAGCAGACGGATCACGTGACAGTAACCGATTGCCGCCGTACATATGATAGACACCTGCAACATCAGTGGAGTCACAAGTGCTTTGCAAACTTTTTAACCCCCTTTGTCAAGGGGGATAAGGTGTTAAAACATAGAATATTTTTCTTTTGAATTACTTAACCTACCTAAGAGGTCTGTCCTCAACAGTGTGAGTGACGAGTGTAGGTACTCGTACCGGGTTAAAGGAAAACTCGGGTGAGTTCCGAGAAAGAACCGGGTGAGTTCTTTTCGGGCGAGTTTTTAGTTGTTAGAGTTTTTGTTAATTTCAAATTTTTTTGGTCGGTTGCTGTTCTAAAACTAAGCAAAAAATACTGGTGAAGTTAGGTTAGAACAGAGACGAGAAAAAAAAACTTGAAATTATCGGGCGAGTTTTTTTTTCGGGCGAGTTTTCCCTTAACCTCTCGTACCTATCTAATGCTTCGTGCTAAGCCGGCCTTCCATTAGGTACTTGGTGGCCGGTGTCGCGCAGATTCCGACGCGTAGGTAGGATCCGCGGAGTGCAGACGGTCGGTGAAGGCCGATTCGCTTTGTGTTTGACTAAATGCCCACTGAAGGTGTTACAGCACCTGTTGTTAGATGCAGCTAAATATTAGCATTTAAGTTTAAGCATGTATTTTTAAGTCGATAACTTTGTCAACGTATGTTCGATGTAGTACAGCTAACTTTTGTAATCATTTTAAACTACTTGATCTGAACTCTGCATGCCATTACCCGTAGCGTAAGCCCAGATTTAGACCAAAATTATCTCAATATTGAGAAACTATCCAAAACGTGTAGGTTTGCAATAAATGTTTCCTTCACCACCAAAAAAATCTTAGGAATAGATTGAAAACTAACATTTTACGTAAGTCATTTTTTATCACGCCAAAATCTTGAATATTTTTTGTTACATGTAAGGTATTTAAAAATAATAATGAAATAAATTAGTATTGTAAACTATACCAAAGAGTTATATACTTAATGAGTATTAAAATAGAAGTGTTTCATGTAAACAGTTGAAATTGAGTAACAGCAGAGTGGCTTGAACGACGTGCAATACTTATCTTGCACCTTAATAGATCCTGTGCCATAAATTTTATCTGTGTTCGACTTCACAATCGGCCGTCGAACGGATAAGGCTTGAAGGCTGCAAAGCTCCGTATATTATAATATTTTAACCGTGCATCCACTGCAGTTACTTCTTGTTGAGCAACACTCGTCAACACAGTATCATTCGGTAACATACTGTAACTTTTGTGACTACTTACTACCGCGTTGTTGTGTGTTCATCATCGCATCACACATATACACCGTTAAATTTCAATCATTTTAATGCCAAACCACTTATGATAGGTACCTAAGGAATTAGCATGTTGGATCATCAAATATACAAAATGAACATCAGTTGTCTCATCCTACTACTATTATAAAGGCGAAAGTTTGTATGTATATACGGTTGAGACGTAAGTGTACGATGTTCGATTCCCGCACCAAGACAAATGTTTTCCCGCACCAAGATATTTGTCTTGGGTCTCGGTATTTGCGGTTCCTTCGTCGTTTCTGTCTGGGTTTCAAATACAAGGGAAAACCTTAGTTTGGGACCAGGACCAATGTTTGTGATGTTGTCTCAATTTATTTATTTACTAGTGACCCGCCCTCACTTCGCTTCGGGGCAGTAATTCAGAAATTAACCAATAGATGGCGCTGTGCTCAATTACATCGCGCAAGCGTTTCGTGTTTTCGGTTTACCTATAAGATTTGTCGTTGTCTATAGAAGTTATGTCTTTATAAATGGTATAGATTTACCTATTATGAGGACTTTAGGATTAAGACGACTTTGTAACAATAAGCAAAAAGTTTTTTTGCTATCGGTGGTTATTACTTGGAAGCATTGCTCAACAAAAAGTATATGAGACGGTACAGAGAGGAACTCACGGTGATGAGCAGAAAAATATTTTACTAAGCAAATTACGTACCTGGCATCCGCACTATACGACGTCCTTGAATCAATCTGATGCAATATGCATTCAATTATTATAAACTTTTTCGTTGTAGATAAAAATAATCTAACCATGTATGATCTCATAAATAGTTAGATATGTTTGAAGATATCAGACTGAGATTTACGCGTATTTCCTAATTGGCGATGTACAGAAAATCTATAACAAAATATCAATAAAATAAACAAACAATTGTGATTTTGTTTATAAGTGAGTAATCTCATTTAGAAATATTTGTGGTGCAATAAAAAGCTTTCTTTCCATCCAATTTGTAGATACCTATTTATTAAATAAACTAACAAAATTATATCAGGATCGGATATTGACTAACATTAATTACATTATTACTTTAAGCTCCATCAGGAGAGATGAGGTCAAGTGAAAACCCATTTAATATAAAAGAAGCTAATCAGTACAGAATAAGATCATTAAATAAATAATGTATGAATATATTTATAAAGCCTACTGTTCGCTTTCACTGTGCATCAAAGAACAATGTTTTATCCCATTCAAAGCCGTGCACCGAGATAAAGCAGAAGATAGTCTTACAGTGCACAATGCCCGGTGTTTGGTAAGCGGCCTTGCCGACAAATGGGCCGAATCCACGTTGCCCAACCGCAATTATACATGACCGACCATTATTTTATTTAATAATTCAAAACTCTTATCGGCGCCATCATGAGAAATAGCCGCGTGCAACGGCTAACCAGTTTGGGAGTGTTACACCTCAAATAAGTCACGCTAATGATGCGGAGAACAATTGCTTTGATTAGGCTAACTGAATACGGAATTGTGAAATTGTTGTCTTGTTATTTAGAAGTGCCACAGTTCAAGCTCTAAGAATTGATAATACTCGTGAATTACACAATAAAACGAGCGATCTCCTTCCTAAAACCAACCAATGCATCAGCAATTCCTCTGATCTCGCAAAGATGGATGGACAGAAAGCTCTTTTATGTTTTTATGTAGGTAATAGGTATTCGTATTGTAATAATAATATACAGTCTACTCTTATTTTCCTTTTTCAATGTTGCACCACCTACCCTCCTTTTAAATAAACCAAAACAGATTGTACTGTTACGTAGGTTCTGAGTGTTGTTTTTTTTTTCTATGCCCACATTTCCAATATTATTCGTGATGCATGTTGTAGCAGCTACTCGCACAATCTCATAAATTATAATTATTAATTTAAAGCACATGATTCGTGCTTCGGTAAATTAATTGTTGTTTGGTTTTTCTTAAGTGAACCATAAATAGATTTTAATGCACGAATGAATCTACTTAACGGTATAAAATTGTATTTCCGATCGGTCAGATTACGAGATAATGAAATAAATTAATTACTGTTCCTGATTTTATTATAGGCTTTATTAAGGAAAAGTTTTCACAGATAGGATAAGAAAATCATTCCTGATATAATATAAAAGTACATATGAGGTAAAATCGTTAGGTTGTCACTTCTTTCACTTGCAACAAATATCAATAAAAACATGATGAATAAAACAGTAAATATTCTTAAGATACCATATCTTATTTATCAGTAAAACAGATAAAAACTTACCTTATATAATAATAGGTAATTGATATTGACCTGGATATTATAAGAAGTAAGAACCAAAACATGTCTCATTTAGTTTTATGAGTGTCGGTTTCAGAAATATAGGCATAGGTACTTACTAAAATAGCTGTCAACCAATATTAACTCGGTAGGTACTTCAATCTACTATTGAGGGCGTCTGTACGAAACGTGTTGGCTGATGGAATTCGAAGGTTTAAAATAGTATTAAGTGGTTTTTAGTTGACACTAAAAACCACTTAATAAATTGGTATGTTTTTGTACAATAAAGTACCTAGTGTATCGCAAAGTGAAATTTATGCAAAAATAATAAAAATATTTATATCGACTTTATCACTATCTCGAGTATGTGAATTGTGATCTTTAGAAATGTAAGACAATTGAAAGTATCGATTAATAAAAAAATAATTAGACTATAGGCCAACGGTTGACCACAATCGCACCTTATGGAAATTAACGATGAGGTCTAGGATGACACGCTTATGCCTAGAAGATGCATGTTCACAATTACCTTAAAGATAATTATTTTTAATAATCGATACCTTTCAAGGCTAAATTTTGATTATAGATAGTTGGTAGGTATAACTGATTTTCGAGGCCTCGATAGTTTCAATAGACAATCGTTATCGCAACAACACTACATACGAAGTAATTAGTCATCGCCAGCTTCAAAAAGAGTAGATATATTTCGCGCCAGTGCAAATGGCCTGTTCGTTTCTTCTATTGCTCAAGATGTACATACGTGTATGTGGGACAAACTAAAGCACGAGCATCTCACGACTAACGCCCTTGACAGGCGTCGTCCATATTGGAAATAGGTACTTCTTTTTTAGGTGATAGGTGGCAGACGAGCAGACCGGTCACCTGATGCGAAGCAATTGCCGCCGTCCATAGACACCTATATCACCAGTAGAGACACATGTGTCTCCAACCTTTAACCCGCTTTCCTCTAATTAGGCCTCCGGTACCCTCACTCTACAAAACACCGCGAAGGTGCTTCACAGCGCTGTGATATCACTCTGGTCGAGCCGCCCCGCTCATGCCGAAGCGTGGCTCTCCCACAGTCTCTCTAAATGTTTATGAATATAGTTCAGAATAAGTCATATCGAAACTCATCAGGTTTTTGTTAGGTATAATTACCTACAGCTATCCGTAAATGACTTCCTTGTAAAGTTGCAGTGTTCATTAAAATATTATAATATTTGACCAATCGGCTGTATCCTTAATGCCCATGTAGATGTTGGGGCAAATCCCCTAATGATAGGGGTCTGAAATTGTGCTTTATACTCGTGCAACGGAACGTATCCGGGTCAATGGCTTAAAAGTTAATCTTTTCAATCTGCAGTATAGGTGCTTGCTACCAGGCGAAATGACTAAAGTCGATCGCTTCGTACTGTAAAAAAAAGATAAACGGATAAGTATCTCTCGTCCCGTAAAACGTTGACTAATGCATCAATCGACACTTCTACCATAAAATTCCCCGTTGTGTCAGTATTACCATTGATTTGTCCCATTGATGGTACAACTGACACAACAATTTGTGAGTTGTACCATTAAAGAAATTTAAAGATATTCTCGCCTGGTAAAATAAACTGAAATTTTCTAGCGTCTGTTTTCAATCACATAATAACGAGTAAGTGTATCTTCTACTTGTATGTGTTCTTCTAAGTTTATATCTACATAATTATTTCATACTAGCAGCCTGCCCTCACTTCGTTTCGGGACTTTATTGATTCCAAATTGTACCAATATATGTCGCTGTTTGTCTGTTGTGTTTTGTTTTTGTATTAATCTAAAGTTTTGAATTAACTTCTTTACTGATAGTGTACATTATCGAGGGGATTGTACTGCCATTTTTCTCCTGAGTTTCGAAAATAATGTCACTTATATAGCAATATGTCGTGATGTTGATAGGTTTACAGACACATGTCTTGTCAGTTTAAGTTTCATCAGTATTGTGATTAGTATTTAAAGTAATTTCAAAATAATGAGACACTTTATCGTTCAGAAGGTCATTTGTTTCCGTAGTATCTAAAAAGTTGAAATAATACTTTTGGATACTTCGGATACATACTCTTTAGTGCCCAAAAGGTCTTTTGGGCACTAAAGAGTATGTATTAAGTCCTGGTTTATATGGAGGCAAAGTTTGTATGTACACTTGCATATTTTATCGTTTAGTTCTAAAGTTAACGATAGGACGAGTTGATGTGACGAGTGAGAATGATTCACATCTACAAGTATCAAAAGGCTTTTTGCCGACTACATTATTCAAATGAGTACCTTATTGTAACAAAGGTCGTAGACCGTACTACCACAGTCTAAAGAAAACCAGTAGAAAATGTTACTGGGGGAAAAACATGCTTCGGCATGGATTGTCCGCGGCTTGATCGGAGTGATACCGCAGCCTCACAAAGACCTGGTGTGAAGCAGCATCTGTTCTGTATTTTGTCCATAGTAGGCGGATCTCCGGATAGTTGCCGCCGCACATAGACATCAGTGGAGCCACAAATGCGCTGCCTACCTCTTAACCCCTTTCCCCCCAGCATCCTCACTCACTCGGCGAAACACACGCCGGTGTCAAAGCCGTATTTATTATGCCGAAGCGTGGCTTTGCCACAGTTTGTAAATATACCTGTACTCTGGTTTTAATTATGTGGAGTAAACTGACACATGAAAATGACAAGTTTCTATGCATTTTGACATTTTGTATGTGTCAAATTGAGTGTTAATGTATGGGGATGACACATTGGCATCTGTCAGTTTACTCCACATGATTAAAAACCAGAGTTTAAGTTAAGCTACGCATACCTAAGTGTTGACTCTTGAAAAGACAAGTGAATTACTGGCCTCAATAGCTATGGTACACAATCCTACACAATACAGCGTTAAGTCTCAATTCTTCCAGTTTCTTTGTCTGTTCCTCATTAATCTATCAACTATACAAAACGATTACAAGTGTTTTCCTTGTTGCTGTCAACGCCTTAGGTTTTTTATTATTTTCGTTCAGTTATCTTTGTTCCGGATCGTTATGTCACGAATGATACATCCCAAAATAGATTGCTTTTTGTACCATTTAGATGGTAAACAATCCTATCAATCCTCGTGATAGAAGCAGCTGCTGTAGCTATAGTGTAGGGCAGTGTGGTAGGGTAATTATATTTTGGCTGACGGAAAAATGCGACTGGGTAGCTACATCATTAGGTATTTTATTTGTAAATATTTCAATTTTGTAGTTCTAAAGTTTTGCAATAAATTAAAAAAAATTAGACAATATTTTTTTATTCACAACTATTGTCATATTTTTGTTAAGTATCTTCTCCTTCTCCTTGTCTGTGGACATTGCCTTATTGTTGTAAACAAAATTATATTTTTCTTCACCGTATGTAATACTCTTTGGTCATAGGTAAATAATAGACAGTACTGGCTACTAGGTACATAAAAAACATGCGAAAGCATTAGAGGAAACATTTAATGTCAATGATGTATTTTTAAATTACATTAGGAAAATATGGCTGCTGACAATTTTTTTCTGACTAAAGCTGCCAGGTGCGTATTATTTATAACCTCTTTTCTGATAAATATATTGAAGTTCGAACCTTTTTTCTATTACTGAAAATAGAAAGAAAAAAATTGCATTTTGCAATTTTTTTCTGTCAAAAATCTGTGTCTGGCAAAAAGTTTTTAAGTTTTAGTTTTTAATAAAGTTTCGCAAAAAGATTATTTTAAATGGTCAATTTTAGCAAATACCAGTCTTTTTCGATGAAAATACATAATCGGACTAACAAAACATAAAATAAAGCTTTGTAGATCGTACATATGAGGATACAGAGTAGACACCGGTTGGCCTTGCACCGTTTTTGGAATTGGTTCAATCCATATTTATACAACACTATAACCGTTTAATTTAATAATCTTACTATATTATTTAACTATGCGTTAATAATTAAATTACAATCAATATTTTTTATGGCTTCTATCGTATTCATTAATGAAAATAAATGTCTTAAGATTTTCGCTTTTAATTTATTTATTTTGTAGTTTTTCAGAATTCTTTTAACTTTGCTTTTACCTTTTTTAAGTTACATTTAAGTACCTTGTTTAGTTTAGTAACATTTCCACAGAATTTTTGTTTTGTAAATGCGCCAGCCCTCTTGAACGAATTTTTTTTATTAATTTACACTAAAAAATTAACAAAGGGAATATGTAGGTAGGTATATATAAATACATATGAAATCTAATATTATTTGTGTTTCTGATCAATTTTTAAAGGTATGATTAAATTACACGTGCCTACTGTTTGCTCAGGTTGTGTTTAGTCGTGATCGCAAGAAGTACTTAGGTCGGCATACATTAAGATCGATATTTTTTATGGCCGTCCGATTCGATCAATGATCATGATGTTGTGCATAGAAACTAGGATACGCCGATAGGGTTGACAGAACCGGTAAATTAGACCACAATTAGTAAAATAGTAGAGTTGAGAGACACGTGCGTCGAGGATTTTAACCAAGTCTTTGACTGACGAACTGAGTAAAAGGGGACCAATCAAAATTAACCATATGAGACCCTAGCGTGTTAATTCCAGTTGCGTCCAAAGGTATGATTTTAGAGCAAGAAAATTGGTGAGTAGGTATTGGGGGCTATCGCGTGTTAAAATTCACTATTTGGCGTATTATTCGACTGAGGTCCAAATTCAACGTCATTGGTTGATTTTGTGACATTTCACTGTCACCGTATAGATGGAAACGACTGCCGTCTGGTATACTTACCTGGCGTAGGGGACACCGTGATCAAGACTGCCGTCTGACGTTTGCAACCATTTTGAAAATGGAACCAGACCAGTTGAAACCGAGAATCAATCCTATGCTAGTTAGGGGCATACATTTTTGAGCACAGCGTCATCAGCTTCATCATTCAGCATGTATAAAATTACCACATTATGTTAAGTTTAAATATACAAAAATTGTATGGAAAATGCACTTTGTTTTTTAATATTATGTAGATCAATGTATCAGTACATATCAGTAAAATATTGTATGGAAACCAGTCCAAACTGTTTATTTGAACAATGCACACGAAAACGCGTTGATGTCTTTTGTAGCAACATACTAAAGTGTACTTACTTAACATGTCAATAGTACAGTCACGTGCACTTATAATTGGGTATTTGACTAATCTCGATTTAGTAAAAAATATTGATACTCTATCAAAATATTGGTAAATAAGAACCAATGGCCAACATTTTCAGTTAAAAATATAACATCTAGCTGGTTTTGTGAGCATTGAAAGTTTCATGGGCAAGTCCATTTTTAAAGTATAAAATTAAAAAAAAATAATTATATCATTGAACTACCCGTACATTTTTCATCAACTTTTATTATAAAACCATATACTTAAACGAAACATTTGATATAGCTACCATATAAAATTTACTAGACGCGCATACAGAAGGTTGAATCGTGACGTCACGATTCAATAGCCATTTGTATAGAGCGTTTTTGGGTTTGCCCAAAATACGTGCTCTTAAAGTTGTGATATCAATATGCAACCTCATTCAATTATGAACCTTATAGTTCTGGAATAAGAATCATGATATTTACATTTTATCACATACTGTACATGAATATATATGGGCATTTTTCCCTCAAATACAGCAATCGGCACCCATTTTCATTTTAGAAAATCTAACGGATAATAGTTACAAATCAACTCGCGTCCATGAGCAATAAGGTATGTTGTGTGCACAGACTAAAAAAAACATACTACCTATATAGTTGTGTATATGGGTGATTTTAAAATAAGAATATTGAGACGTTGTGTGTCGCATTTTTTACTTTTAAAATGAATAATAAAAATTGGAACGATAATAAATAAAATATCATTTTTTTTATTCATAATTTTAAAAGCTAATGTGTGTGTGAACACTTACAGGTGCTTGCTTTGTCTATAATAATACTCGTAAAACTTAATAACAAAAAGCCTGTGCTCTAAATTGCAGAATTATAAATGGCTTAGTCCATAAGACGTGAATGTCTTGTCAGCCCTGTCTAAGTCATGCATAAAATGCAGAGATTTACGAGTTGGCACATTTACATCAGGCTCGCGGATCCGACGGATAAGGCAAGTGTACCTACACGACCCGATTCACGCAATCGCCAATATATTGGACACATTGTTATTTATGTAACGAAATCGCCTTATGCGATCATTGGGCCTTTTGCTAGGATTATTTAACTGGGTTTGCTGTTAATGTCGTATCTAAGAATATTTTCCTACAAAATTCTGGTGACACCTACTTGAATGTGACATCATTTATTACCTAAATGTACTTTACTTATTAATGTTATTTAAATCTTACCACAATGCATAGTGTGATAGTGTAAATAGTTTTTTTTAATAATAATTCAACAAATCAATAATATTAGATTTTGGCAGTATCCGGCTGGTTAATTTTTTCATAAAAAAATAAAAATAAAAATGGCGGGAATTTTTTCAAGGTTGTAAATTTTTGTGACTGTAAATATGGCGTTATAATAAAAAATTGAGCTTGACGATTGGTCTATAATAACTAAGATTAGATAAATTGGTAAGTAAATATAAATGTACAAAATTAAATTCAGCAGAAAAAAAACGATTAAGTATAATACCTAGCGCTTATCAATAAAAAATATCTAGCCACTACCTACTTTACACATCATTATGCAAAACTATAGTTATACTTTACGATCGCTAAAACATTTTAGTCTACCTAAATGGCAAATAACACAGGTGTTAGTGAAATAAGTTTTTGTCTGCTACATTTGAAAAAAAAATTATTTGATTTTAAATAGACTTCATAAGTGCAAATTCATAATGCGTCGGAACTTTTAATTTTTAAGTCCCAAGAGAAGTTTTTATGTACCTATTATTAATTCCTATTAAGTTTGACTGTTATAAACTATCCCATTAAAATTAACTTAGCCTTCTTCTTATCGTATGAGCTGTAACAGTAGGTATGCCTCTGGTATCGTAGTATTTGTTTCAAAGGGTCTTTAACATAATCGTCGCCGAAAATTAATCCGACGCACGGATGTAAACTTTCGCACTGACTTTTATGTGTAATTGAATGAATAGTCGAATAGTTTGTGTAGAATAATAGACGTTTGACATGTATTGTTCCAGGGTGAAACACGGTCATGGGCGCCGGAAGAGGCGCAGGCCGCTGGCTCGCGGTCGCGCTGCTCGCTCTCATCGTCTTGCCCCCAGCCCTTACCAACTCAGGTAAGCGTGATATAAGAGATTATATATGTATAGGCAAACGACCAAGCGGGTCATCTGTTGGTATGTGATCACCGCCGCCCATGGACATCAGCTAGACTAGAAGGAGTGCGGATGCGTTGTGTGTATTTATACAATATGCACAATCAGTACTTAGCTCTTACCTTTTTGTCATGAGGGGAGATCTTTTCCGTGGATCACCCAGATACAGTCTCGATTGCGTTAATGTTGTATTATCAGTTATCACTAATAGAATGACAGACCATTTAGATTCTTCTAGGAGCTACTTGCGGGTCGTATAAACGTATTATTAATTAAGATTGAGAACTAAAACTAACTAGGGGGTTAGCGGTATCTACTTCAACTTTAACACAGCGGTGTTTTAGATGGTCATAATATTAAAAGTAAATCCAGACATTCCCAAGTTTAATGTGCATGTCGGCACTGAGAGGACACGTATTGTGACAAAAAGGATCATCGTCGCTTTATATCGCCTATTAAGTTTGAAATTGCATATATCTTACTTACCATTAGACAGACAGTTAAGGGAATTTGAACACAGTACTTAGTAACAACCAAATTGTACAAGATATAGTAAGCATCTCTGTGTTCCATCCATCTCTGAATATGACGTACCGTTGTAACAATGAATTCGTACATTCTAGGTACAGTTGTGGATACGTTTTGTACTCTTGTAATTTGCAAGTAACGGCAAATTTTAACGGTTCCATGTAGTTCGGTTATTATAAGTTAAGGGTAATTTAAATGTGAGTTTTAGAATATTGGTAGCGTTATCCTCATAAAAATAGAATCACCTAATAAAAAATTGGAGCCAGATGTTCACGACTATCGGTAAAACTAGTCTCAAATCAAACGAGCTGGTTCCACGTTCTTGTTTAGCAAGATTTTATTATTTTCTAGTTCAACAAGTCTGACATATCGATACTGTGATAAATCACCTTACCTTAATGATTTATGCTTTTTGTTTGTAACTACAATGTAACCGTTGTCAAAAAGTTTTTCGTTAGGTTTATAAGAGGACGTGTGAAGCAACTTTTTGATCAGCAATAGTCTCTCTTATGGATAGAATAAAGGCTAAAATAACATGAGCAGTTTTTAACGGTTTTGGTGGTTTTTAGGTACTGCTGTAGTGACTAGGATGTGAACTGGTCTCTGAGTTTTTACTGTCACCGTACACTGTATATCATCGCGTGAGAATCAGTCACGAATCTCGCTGATCATGGTGGAGTAATAAATTACTGTACGACGTGTAGATCTACATATTCTGCTTTGATTTAATTAATTAATAATAATTTCAAAATGGTTCTGGACAGCTTATTATTTATGCTATACAAAAACTACTGTTGACTCCAATGTTTAAATGTTTTTTATCAAATTAAACGTAATGCGATAAGAATTATAAGCTACTCAAGACCATATAATTTGATTAACTCATCATCTTGAGTTCATTCTACTTATATTATTACGGGTACGGTACATACCAACCAACAGCAATACTGAACATTTGATTCTTACTTCGCAAGACATAAGGGTCAAGAGTGGACATTTAACTGCGTGGGTGTTGAACTTGTACTAAACAGTAATTTAGCTAGTCGTAATCAATATTCAACTTAATTGATTTTAATTATTCCATCCATAAATTATAATAATCGTGGTATCGTGCTTCACTTGTCGATTATTATTGAAACATTTTATGTAAAATTTGTACATAGAGTCCACACAATGTATATGCATTTTATTGTACTTAATATGTAGCTTTATTTAGCATTCAGTGGTTTACGTAAAAATAACATCGATACAAAATTCACATTACTATTTTCTTTCTAGAAATAAACCGTGGAAATGAGAATATATTTTGTTCAAAGGCTTTGTAGCATGAAAATATGGTCGACCAAATTCTTAGCACCGGCGTTTCATTGATGACTAGCGGCCGTCCGCGACTTCGTACGCGTGGAGTTAATTACCGTCATATCTTGGACACAATATATTTTCAAAAATTGTAGCCTATGTGTTATTCTGATGTATACGAAGCTACGAAGCTATTGTAAAGATTCATTCAAATCCATTTGGCAGTTTTTGCGTGAAAGAGAAGCAAACATCCATCTAAACTTTCACGTTTATAATATATTGGGATTGTGACTATGACAGTTTGATAAACACTTACTCGTTTATTATTTGACATTATGTTTCAACCCTAAAGAGAGATTAAAAAAATGGACAGATCGTAGTGACCCAAGTACCCAAAGTATCATCATTATCTGTATTAAGGACAACAATTAATATATTTGTATAACCATTTCATAATCCAAACACCGACAAGATGCTAGAGCTACAAACATTATTGTACTTACTCATTTCGCAATAACTTTTGATTTTATATGCCTTGAACTCCGAAACTAGATATAATTTGCTTAATGGATGCATTTCATACATCCATAATCGTAACTTAGATGCCTTACAATTCATCATTTAAGTTCATATTCTATTTGATTAACGTCTAGTGATATATCATTTTAATGTGAATTGAAATAAACATTGCTAAAATGAATCGAACATTGATTGCGTTTCAGACGGATTTAAAAGTTACTAAGAGCTATTATTCATTGGAAACTGTTACACTCACTTGTTTGAGAAATTTAAATAATATATTTAAAATAAACATAAGTCTACGGCAATAGGGAGTATAACCTAATGGCAAAATTGTTGTCCTGGAGTAGATTAATCTTTTGATGTCCTGGACAAATAGGTAATGTATGGTAAACACTTGTGTTTGTTTGTTATATTCGTAATTCTTTTGTTCCGTCACATAAGTTCAGAGTCGAGTCAATGTATGATAATGGTGTAGGTTAGATTTTTTAATAATACTGGCTACAGTCAGAGAAAAGGTCACACAAAATTCCCTTGACAATCATTCGAGAACCTATATTTCAGTGAAATCGTAAGATAATTTGAATGGCTGTAATGGCAAAATGTTACAAGAGCCACAGCACTGACGTGGCATTGTTCAAAGACAAGGAATCAATAGCGCCTCAATGTCACTCGGCTTGGTTAATCCATTCGGCGCCCCTGACCCGCCAGTGGAGTTACCAACATTAGAATCTTCACGTACTCTCTAGCAATCCGTCAAAACTAAGTAACGACATTGCTTTTTTAAAATATCTTAAGGAAGAATTGCAAGTTCACTATTGTAATGTGTGTCACTACACGAGTTTTAGAACTTCTAACCACAAATTACACAATAATATCTCGTGTCATTAGATTCTAATACCGAGCAATTGCACATTATAGCTTCTAATGACAAGGATGTCGAACCGGATAGAAACAGTGACTGCATTGTCATTAACGTCCAAATCTCGAGCATCGGCACTCGGACCGATGTGACGTGGAGATCTTGACATTTTAGACGCGTGCGCACCACTAGTCACGACAGTACAGAGCATTTCCCCGCGGCCTTGATACCACTTCCGCTTCCGCCGGGTCAAGGCTATACTTTTGAGATTTCAATTTAAAATCAGAAGCCGTTACGTGCTACCTTAAAAGTGTATCTCCTGTTTTTAGCTAATGATTTTTGTCGCTAGGTTGGTACATCTTATAGCCTTCCTTTGCAAGGTATACGAACTTACAATGTAGATAGCTAAGTGTCACATCTAATGAATGACATTAGTCATCGGTTACGATGTTCGATTGTGAAGAAATCTAAACAGAATGAATAAAAATAGGAAACTTCCCTATTGATTGTCTCAACATTTTAATACAACCAATTTTAATCATGATTAGCAGATGCCTTCAATCAACAAAATAGAAGTACACAATGTACCATATCACATACTACAACACCTCGAAATGGCATTGCCCTCTCAGTCTTCAGTAGTTTTGAAATAGCATTATCTTGTAAAAAATAACGCACAGAATAGTTCGGCAAAAGTATTTGCCCCGAGCAGTATATTACACCACCGTTTTTGAACATCTTGTTATTGTTTATCGAATGTAGATGTCTAGTTATCTTTTTATATAATTAATAAGCTTAATTGCCGCTATCGGAAGTAGAATTTGTTGTTTATAAAACAATTAACAGATACTTGGGATCAAGGTCTTAAGGTTATTGTGCATGTGGGTAATTGCAGTCAACTGCCCTTGATTCTTATTGAACTACGTAAAAACTAGCAGTTCCTAAGCTAAAGGAAGATGGATGTCGTCATTTAGTCTCAGTATCTGTTGATTAGGTACATTATCAAGGGAATGACAAGTATTACTTATAAAAACACAACACTATTTGCATACAATCAATAGACTATACTTACTTACTTATAACGGAGAGACTGTTTAGTTGAGCATTCAACTGTCGTAGATTTGTTGAATTTCTCTGCGCCTCGAAAAACTATGAAAATATTTAACAAAATACATTAAAAACCATTGATTAGCCGTTACAATAACTGGAATCATTTAAATTATCCCTTTATTAAACTAAACATTTTCGAAGTTTATAAAGAAATTTCGTAAACTGGACTAACTACATATAATAGGTATTTCAACTTTTGCTAATATTTGCTACCCGTGAAATGAATTTTATAAACTCCGTAAAAAAAAACGTCCGAGCTAATGTTGATGTAAAAGAAGATAATAGCAAACCACATATTAATTAATGATCATTATACCTCTGGCCAAGCAACATTTATCAAAATGTCACTTCCAAGTTTAAGCTTGTTGCTAATGGCTCATGTGACAAATTACATGGGAGGCATTTAACTCGGTCGTTGAACGCACCTTTGCAATGTCATATCCGTGATTTTTTTTATTTAAATCTATTTTAACAGCCTGAATCCTACTAATAGGTAGGTAAGTATTAAAAATGCGAAAGTTTGTAAAGATGTAGGTATGTATGTTTGATGCTCTTTCACGCTAGATTGTTAATTTTTGTTAAAGGATCTTCGAAACTTCAAAATGATATAGCTTACACACAAGAATAATACATAAGGCTACAATTGATAATGCTAAATTGTATATTATGACGTGGGTGAAACCGCGGGCCCCAGCCCTAATGTAATAAATCGTTATAGTTTTTGGTGACCTTATTACGAAATAAAATTCGTCTTATTGAATATTGTATGTAAAGTCTGTTGAATTATTAATAGATTGGGCTGTATGGTAATTTCTGTTTGTTTAAGTACTTAATTAGCCTTTTAAATTAGTTCTGCAATTAAATTATCATAAGTCAACCAACAAAACAACAAATGATCTACTACACTTACCTACTCACTAGAGTCCTACAATATGAAAATTATTTATTGTGTAACCTCATTGAGCTTAGTATCGATCAATAGTTCACTCAGAGACGTTAATGAAACTTAAATTGTCACTTAAGTAAAAATATTGACCATTATTTTAATAGGCATAAACACTATCCATAATAAAGATAATGTGCATTAAGGTAATGACGTCTTTGTGTGCCGCAGTGTGCTCTAACCATCCATCTTTATCCATATTGTAATAGATATTTTACTAGATGGGGCCAAAACAAATCCAACATATCAAAGATAATCGAGTACCTACTATGCTGGCGTTCTTGAGTTATAAGTGGTGTAACTAACTCGATTTGGTTTTATATACGTATAAAGATTCAAATTTGTCTCGATTGTAGTAAAAACTATTCGAATGAAACTTTTTATTATAAAAACAGTTTCAATACATAATTCATACCTTCATATATATTATTTTTGGTTTAAGTTATGGTTCACTCCCAAACTGCATTAAAAATGAAGGACGCCTGAAACATTATTTTAAAGCATAATAAGCATCTCTAGTTAATAAATGATATCAATGAAAATGTTTACATACTAGCTATTTTTGCTTTTATTAAGTTAAATAAATTTTACAAAAAACACAATGTAAATGTAACATTTTGCTTTTATTTTTTTAGTTTTACTGTATCTTTTAGCAGGGGCAGGGACCACCAGAACCCTTTTCCCATTAAACCCAAAGATTTAAATCAATCTTTGATTAAACCAAAATAGTTCCCAAAAGTCAAACACTAGTTCAATCCGAACTTGGAAATAAAATCTATTCAGTTACTTATTTCAGCGCCTTCCTTTTTAGTTAAATCTGACTGGAGGTAAAAAGTGAGGTCATTCGTACCGCGATCCTTATGTCTTCATGCCTTTGTCCACGCGCGTCGCACGCGCAGTCTCACATGTCCCAGTGAAAGCCGAGCGAAGGCCGCGCCGACTAACGACAGACTTATTTAGATAATCGCTTTTTGACGGAGGCGACTGCGTACTTGCCGCGATGTCACTATTATTATACAAACTAGCTTTTGCCCGCGGCTTTGCGGTGCGAACTTACCCAGAAGTAGCCTATTCACTCTAGTTTTAAACCGTTGTTGTCCTAGTTCTTACTTTTCTGGTTTCCATAGTATAAGGATACCTTAGTTTGGGACCGGGATAATGTATGATATTGTCAATTATTGCTAAAAGTGGCCGTTTTTAGCAATAATGAACTTTATTGTTACTTGTCGCGTGTTAGAAATATTGTATTGCATCTTTAAAAATCCAATTTACTTGGATCTAAGTCTGTAATGTTTTATTTTCTTCAAAAATATTATATTTTCGCCACAATCAGTGTAAATAGGTTGGCGGCGCTAGTTTCATTCGTATAGCCCCTTAATTAACTTGTGACTCCACTGGGTTGCGCGAGCTACGCCAATCTCTTACCAGGTGATTCGTTTGCTCGTAAAGGTACTATTTATGAAAAGAAAACAAAAGAAAAACTTTCAAAAATTTAAATAGGAGCTACACTGATGCAACGTGTATACCTGCTTAGCATCCTTGCTACTCGACTAAATAATTACACTTTACATAGTCACACTTACAATAATCACATAAGTAATGTAAAGATTTACGATATTGCCTGCAATGCTCATGTATATCAAGATGTGATACCGAGAAACGATGCTACCACTTACAATGTATATAGTAGGTGTAGGCGGAAGTGATTGTAAAGAACATTATAAATACCATGAATCCTTGACAATTAATAGAATATAAATCATATCAATCTTGAAGCCAGTGCATACTTTAGAGCTGTGTAAACTGGATTAAACTTTTGTCTGATTTCTTTATTGGATAAGTAGTTACCAGTTTGAATTTGTAATAAATCAATCCAAAATAAATTAATGTCTCAAAATTCAATTCCGTGTCTTTATTATATCGCATAATAAAGTAGATATACGCATTTATTCCTTCCTTGATTCTGACACCTATAGGCAATTTTTTTGCGTCCAAGGGGATATTATTATCGCCATCACCGTGAGATGGAGTTTGGAACTCACACTTACCAAAATCTCTGACGAGTCTATTTCAACGCAATCATATTTAGACGCCGGGACTTATTGATTAGTCTCCTTTTTACGACAAGTTGGGTGTTGCCAGCCCATACATAAAATCCCGTACCCATATTGTTATTTACTTACTTTGAAAATCAGGAAAATGAGTGTGATGTGAATGAGTATGTGGTGTGGTGCCATATAGGAAAAGATTTTAAATAAATCCCACAACTTACGTACGTCTGAGTGACGAGTTAAATAATTGTGATTGCAGAGTCTTACACAATATTACTTGCGTTAAGGTGTTATTAGGTATCTAAGTGCATACGCAAGTATTTATTGATGATTTGCTAACAGGCTTAAATGCTTCCTTATAGTCTTTTTACGTGATTATCGACTAAGCTTGTAGGAAAATATGACACACATTTAAAGTTTACCGTTTGCTTGATAATGTCTATTTTGATTTGACTTGATTTAGAAGTGTTTGGTTAAAACCATAAATTATTAAGTACCTACAAAAAATATTTATTCACAGTCATAAAATTTCATATTATTTTTGACACTAATGATGATATCATTAAAAATATTTTTTAAAGTTTAAATATGAAATAACTATGCCTGCTTATGTCTTTTGAGCTCTTACATCTTAACAATAAATTTTCGATAAAATGCGCTACGTACAAAAATCTCCTAGGCTTTGAGAACAACAACTGCAATGCTACGGCAGATCGAACACCTGAGATAGCGTCTTTAATGTTGATCAATACGAGTACATATAATGGACAATGGTATCGTTGGGGTGGAAAGGTCCTTGAGTGGTGGCCGCGTGTAGGAGGCCGCAGCCGTGGCAGGCCTCCCACCAGGTGGACCGACAATCTGGTGTAGGTCGCGGGAGTCCCTTGCATGCGGGTGGCACAGGACAGATCTGTGTGGAGAACTTTGGGGGAGGCCTATGTCCAGCAGTGGACGTCTATTGGCTGAAATGATGTTGATGATGATGATACTGGACAAAATTTATTTGCTGTTATTAATGTTAGGTCTGGCTAGAGCAATGAGCAAAATTCTGATCTGGAATTCTAGTAACACAACTAAACCTTACTCATTACATAGTTTGCCTCCTATGTTATCTAAGTGCCGTGGTTTATTCATACTTTGTGGAAAACCAAAGTTCACACTAGCACACTAGTGAAGCCACTAGTATTAACATTATAATGTACAAAATTCAATGGTGCTTCAGTATTTAGTAAAAGGGGTTGCCCTCGGTTTACCAGGATCCGTCCGCATATTTAAATACCTATTTGTCTTCTAAATTTAATGTTTGGTATTTAGATGATGGGACCTTAGGAGATGAAGCAGAAACCGTCCTGTCAGATTTTTCAAATATAATCCATAAATTCAGCTCCATTGGGCTAGCTTTAAATTTCAACAAATGCGAGATTTTTATCAGCGACAGTTTGCCGGCCAACAGAATATCAGATATTACTTCAAAATTTGAAAATATAGCCCCAGATATAAAGATTATTTCAAAATCCAACCTTCATCTTCTCGGGTCACCAATTTTCGACAGCGCTGTAACTCCACATGTTCAAAAATTAATTGCAAAATTTAATGAATGTTCAGGTCGACTTTCGGAAATTAACCCCCACTCAGCGCTTTTCATTTTGAAATTCTGCCTTTTTGTTCCTAAATTTACATATCTTTTACGCTGCTGCCCACTGTGGAAATTCCAAAATATAACCCAAAATTTGGACAGCATGCTTAAAATTTGTCTGGAAAAAATCCTGAACATTAACCTTTCAGACCATTCTTGGATCCAAGCCTCCCTGCCCATCCGTTTTGGGGGCATTGGGATACGTAAAATCACTGATGTTGCTCTACCGGCTTTCCTATCCTCAATCCATGGCACGTCCACTCTCGTAACTAAAATTATGCGGCCAATAACCGTTTCCCTCGAAGTGGCGTGCTTGACTGAGGCTAGCGACGCCTGGAAGATGGCTTACCCGGATCAAAATTTACCAGCTGTACCAAATTCACAAAGGTGCTGGGACAAAATCCAATGCGAAACAATTCAAAATTATCTCATCAACAACAGTACCAACGCGGACCTTGCGCGTCTCAGAGCTGTTTCGAGGAAGGAGTCCGGCCACTGGCTACAAGCCTACCCGTCTGCGAACGTGGGCACCCTGCTGGACTCGGAAACCCTCCGAGTCGCTGTTGGCCTACGTCTCGGTGCTGAGGTTTGCATCCCACACAGATGCTCCTGTGGCAACACTGTTACTGCTTTGGGGCACCACGGGCTCTCGTGTGTACGTAGTGCCGGCCGTTTCTCTAGGCATTCTTCTTTGAATGACATTATCCGTCGGTCGCTTGCCACCATCAATGTGCCGGCAAACCTGGAGCCGAACGGCATTTCACGTGATGATGGCAAGAGGCCAGACGGAGTGTCTCTCATCCCTTGGAGGATGGGACGTGCCCTGGTGTGGGACGCTACATGCGTTGATACCCTGGCACCTTCCCATCTTCCCGGGACTATGAGGAGTGCCGGAGCCGCGGCCGAAGCTGCAGAGAAACTGAAAGCTGCAAAGTATAGGCATCTATCCGGTACCTACCACTTCGTAGCTTTCGGTGTCGAAACACTGGGCCCGTGGGGTCCCGATGCTCTCTCTTTCTTCCGAGACTTAACTAAGCGCTTAGTTGAAGTCACGGGAGACCCAAAAGCTGGCAGCTACTTCGCCCAGCGAATTTCCATCGCTATCCAACGAGGTAATGCTGCCAGCATTTTGGGAACATTGCCACAGGGAATACCTACTCGTTTGAATAAAATGTAATACAATCTCGGAGATATCAAATAACATAACATAGGTACCATACTTAATAAAAAAACAAAAATATAGTAAAAACTTAGTAGTAATTTATAGTAACTTCTAAAAATAGACAGAAGATGAGCAGATGAAAAACGTGCAATGAAGATATGATATCAATTAGCGTCAATGTGCATTTGAAAAAATTAATTACCTTGACTATCCAATCTAGTTTTTCAGATGATCGCGTGATGTGTGCCATGATCTCATTCCGTCCTAAAAACTTTTTATTAGTGTAAAAACATATTTGTATTACAATAATTGAGATGACGAGATGATACCGGACCTGTTTTTGCTTAGAAACGGAACCTTTAAATAATGGGGCAATTTTGTAAGGAATCAAATGAAGGTAAAAAAATCTATCCCATAATGTACCACGCTATTTTGTTTGACGGAAAATAAGGTTATAATCTAATTTGTTGCTGCTCTTTGCAATATCAATTAGTGTCACGAGGATAATAAAGAGGTAAATGGTCTCTGTGATTGTAATTATTGCGTGTTTACTGATGTCTTTGTTTGTAACACTTGATGAATAATAAGTGTCCGCCATCAATCTAAGCTTTTCATCATCTGCCATCAATTTTGACCTTTTGATAGCGTACAGTCGGGGCCGAAAAATTCAAATAGTTCTAAGTAGCATTGAAAGGGAAATTGACTTTATAACTTTTAGAGAAAACATGATTTTGACTGCCATACAGTTTTTTAATAACTCGCTGGTTATTACGTTCATTTTCTTTTAAAGTCCTAGATATTTTAACTAGCAACATAAGAAATATTATGTTTGTTGTAACTGTACATCTAATATTAAAGCTGGTACTTATAAGCGACGACAACCGTTTAAATTAAATTAATTCCAATAAAGTCAATCAAACGCTTAAGTCGTTATTTATTGAATCTTGGAGTTACTGTTATAAAAATGCGTCTCGTTATAAAATGTATTAACTGCTAATAGATTGAAGTTATACTCGGATGTATATTGCTTCATTAATTTAAGAATTTACGTTATTTTTTTTATATTGCACAAGTCATTTAAGTAGTGTAAGTTTATCGTAACCTATTATTTCGTTATAGTCAAACACCATTATATCCACAATCTAATGCAATATTTACTTTCCATATTTCTTAACTTTACTTTTACGCAAGAATTTTACTGATACTTTTGATAGTGCAATCCAAATGATCACGATAACATCTCTTTTGGACCCGATCCGTAACAATAACCAGAATTACTAATCTTATTTTTAACATCGTTCGAACTTTAAGCGGATAGAAATTAGGATGAAAATGACTTGCTCTACCAGATTGTCACATGTTTTTATAAAACCAAATTGGTTGCTAAGCGAGTATTCGATTTTTAATTTTCGAAACTGGAACGCCCACTAGCGCATACGCTCGATCAAGCTTCTGTCACCTGTCACACCCACTTGCTGTCAAATATTGGATCACTGACAGCTCTATTTTTATCAGTTCTTCATGTCTTTGAGATTTATTGAACGGAATATGCATGAAGTTGATCGGTTAGAGGGTTAATCATCTGTTTGAGTAATGAGTGATACCAATCATGCATATTAAATTTAAAGTCGATAAGTAGTTAATTAACTATTTGAAGGGTTTTAAGTAGGTATCCACTACTTCTTACAATATAAACACTATTTGTCATAACCATAACTCAACATGTGTTACTTCTGTGGTGCCAAATTATTTAATTATTTTGATGTTTGTCCGAAACTTTAATGAAGTGAAGATATACCACACCTTGATATTTCACCGTGATATAAGATACCATCTCTGATATGGTGGTGAATATTTACGTCAGCGCCCATGGCAAGCCCCCCAAAAGGTTGACCGAAGATCTAGTGAGGCTCGCGGGAATTCCTTGGATGAGAGTGGCAGGACCGATCTGTGTAAAGAACATTGGGGGAGGCCTATCTCCAGCAGTGGACGTTTATTATATTTTATGTTAGTAGTAACTTATACCATGTCACTAAAATTATAAATCGTTTGGTAATTATAATACCAAATTATATGAAACAAAAAGTACATATCCCAGTTATGACTTTATAAACGATGAATACATTAATCAAAGCAAATTACAAAACCAATAGTTAACCTGCACTTTTATGGTGATTAGAAAACGCTCCTGAACACGTTACATTTAAACAGAATGACCAGTTTCCGTTTTAAGTTTTGGACAATGAGTGGGCTGGTTTACATTCACCATATACCCTCAAATAAAAACTATACAAACTAAACTAATAAAAAATCATATCTCGAAACTTTCGTAACCTGTGCTGTAGATATTTTCAAGTAGGTATCGGAATCTGGCCTAAGGACCAATTGCAACTGTATTATTTGCTATGTTCTATTGAGGTTAACCGCTCAATAGATGACTGGCTTCTTACAAAAGTAACAGGAGTTATTCATTGGATAAGTTATCGTTTACATTGTTTATACCTAACTTTCGTACAAGGATGTCGTTAACTTAGATAAATGTAAGGATACATGATATCTAAGTCAATTGACGACGACGTAAGACCTAAAAGCCTGTTAAAAGGCATAAAACAATTGATTTTCCATTGTGGCTGCTGTCTGGGCCTTACGACGTTATTTAAATAGATGTATCTTGATTTTAAAACCTAGGTACAAGATAATAAAATAATAAGCATGTACTCATTGAACTAATATTACTAGCGTAAGTTACAACTCACTGCATGTATTCGAGTCAAGTAGAATATTAATAAGTTTAAAGGCCAACAATCAAAAATATAGCGACATATCTGAAATATAGATCTTAAGCATTTTGCGGTATTGCAGTAGCAAAGCTTTTTACTCAAGCTATTATGGCCAAGGCATTCATTCAGAATGACTGCAATTAGATGTCAAAGAAAAAATTGTGTCACTGATATTTTAAAACAATTTCAAAGCAATTCTAAGGAGTTAGTGACTATAATTGCTCATGAAAAAAACATGCAGCTAGAATGCGTATACCTACACAGGTGTCATAACTAGTTGCACCTTATCCGTTTTAATAATGTACAATTAATAAATCACTATGTGAGTAAACATTTATGATCCTTATTATTAAACAATTAATTATTTCATAAGAATTTATTGAATGCAATATAATATACATACTTGTGCAATTTGTAATAAGTCGATTCATCAATAGTATGCAATTCAGTTTTTATTATTCATGTTTTGTTTTAGGTTCCATAAAATTTTATCTATACCTTCTTATTTATAAAATTTTCGTAAACCGGAACAAATATTGCAATGAAATAGATACTTTATTACTCTAATCACGAAACATAATTGACCGCAAGCGTACATCGGATGACAAGTGCACACGATATTTAGTGATCGATATATTGTGTAACTATCTAATAAATTAACTAAGACCTGATTCACCAGATAAGTAGCTATGTGATTTTGATATTTAAAGTCGTAGACACAGAGTCCATGTCTTAAATATGTTTGAAGGTGGTCTGTATCTGTGCGTACCAACACATCGTCGGTTTTTTTTACGTCAGCCCAGATATTCAGGTCGATCATTTAATTGGCATTGATTGATATATATAATGGCAATTATTAAAATTCATAAATTATGTTGAATGGTTTAGTAGACATATCAAATAGATGGCATACCTATTTGGAAACGTATATGGATGTACATTCATGTGATGAAGTTATTGAATCTGTTTTTGGTGTAATTTATCTCGAAATCGTTTATGACCATTTAAAACACCATTTGTACGTGATATCTCAATCGTTGGTGCTTTATAAAAGGCAATATGACTGGTATTATAATAATTTAATGATTTTCAGGGTATCCTTTCAACAGTACATGCAAATACATGATATGATGAATAGCGGCTGTCATTATCATAATAGGCATCTCATTCTACGTTTCGCTTCGTTAAAACCTCAATTAAACTACTTACGGCTAATCAAGAGCGAACGTGCGTTTTTGTGGATCGATGTTCTAGATAGATCACACATCATGCAGTTAAGTAGGGTGGCCATTAACCAGGTCTCCCGTATATCATGGATTCCCTCGATATAAATATATTGCATCGTAAAAATTTATTACTAAGTGAACGATGCTTATAATTTTTATAAATTATGATTACTTTAAACCTGTACTCCTTAGGTGGGGCTACAAGTAAAATAAATAAAAAATAACATTTTGAAAAAAAAATGGCTATTTGTGGAATGATTTTCTCGCAGTCATATTTACGAACGAGAATTGCACTAAAATACTTACAAAAATGTGTTAACATCTTCCTAAGAGATTAGCAACCACGCATCTGCATACAATTTGGTATAATGTATATTCATGGGCAGATTTTCTCCATCAAATGTCCTGCTCGTTTGCATTCCAGTCCCATAAAAAACCATACAGTGACACTTGGTCACCCTTGTTGGAAGACCTTGCATTCGTCAGTCTGCATCACTAATGATCCCTCATTACGCACCAGCTCGTGAATCACAAGTAATGAGTTTCGAAAAAATAATCCAACTTGTCCAATACTCAACCATCCCTATTAGATGAAATCAGAAAAGCTAATTAGGTATTTGTACAAGGAATGCGAGTTCCGTGATGGGTACTAGGGAGTATAGTTCCGGAACGTAAATGTTACAAAATTAAATGCAAATGACAATGTTAGAAATGCTTATTATAATACTAACACTCTTAATAGGTACAAATATGTATGATAGAAATACATATTATATTACCGTGACTGTGCATTAAAATATAAATAACTATTTCTACCCAGTCAATATATTTTAATTCAATGCGGTGTATTTATAGTTGTATGCATTTTTATAAAAAAAAATAATATTGTTACAGAAATATACTACGAAAAACAGCGCTACGATGGCTGGTACAACAACAGAGCATACCCCGACTGGGGCTCAGTCGGTAAGTGGCTATCTACTTTTGACATAAAATCTTTAAGACCAACAGCTGTCAACCAAATATCTACCACAAGTTGTGGTCATTGCGCCACACGCAGCTACTCAGAGATAGTGTTGCCCTAATGCCAAGACCAAGACTTGGATTTCGCCGTACTCAATATTCGATGTTGTAGTCTTTGATACAAGTAAAGAAAAGGAAAAACTTCTTGGCTTAAAAACCTGCACCTGTGTGGTACAATAAAAGCACCCGTTCTCTGTTTAGAGTAGCTGTGTCTAGGGTTCAAGTCACAGTTATAACCGCCAACCTTCATTAGAGGATGGCACTTAAAGAAGAATAAGTCTTTGATACTCCTACAGAAATATTCTTTATTTAATTTAAGTCCATACAGAACGACTGTAAATGTCAAATATTATGCAAGCTACCACTGGTATAAGTAGTAGCAGTAATAAGCCTGTAACCTAACACAAATATTATGAGCCACAATTTTTTGGCGTTCAAGATTCCCCCCGCGCCGCCGGGAATATTATAGCTCGAATCATTAAGCCTACTAAACAATTTTTTAAATCCTGAACTTTTTTTGCCACGTATATATCCACCCCTGTTATCAAGTTTAATACATTGTTATGTATAAATTGAGTATTGTTTTTGATACAATTAAATGGTCTTGTGTATGTGTTTTCTAAAGATCTTGAGTGAATTTAGAGCAACACTAGTCAATGAGTACTTACTCGAATCCAACTGACTTCAGCTTCTTTGTCAGCTGTCATTGTTTGAACCGACGTTAATCAAGTTTGATTTGGTTTAGCTGTTTGATTTATCGACACAACCTTGTACCAAATCTACCATTAAGATTGCGTTTTCTAAAGAACCAGAATTGATCTACATACGCCATAGAATAAAACTCTCTCTCTTTTGTTACCCAGTAATTCCCATTTACGCCAGTAGACCATGATTTAGGGTTTAGGAAGTCTGGCGATTTTGATCCTCAAGACTCACAGAGAATTCTAGTGTGCATACTTTTCAATAACTAACTGTAACAATTTCTAAATGACACTGTTATTTACATTACCTACTATCTGTAAAGAATATCTCAGCTACTAGCTGGTTTTTTCTAATTAGAAATCGACATTCCAGACCATCGCTACTGGTAGATTACATATTTGACATTCAAAAATGTTTGGAGCGAAATTCAATAAATATTTTTGATGTGAATTTGATAAGGTAAATGCTTAGTCACTAAATCGAAACAGTTTACATTATTTTAGTTTCTCATAACCAAACTTCATGGTGTTTTTCGCCATTGAAGATACAAAAAAAAGAAATGTAGTATTTCAAAACTTCATACTTTGTTTTATAATAGTCCTAACATCAACCACATACTATTTTTCCATGTAGCTATTAAAATGGAAAGTTATAGCATAATGACTTACTACAATTACAAGCACATATTTACCGTTCCTACTACATTCATATATGGTTACAATTCTCCGGACAGCATCCGTAGTTTGAACTTTCGCAAGATTTTGCACTTCCGTTCATCCATTACATCACTTTTCTTTTGAAGTAAACTAATTGCTTGTAAACTGCTTACTTTCATTTACAAACAATCACTATGAAGTATATTTTCAACAGTCGTAATTTTACTTGTAGATGTCATAGTAAAAAAATGTTTGAGATTCTTCCTTCTGTATTAGTTATTGACCTGAAGAAGAAGAAAACAATTTATGCTAATGACTAGTACTGGGCTTGGACCCAAGATTTAAGGCCTAGTTTGAAGAGCTGTATTTTATTCAATGAAGTAAAACTATGTAGTAGTAATTTTAATGTAGATGCGATCAACATACCGTTAATCTACTACAAACTGCCAAAAATCCACAATTTATATTCTACACAATGTGTAGAAATGTTTGTGTTTTAAAGAAATTAAAAGATTCGGTTACATTTTGGTCACCAAAAGTGCAAGTGACTGTTTTAATCACAAATCATCCTTAAAATTCATTGTTCCTCTAAACGGGACGATCAAGTTACCTTAAATCATTGTAAAAGCTGACTTGAGACAGAGCCTTTAATTTAATACACTTATTAAATAAATTTGACTACTTTCGAATATTATTTACAATGGCTTGAGATCGCGTGTGAATGGGTATGCGATCGTGCACGGTAAATGGTTACTTAAGGGGTACTTATATTTAACACTGTTATTAATGGTCATTATTGACACTTATACCACCCCCTCTGTCAGAAATGTTACACAATTATAGTCAACCATGACAAATGCGTGGGAGAGCGGGGTAATTTTAACCGAGCCGGAGTTAACAAAAATATACTGCAAGTAAAATCAGCATCACATAAAGTATCAGCTTATACTGTCCCACTGCAGGGCAAAGGCCTCCATCATAGAAATCAAGTTATCGCTACTATGATGGGATTAAGGCTTAATCACTACGCTTGCCTAATGCGGATTGGTGAGCATCACATTCTAGACATTAATTAAAAAACCTTCATAAAATCATTATTATCGATGATACTACATACCTACATACATAGCACTAAATGAACACCTAGATAGGGTACAAAATTAATTCACACAACTATTCGAAGTTCAAACATCTAAGTTTTATAACTTAGATGTTCCTCCTTTCTTATTGAATCAATAGTCAGTAACAAATATTACAATGATAGCAATAAGTTACATGTTAAGAAAAAGTATATCTTCTTAAAATAATCTCGCTATCATCTATAGTTTCGAATAAAAATCAACTCACCTAGGTCTCCCTTATGAATCCGTACTAGTGAAGATGACTACATAACTTCATGTCATAATATATTATATGTCTACTTCAGTAACAGTACATAATACCTACGAGTATCATAATTATTATCTAAAGTAAAATGTTAAAGATACTCCGATATTGGTCAACAGCTGGCGGTAAAAGTAATCTCTGATCTTTTTATTATGATCGAAAGTTTGAAACCTATTAAATTAAATTTTATGACGTCCACGATGGAAAGCAAGTACAGACAGTATCTTTTATGAAAGCAATGAGGTACATACATACCGTAAATCACAGTCACTTATATAAAGTTATACATCGTTGGATTTTAATCGTTATACCTCTACAGTAATACCTACATTACTTTACTATTTTGTAGTAAAATATCAGCCTATAAACTGTCCCATTGCAGGGCAAAGACCTCCATCATAGGAATCAAATTATCACTACTATAATGGGATTAGGCTTAATCACCACGCTTGCCTAATGCGGATTGGTGATCACAAACCCGAGCTATGTTCGAAACATTTTAAACACACTTTTGCTCGACCCGGGAATCGAACCCGAGATCACTACCCGGTACTTAAACCTGCGTTGGCCTACTGGTTTAAGTAATGGATTAAGTACTATTTTGCAATATTTGAAAAATGAGAGGTTTTAATCATGTTTTTTTTTTCAGACAACATGTTTTTGTTGAACAGTAAATAAACAATGATCAGTTGGCGTATATCCTCGTTTTGTTCTGTGAGGTTTATAATGAAGAAAGTTAACATAAGTAACGAGAGTACTTTTTAAAAGTAAACAAAATCAACTCATTCCTCCATCCAATCCAAATTATTCAGTCGATTTTCAAATTTTTTAACTTCCGCTGTACCCATTTTAGTGACAATTGTTGAAAAATCTTTTTCTAAACTCTGAATGATATCTACTTCAGTTAAGGTTTAATTCATATAAGTTCATTATTTAAAAAACAGATTTTTGATCCATAATACTGTGGTCTGTACATTTCCAATGTAACTGTATCACACAAGTATCGCGGTTATGGTAACTTGATCGGCGTAAATCTACAGAGAAAAACTGCTTTAACTCATTTTGCGTTCACAACTGGATCAAATACCTACTGAAAAGGCAATACACCGGTTACAGTTGAAGCAATCAATAAACTTGTTTATTGTAACATTTATTGTCGTATAAATAAATAATAAGTTATGTTGCAACCATGGTATAAATACCCAATAACACAAACTTTTTAACGAGAGTCGCTTTGAGAGTGCTTGCCCGCGACGTCATTTGATATTTATTAATTTTAATAAATTTAAGTCACTCAATGACAAAAAAATATCTGCCTTAGTTACCACAGAAACGTATGTGATTTTGAGACTTACTTTATACATATTTTTCGAGTCAAAACTACTCTAAACGTGGCGTTCAACGTTACGTCAAACTAGATTTCGGCCTACACTTGTGAGAAAATGTGTAAAAAAAATAGTAAAATAAAAATAGTAAGATAAAACTTTTGAAGTCATCATTGGAAAAGTAAATGGGATTTAAATGGTTTCCTTAATTCTTAGCAGGATCCACCTGCTTTGAAATGAAGAAACCATTTAAAATATTATAAACTTTACCAAGACATCGTTCAATGTCCTTGATCTTCAATAAACTTCTTAATTAAAAATTTGACATGACAAGTTGCTTAATTGTTAATAAGTTCATGCTCTTTAAGTATTAATGGCTTACTCTCGTCTTCAACACTAAAGGTGACCACTTATCACATGCCATCGCCGCATACGGCCAGATTGACTTTGCGAGAGCTCCCATTATCCCATTTATGTTTTATGATGATATTACTGAGATTCACTTTAAAATTCGTAATAATATAAAGACTTAATTAAGTATCTTAGCTGGAATCGAGGTCCAAAATGGCCCCAGAAACTACATTTTCCTGCACACATGATTGGGCATGATTGTAGTTTAGACTGTATTGCTAGTACAGACTTTCGATACCTGTGTAATGTGTATTTATAAAGAGTTAATTTCTATAAAGAACGACAAATATTAAGGTTAACGCAATGTAATCGACTCCCAGCGCCATCTATTGATATAGGTTGAAACTAATACCCCGAAACGAAGTAAGAGCGGGCCACTAGTATGATAGTAAGATTTATGATGTTTCTAACATCACCATAATTAGGACAATATTAAATTTGCAATTAATCAAGCAGGCTTTTGCAAACCTTAGTAGTTATGGTTATTTTCTGGCGATCAAATTATTTCACAAGTGTAAAATATAGTTTAAAAAACAAGTCAATGAAATTAATTCAGACTGTATTAATTATAAAAAAGTTGTAAAATTTTGCGAACGTTCAACCATAAGTCATTATATTTCATGAATTCAAATTAATTTGCTCTGAATAGCAAAATCTAATTAACAAACTGATTATAAAATTAGATAGCGAAGGTCGTATCTGGGTGCCATCTTTGATTTGAACACGTATTAAAAATAGTTAAGTTTTTGATGTGATAACGATTAAAAAACAATTTAAAACACTTCGTACATCTTTAAATGATTCCCTTATTATATATATTTTTTAATTGCTATGAGCACTATCTTCTAGTAGTTATTAATGTTTTAAAACAACTATTCGACGAGACATCTTGGCCTTGGTTATTTCGTCATTCCACTCATTCTTTACCAGAAAGACATTCCGCCGTTGTAAGAGACTGAAACCTACGAGTATGAGCTCAAATTGATAATGAGAACTAAATCATATTAGAACTCCCAAATCAAGACCAAACCGCACAGGACGCAATACTCGATCAATACTCCAGCGATTTACATAACACTTTGATAAGTATGTAGATCACAAGTAAGTTATCTTAATGAGCTAGATCGGTTCGCATTCTTGACCCACCTGGTGGAAGGTGTAATTGACGGAGATGCCAGGCGATTGCGAAAGGGCCGCTAATAGAATACAAGGTTGGAGGTAAATAAATATATTGTTTACACTTCTTTAAGTTTAAGAATTTGAAGAATCTATTTTGACACCTATTTTCAAATCAATCGCTCGCAAATCAAAATACGTGTTTGAAGGGTACAAAAAATAATATATATTTTCTACGCAAACTTAGAGAGACTTCGACTTAGGGACTTCAAAACAAGAACGTACCCTTTCTAAAAGGCTGACAACGCATCGCGGTGATTACTCACCAACAGGTAACCCACATGCTCGTTTGTCGCCTCCAGTATAAAAAATTGAGAAAGTACAGCATGTAGGTTTGTGAAGGTTCGAAATTCAGATACGAATAATGTAACCAATTCATACCTAACACTAATAGACATATTATTTATTTATTCACCACACCAATGATGATACACGGTGAAAATCGAACCTTTGGAGCCAGGGTTACTGCTAAATGTGCAATAAACCATTACAATAATGAAATATAAAACAATATGGGTGTACTTTCCAGGCAAATGCACTATAAAAGACATACGGAAAATCTCTCTAAGGAAAGACATCAACGCGTCAATTGCTATACGTATGTGTACGACCCTCGTTTGCAAGCCAATGTTAAACATTAAAAATCATCTTAAAATTAAAGTTTGAACTAACATTTTAATCACATTTAAAGTCGGCTCGACCGGTGTGAAAAGGGGGACTGGAGGGGAAAAGGGGTTTCAAAGGTTGGCAGCGCACTTGTGACTCCACTAGTGTTGCAGGTGTCGATGGGCGGCGGCAATCGCTTACCATCAGGGGATCCGCGTGCTTGTCCGCTTGCTCGCCACGTGTCACATATAAAGAACAATTTTTGCATCACAACATAAAAATGTCACTAAAGTTTTTATTACCTAAACAATCACCCAAGCTGGTGGTTGATTGCCCTATCTTTCTTCTTTTAAATTATTTTATTTTTCATACTGTAGTAAACTTTAATTTGTAATATAGTCGTAACTTAAATAAACTGGTTAACGTGAACGGATAGCAACCGCACGTTCCAGTTCTAGTTCGTAGAGAACGTCTTTTCCATGAAATACATTTATTTATCGTAAATAACCTTTGTAGTTATAATAAATATCAAATAAGGGCCCACTCACATTAAAAATGCTTTATAGCAATTCAACGTGAATTTATGCTTGGGAATTGCTAGCATCATTTTGGCAGTCATCGTATACCAGTAGGCTGTTGCTGTATCAGTGACTGACATTGCATCAAGCAGTGAACTCGTGATCTACAAAATAGATCACATGCCTAGATAAAGTCTTATTAATCTGTTAACCACCGTTGCGCAACTCGCCGATGGCGATCTTAATCCATTCACTTGACAACATATCAGTACGGGCATACACTATACATACAGGTAACGTATACTCGTAGACGGAACTTACTTACGATTGTATGTTTTAATCACCGTAGCTACGAGCTTAGAGCTAAGTAATGAAGTCATATTATCATACTCAGATAAAAAACATCTACAGTATTTTCGAGTGTACCACTCGCAATATTAAGTTAATATCGAGACCCTAAACGACCGATATGAAGTCGAATTACATTCTGTACCTATGGAAACTGTAAAGTGTATTTAGCGACATATTAAATTCATGAATTAAAATTTTATCTTGGCGGGACCAATTTATTACTAGCTACACAACGTTAAACAAATTTCAAACGTTTTACTACTAGGTAACTAAAAAGTGACAACACTTCATTATAATTTAATTTTGTGACTGTGCCTGTTACAAGAACAAGTTTGCCTATAAATAGCGGACTTGTTATACTTTTCTAAATAACATGAATTTATAAGATGATGATGATTTTATGTTTATAAGGTTAATCTTCTTTCATCTATACTATTTATAAAGAGTTTAATTATTATAGACAACGACAGTAACCTTGTCGTTAGGTGAACCGAAAAAGCGAACACTTACGCGATTTAATCGACACTTAGCATCATCTTGAATTGAATGGGAAACCAATGCCACAGATTATATAATAGTCGAATATCCCGAAACGGAGTGAGGGCGGGCCAATAGTAATAAATAAATATTGATAATATACGAGACATGTGACTCGAATAGCATTAAGCTCAGTAGAGCACCACACCTGTTTAATACTCGAGACATTTCTTAGGGTCCGAAGGGCGCATGTCGCAACACTCGGAATTGCATCAGTAACAACCTAAAATTAAATTAGTTAGACAAACATTGAATAGCATTGAGATAATAGCCCGATGATTTATCGACCCGTGAAAAATGGCTTACTCGGCGCGCCGCAGCGTGAGTAATATACTTGATTGAGGATCGATAATCGTTGTTAGAGCGATAATAACAATTATGAGTACAATTTACGAAGGTAGAAAACGTTTTGTGCCGTCGGCTCGGGCCGAAATCTCCTTGTTCCTAATTCGTTATTCATGGAGGTATATTGAGTGAGCATTGCGCCATCACATCGGCACCGCCGCGTCACGAGCTCATGTTCAATTATTCGCCAGCCCATCTCCGTGGAGCCAACCATCAATCACGAAGCGCCAGAATCCATGCCTCTAAGGAGATTAACACGAATGTTCGTAAATAAAGCAATTATTTCTATAATGCTGTCGAAAATGGGCAAAACTGCGTAGTTATTCTGTTTTATAGAGAATATGCATGCTTACTCATAACATTAATGAAAATAACTTTATTATAATAATCTCTAATGTCCATAAAGTGACCTATAGCTCTTATATTTTAGGCAAATGCAGATAATTTTTGGCGGTCGTTATAGAAACCTTCGCTTTATGTTGTACTAGTGGTCCGCACTCACTTTGTTATGGGACGCAATTTTGCTATTAGTTGCAATCTGTACCAATAGATGGCGCTGAGTGTCAATTGCTAGCGCGCTAGTGTTTCGAATTTTCAATCTGTATACGATACTTATTTATCGATGTCTATAGAATTAATCCCTTTCTAAATGGTATTATATTTCAGTCAGATACTAAAATTAACATTAATGGGTAAATACCCCTCGATTGAAGTTGCTTGCATAATTGACAGATTTTCCAGATTTACGTTTAAACGTGTAAATAAATCACACAGTTTTATGATTTCGAGAGGCTTGGCCAATTAAGAGCACATTATCATGGATAATGTTATTTACGTATACCTACATGTTTTACGACGTTGCAGGACATGTAAGCTTTTGATGATTTTGGAAAATGAATGTTCCATTTAAGGTTATAGGTAAAACTATCCTTAAATTAAATGTTCGTTTAAAAAACGACATGTGTGAAAATTAGCCGTTATTTAATAACTCCTAGGATAATACCACACACGTTGTATTAAAAATGTAAAAAGTATAAGGTACATTCCAATTCTTTTGTCTCCCTTAAATTTTAAGCCAATTTAATTAATAGTATTATACATAAACATACATACAATCTCTAGAACGAAATCATTAAAATATTGTTTAATAACATTGAGCTACTTAGGTAATACGGAATCGAGTCAATGTATGAGATGTTGTAAGAATGTATGTATGTATAATATTAATAGTTGTTAGGTATGTACCTATGCCTCATTTGAGCAATTATACTAATTACATAATGTATTTCTGGTATTACTAAAAGTGTTGTAATGCTAACCAAATAAAGACATTGATGAAAATAATTTACCACGTCTGATTTGTACTTGTCCAAATAATTAGCGGACAAGTGGTTTTGGTAGAGCATAATTACATACCTTTAGCGATCCGCATTCCGTAGCTTAAGGCATCTTGTTATAGCCGTATTGCTCTGAAAGAACCTATAGGTACATTGTTCGAGAATTCCAAAATAATGAATGTAGCAGGATGTGGAGTAAAATTACAAACCGTAACAACTTTTATACCCGTAGTGACAGGATACAGTTAACCTTGGAGATGGGTAGGATTCTTTATAGTAACAGGTGAATCACTTACTGGTATGTGTAATATTAATACATTTACATTTCACGGTCTGCGCAAAAAAAGATGAGTACGTTTTTTTATAAATAATAAACAAACAGACAGATATTGTGTGTCTGTTTGTCTATTATTCAAACAATCAGGTTAAGTATGGACTTCGTTCTTTTATGTAGTTTGACATAATTTTAAGTTTTGGAAGGTAAGTATACTTTCTGCGAAAAGTTTGCACCCACCATGGAAGATACTTATTTAAATTGCAGAATGCTGTAAAAACTTGCAACCACCAAACCATACTCAATAAATTTTTGAGAGGCGATATATAAATAATTTATTGATCGTAAATAAAAGAATTTCTTTTTCTTTCGTGACACGAATCTTATTTCCACATTAAAATATTTATATTCAGCTTGTAATTGCTTATTTTTAAATGCCTACAGTTAAAAACTTTTTCAATACGTTGTTTGTTTCGAGCATCATAAGTATTGTGCTGTTACTGACTTCTCACTAGGGGTATGAAAAGTAATAGTTGTCGAGTAAGTCATGTAAGAGATCGCGCGTCTGATTGGTGCCTAATTAAAAGCCATAAGATGACATGCATTATCATGATTGGGCCAGTTTCGCAATCTGGATGTATGAAGTGAGAGGGTCGCAATCACATTTTTGGATCTGGTGAAAGGACCCCATCACTTATCGTACTTTAAAATTCACTTAACTCCCAGTACTTCAAAGCTATAAAAATTAAATTTATTTAGGAAATCACAGCTTCAATCTATCGTCTTTTGTCTTTCTCGCTCTCGCGTATTATGCTGAACGAATAATAAATCCTATATCACCGTTTCCACATTTATGTTTAGAAAAATCACTGTGGAATCACACATAAATATTTTCTTACTTATTTCGAAAGACATGATATCAACAAATATGTACTCGCAGTGATGTCAGCTTAATGTTTTCAAGTTAAATTTCATATCTAATTATTTTAACCATTTTTTTTATTCTAGCACAAGTCACCTTTATTCTAACCGAACACTTCATCTTACTTTCATCTTATCGTCTACCTCACTTGTAATAACTTACATAAACAAATGAACAGTTTTATTCTTGCGCTATTATTCCTTATAACTGAGTACATTCTCTTCCCGTCACTTTTCAGTGTCCATACATACCCATGTATATATAGGTATGTAACATGCTCCGCTCGCTTTGCCGTCTATAATTTTGCTCCGGTTTCACGCAATTCCCTTTTGCAAACTGACAAGAAATAATGACGATCAAATTATGCACCTTATATGTACCTTTGTTATTGCCGAAAAAGTGAGGTAATATCTTCATCAATCAATCACACACGTCAGCGGTACTCTTTTATTCAGACACTGAATAAATAAACACCTACTTTAATATGTATTGAAATTCGAAGTATTGTGACAGGTAAATAACACGGTTTTTATTAAACTACTTGTAATATTTGGCCACTTAGCCACATTGACCCTAAATGGCGTATGCAGGTAATCTTTTTGTCGCACGAAGATATATGTGAGCAACATTTTGTGTAATAATGCATTTTTAATAAGATTGAGCTAATAATGCCACGATAGAGGGCTTCTAGAGATCACTCAGGAGTTGCGTGTAGAAAACACAACGAATTAGGGAACTGGACGATCTAATGAAAACTGCAGATTTTTGAAGCAAGTCAACAATCGACTTTGCCGAGTTTCTGTGCCAGTAAACCCTCCTATGTCAGATAAGAACGATAAAAGTATATAAGTAGTCAGTATAGAAATGCGCCTTCGCCCAGGCAGGGAGACGGTTGAATTAGCTACCAGTTCGGTCTGTTCTTTCTTTTTCTTATTTTTTTGTACTGCCAATCCTAGGCTTGTAACTTGTGGTCATTATTCCGGTGGCATGCATTGCTTACGCGATGTAAAAATGCAAAATGACATCTACCAGAATAAAGACGAACCGCCTGCCTATTTGCTTTGTATAGTCAGTCTACAGCTTGCTGGACGTAGACTTCATTCATGTCTCTATCTCAAGTGATCCCCGTCCAGTCGCTGACAATAGCCTAACTCCACTTCAAGACACCTCTGCTCTAAGATTTATCTACTCAATCAATTCAGCCAAAAAAGTTATTGTCAGTTTTGTGGCAAACGTGGTCAAACCAATATCATGTCAGCATTTTCGCTCAATCGTCGGGTTATCTAAAGTTTTTTTGCCGCCGAGCAATGATAAATTTGTGAACTCCTTTTAAAGAAATCAATACTCGTTGTAAAAGTCAACCTAATCGATATCGACAGACATACGGGCACCGATAAAGGCTAAATGCATTCACATAGTAACGGTGGCAAGTTTACTCTGACACAAACAGCCGCGCAATCATCAGTGAGTGAATAACAGCCATCGATATAATTTGTTCATGTAACTCACCGATCTTTATGATAAAGCCGAACGTGAACATTCACTTGTGATGTTGTTGGACTTCAAAGAGTTCAAATATGGCTATCGCCTGAAATTGTGAACATTACTTATGATACTTGTATGACCAAAAACCAAGTCATGTTTACTTCCTTTTGAGTTATTGTTCTTATCTGATTGCAAAATATTACACATTAAACCAAAAATAATTAAAGCCAAAATAACAGAAATTGTTAAAAAATATTCACACACAAACGATTTCCATTCCAAGAAATGAAATGAAGCATTTTTTTTATCCTAAGTAATAACAACGAATAATAGCCAAGTATATTTTATTTAACTATCTATCTACATCACAATTTTTCTTACATGTCAAGATTTAACCACTTTTAATAAATCACTAACTGATATTGACGTTTGCTTTACTCGTATGGAGGCATCAAATATTTCTTGAATCGACTTTTCGAAATAATTTGAAAACAATTTATATGCCCTATTTAAAAAATACTACATCTACTACGATATTGCAATACATATAGATACGATTACGCTGTGTTGTCAACTATGTAATCTTTCTCTGGTAACTCGCTAATGGGTTGTCAACTGTGTGTTTGATGTTCGTCAGACAAAGAGTTAATTAAACCACGTTCTTTAGTCAACAAGTAATGGTTGTTTCCTAAACTTGTCCCGTGTCAGGATGCGTACATAATCAGCCTATGATTGATCGGCTCAACTCTTGTTACACTATGTAACGAATAGGTACTTTCTTTATTAAATTATCATGATGATAACTTTCACTGAAAGGAAGAGTGATTAATTATTACAAAGACAGCTAACATACACAGCGTGAGAAAAAAAAACTTGTAGGTCTCTATTAGCTTAAATGAGTTTTGTTTTTGTAACGCTTTTAACTGTTTTTTCCAACTTATGCCTTTTCGGACGGTATCGGAAAAGAAAGATGGAACAAGCTCACATCTACAGAATTCGGCTCTAAACCGGGATCCACAAGCGAGTATAGGGGTTAGGGAAATCTTTCCTAAAAGTTGCATTTTAATATTTTTATTTCTTCATTCAGCGTCAAAAATTCAACTAGGTACTTAATAAAAATGAACATAGAAACAGTGGATTATGTCGGCAAATGATTGAAAAATGGGCGGGTATGCGCTGAGATAACGATGAAAAAGAACAACATTTTGGCATGTTTATTTATTTTGTTTCTTAATTTCTTGCCTTTATTTTCAGCCAGTCGACTCACGCGCAAGTCGCCGGCGTCGTACGCAGACGGCGTGTACATGATGGCGGGGACCGACCGGCCGGGGGCCAGGGCACTCTCCAAGCTCTTCATGAGAGGGCAGGATGGACTTCCCTCGCTAGCCAACAGAACCGCACTTCTTGCATTCTTCGGTAACAATAAACTTTTTATTAACACACTCATCTCATTTTTCTAAAGGGCCAGCAACGTATTTACAACTCGTCTGCTTGACTAGATGTCTTTACGGGGCGTTGATCACTTACCATCAGGAACAACATA
This sequence comes from Cnaphalocrocis medinalis, assembly GCA_014851415.1. Lineage (NCBI taxonomy): Eukaryota > Metazoa > Arthropoda > Insecta > Lepidoptera > Crambidae > Cnaphalocrocis > Cnaphalocrocis medinalis. The sequence continues at coordinate 13,269,371 of CM026285.1, forward strand.
CTCAGTTTTCTCCTTTTCCCAAAAAAATATTCTCATAATATCTGTTTGTTAACCATTGTGTCAAATATAACTAAACAACGGACATATTGTAATCTAAATAGACTATTAAACTTTGACTTTGATACTCATTATTTTAGAGACTCTAAACAAATCTACCACAAAGACCTTGATGGCCTATTTCTGTACCAAAAGTCGTGTAGGCTTTAAAAGAGAGAGGAAATCGTAAAGATTCCATTGGTTGATACTGGCGACATAAGTCATACAAGGAATGCAAAGGTGTTACCGAGACAGACAATTAAAGACAAAAACATTCATAAGTGTTCTCAAAGAACATACGATTTTCATTTTCGAAATTCATAACCACTTCAATTCCCTTGGTCATGTTATAAAAATAGCATTCTTCTTCTTCTTCGTTTCGTGACGATGGCATTAAGTAAAATACTCCACCCAATAATCCGCCACGCACAATGGCATTAGCACTACTTGCCTATGACCAATTTTTGTTCACATACTTATCAGGTGCTACTTCATATGGAAAATCAGTTTTGAATTACAGATAAGGAAATATCATACATAATCCTAACCAAGTTTATAATTCCGCATGTCTTTGACCATGACGCAATCGATTGGGGGAACAGAAGTTCACTGTTCGCAATTGCGTGCTATATTTATACTTATACATAACATACAATTCGTACTCTAAAATATTCATGCATACCTAATTATGTAAGTAATACACCTACGCCATGGTGTAGACCGTAATGTGTATTTTGTTACTGGAAAATAACGGAACTGTTTGGTATTTATTTAAATTTAAATCTCGGGTGTCTTGGGTAACTAGATATTATTCATACTATATCATAGGTCACTCAGAGAAATGGAAATCTTATTAAATAAGGTACAAGAAATACATGCAGGTCGAATTTCGCATGTGTTCGTAAATCCCAGGAAACCAACATGTTACTTAGTTAACAGTTTAAAAATATCAAACAAATCAAAAATGGTGTCGGTGGGTTCGGTTTGGTACTTACTTTAGTGCTTTAACTCACTTACATGACAAATTACGTCACTAAAATCATAGTGAACAGTTATGACATAGTAAGGCATCAAATTATAAATCATGTCACTTAGAGTAAACCTATCATATTGACTAATCAGGAGTCAGAATCATAAAACTCGGGTACTACTTGACACTCAACTTCCGATAAGCCTTCGGAGAATTAAATGAGCTTCTTCCTTCCCAGGTCAAGTGGTAACTGGAGAGATCGTGATGGCATCCGAGTCGGGCTGTCCCATCGAGCACCATCGCATCCCTGTTGAGAAGTGCGACCACATGTACGACCCGGAGTGCCAGGGCGCGAAGCATATGCCCTTCGTGAGGGCCGCCTACGACCGCAGCACAGGACAAAGCCCGAATAGCCCTAGAGAACAGGTAATTGTAATAACTTGTCCGAAATATAAATAATAGGTACTAACGTTTCGAACCATAACACCACCGCAAAATAGGCCAAAATCGATTAGCAAGATTTCACCTATACATAAACACTTGTCAGTGAACATAGCAGCATTTAATTCCATGTATAACCTTACAAATTCCCCATCAAAAGACGTATCAACATAGAAGTGTTGTAGAATGGACCACACATGACCATTAAGATTCCGAAATCGATTAAGGCACGCGATGTGCTCGTTCGCATCCGAATGTACATCTCTGGAGGTGGCAGCAATTAGTTCACAGAAGTGATGATGTCGGTCACGCCACTTAGCGAATGGGTGAAGGCAAGTTGCTCCCTGATGGTTCACTCAAGTTGAACTAAAATTGAAAAAAAAAGTTGACATAAACAGGCGCCCCCCTTGTTACAAAACAGCAACTAAACTCATTCATAATTAAAAAATGATACAGTCACTTTTATAAACGTGAGAAATAAAAGTGACAACATTTGTTTTAAACCAAGACTAACTTTGCATCTTGTTTTGTAATATAGGGTGAATGTTATTAATGTCTATAGAAGCAAATAGGTAAATTAATGCTTAAATGATAGAGGTTAAGAAACCATCTTCATGATAAACAAACGAACAGCTTTACCTACAGTAAGCGATTAACTGATCATCGAACTAGGTCGTCGAATTTAATTCAATTGAATCAGTAGCGTAAGCAGAATTTTCACTCTCCAAGTCAAAATCATTTAAGTCAGCACATTCAGTTGACTCAATTGGCCTAAATGAAAAATGTTCAGATTTAACTAAAATAAATTAATCTAAATCCAATCATATTCTACATGAACTAGGTATTGAAAAAGGCGAGAATGATTAGTTCTTAACTTGAGTGAACTGTTTTGCACAACATCTACACCGGCAGATTGTATCGATTGACCCGAAACGGCAATCGATATAATCGCTTGCCGCTAACGAGCTGGGATGCGCCTGCGCTACCACACGTGTGCCGATGCTTATCTAAAGGACGAATACAAGGCGTTGTAACAAATGCCAGTTCTTGAAACTTCTGTGTATGTAAGGCATTAACTAATACAAAACCATGAAAGAGTCCTATGATGTTAAAAAAAAAACATTTTATACACTATGGCCCTTTGCATTTCCTTAATAGCAAAAAAATTGTACCAAGAATAAACATACAAAATTACCAAAAAGTGTAGTTTGAGAGACGAATTACATGATGCAAATTTCAAAAGGAGTATTGTCTAAATTGATGTGTTTACTGATGCATCCTGTATAAAAAGTAATTGTTATGGGTGACCTCTCTCGCTTAAGGATCATATACCATTAAAAAAGTCGTAACTCTCTTATCTTGCCGCTCAGGTCAAGTAACTTTGTATTTTGTTCCAAATTAAAACGTGACTTGCAGATATGCACATCCTTTAAACCATTTACTTCCATTCGTTTCTTGTCTAGAGGACATAAATGGAACCTTGAGTGCATCCTGCACTCTGCTTTATCAGATTCTTAAGTGATTTCTTTTTTTATGTTAAGTTATGTTCTATAATATCACTTTAAATAAAATCGTGATACTTTTATTTTCGTTTTTAGTAGTGACGCAATGAGACTTAAACGTTTTATGCGAAATACATTTTACTAATATTAATATTTTATGCTCCTATATATTTCTTGTTAAAATTATTTTGCGGAATCGTTCACTAGTTACGATAAAAATATTGATGCAACTACATTGTTCTCGTGACCTTTATATACATTCTGGAACCCTCCACATTACATCAACAAATGCCAATCATAATTTAATTAATATTAATTGAGCATCACGATTTACCCATAAGTTGGGTCACCATGTCAAAAAAAGATAAGATAAATAAGATAGAGCAGATGAATAAATATTTACCCATATAATCAGCCGTCTCATCACACTTAAACGTACTTAAACATTTGACGGTCATGATTATGTAAACATGCATACTATTAAAGATAGGTAGGTATTTAGTTCCATAGTGATCCTACAATTTAATATGTGGCATAGAGGTATAAGTTTTTGTTCTTAAACCTTATCAAATTATTGTAGCCACTGTATCACGGAGTTATACTTTTAGGTTAATTAATATATTTCAGTTAACTAAGTTTAGAGGGTATCAGGGTAAGGGGTTGGCAGCACATATTCCCATATGTGCTGCCAACCCCTTGCCCTGACGGCAACCGTTTACCATCAGGTGATAATATATCTGTTCGTCTACCACATAACACGCAATAAAAATTATACTTTTCTTTTTTTAATTATATATAAAGCTTTTTAGACCAAAAGCTAAACTGAAGTTAGCCTAGCTATATATTGATAATCTTCAATATGCATTGTGATTTGGATAAACTTCAAATTTGCGTTAGCTAAGCAAGCTATAAACAAAGTTAGTTCCGCTCTCATAATACACAACCGACTTTATACTGTTATTCTATTTTTTATTGGATTAGAAATAACTTGAGGTCGAATTCCGACTTGTTATACCCATTAAGACAGGTCTGTAGCCTAGTTGCAATAATCTTAGAATTCATGATGCGTCTATAGATTGACTGGTATGTCACTTACATGCTATTGGAATCGATACTTAACGTACGTGTTAGATCGTTAATTCATCTGTAAATGCTACAAGACATTTCATAAAGATTTACAAGGAATTAGATTTATACGTGTTACGATGCAGATTACATATTTCACGAAACGGAGGGACTAGGTAAATGCCCTTTGATGTAACCTTAGATACTCGTAGCTCCGGCTTGTTGACAAAATATGTGCACGAACAATTATGTAGCTGTTGTAGAGTAAATACTTATTTGTTTCTATAACTCTCTGCAAAAAAAAACTCGGTATGTTAAAAAAGTATGTTATAGTGAAATGCCGAACTAACGAAGATCATTTTTAGACAGTCAAGATATTTAGTAAAGGTGTTTTAGGTATAAGTTTGACTGAATTTTCTAGGCTAGTTAAATTTATTAGTAGCGGTGCGACAATTGGTCAAAATCTACGTTAGATTGAGTTTCAGCCTGTTTCATATTAGGCCAGCACCCACGAGCTGGATTTCCCCATGGAGAACTAAAAAGGGGTCTTAAAAATACTTTGTTATATTCAAGCATTCACCCGGCGAGATGGACCAAAATCGTCACGCAGTGGCAGCCTGCAGATGGCCGTCGCCTAAAAGGGCAGACCTAAGAAAAGATGGCGTGACGATTTAGATCATCACTCCCGGGACTGGGAAATAACGGCAGCAAATAGGCGCCAGTGGAAGACCTTAAGGGAGGCCTTTGCCCAGCAGTGGGATCAAGCAGGCTAAAAAAAATATATTCAAGCAAACGTAATACAAAATACTGATAAAGTCTGAGGTTAATGATTACCAAAATTATTATAACTGATATACTGCTAAGGAGAGCACGAAACAAAAGATTACGGATAATTTCCATTTGTGGACCTTTGTTAAATATTCTGCTAAACTTATATTTTATCTTTCTACTGCACGAGCCGCTTAGCGCTTGTAGCAACTGCTGAGTCTGAACCTTTTTGGCAACAACTTCTTATGTTTTTGTCTTATAAAATGTGTTATGGTCAATAATTGTATTCTTATAATGTCATTTGTTCCAGATAAACCAAATGACGTCGTGGATCGACGGCAGCTTCGTGTACAGCACGAGCGAGGCGTGGGTGAATGCAATGAGGTCATTTCAGGTGCCATCCAGCAGCCACGCCTGCCTCTTTACGTACATTTCTATGCTAATATCTTAACTCATTGTAATCTTCTTATCTCACAGAATATTTTTTGTCTTGTTTTACTACCTAAGTCGTATTTTACAGGACAATTTACAAATTGAACTTTTAACGGTCGAAATGTCTTTAACACGTCGACAGTCTATGCATCACATGTGATGCATTACTTAATATTTTAGTTGTGCATCAGTGATGCATGGACTGTAGACATGCTTGGTTTAATAATAGGATAGGCATGCTCTCATGATCCACTACTACTACATATTTTAGATAACTTACACTGATTTTTTAAACATTTTTAGTTAAACAACTATTCATTGATATCATAAATTACTTTCTTGTTCGTCTTTTCTTGGGTTCAAGGTTCTTCCTTTATAATTTAAAGACAACCTGTAGGTACTATATTCTTTAAAACCTATTTATTTCTGAATATAAATGGGGCATTTACGATAATTTACACCTTCAAAACCAAATCATAGGTATTACGACACATTCAAAGCCAATTTATTGGTGCAAATTAAAAATTAAGGTATCTTTTTCAACACGACCGCAAGTGGTAGATAATTATCAATCAAATATGGTTAAATTATAGAGACAAATGAAGCCGTAATATGACAGGTGATTGAAAACCACAACCAGCTGTGACACGCCCCAGTAACCGAGAGTCGCTCACGCGTGATAACTTCAAACTTGGTTTACGTCAAATTTGGTATTGCAGAATGGGAGCCTGGCCAGTGAGGGCGGGATGCCGCTCAAGAACACTAAGCGAGTGCCGCTCTTCAATAATCCAGTGCCGCATTACATGAGAATGCTAAGCCCGGAAAGACTTTTTTGTAAGTTTCTTGCCTAAATTTTTTTGCAGATTTACATCAAACTACATTTTATAGTACGTATGCTAGTGACGATGCGGCTATGATATTACCAAAATAGGAGGTACTACTTGGATCCGAGCAGCTCAGGATCAGATATTTTGGAATAAACGAAACGTGGCCTATACTCAGCAGTGGATGCATCCTGGCTGATGATGATGATGATTCTAGTGATCCCAGTGAACTTGGTAAACAAACTTCTTGTTTACCTCTTACACGTGTACGATTGATATACAAGTATTTGTTTCAAAGAGCATATTTAGTGTACGCGAGTCGAGTGCACGCAATGTATCTTTTACAAATAAAAGAAAAAAGTATATAGTAGCTAGAGCCTTTTTCTTTCGTAGTCGGACTACCCGACATTAACGTCAGGTAATAAAGTCATCAAGATTAGAATGCCACCATTCGTTCCCAACCAACTAACGATGAGTACGATTACGCTAATGAAAGCGTAGATGTAAATGCTGGGCATTATAAGACCCGATCTGATCTCGGCACAATTAACTTCGAAGCCGGTGGCTGCACTTCCTACTCTTTTGTTTTGTTTGAAATTAGAAATTTAATTGATCTTTGAATAAATTACTTTTATGTTAGTTGTTTTTATGTAGTAGGCAAGAGTTTTAACTACCGTAATGCGTCAGCACACTACTAACAGACATGGTTAAAATAAATGTTTTTTAATAAATGAATGAATGGTTTATACTAAGATACAATACTTGATTAAATTATGGAGGCCTTTGCCCTGTAATGGGACAGTATATAGGCTGATACTTACTTAGTAAGATACAAATGACCCAAAGGGTGGCTGTTAGAGAATGCCTCATGTCAATTAGTTATTATATCACTAGCCTATTGTATCATTTTTTGTGCAATAAAGTTTAAAATGATAATAAATCCATCATAAAAATACTCACAACAACTTTCTATTGATTTCTCCTCAAAACAAGCAAAATTCTACGAGTTCAATGTCATGACGATACTATTACGAGTAGGTAAAAAATTGTAAACAAGGGCAAAGGCCATTTAACACATACTGGGTACCGGTTGACCGGGTACGTTTTTACTCGTTGTTTAGTTAATAGGAATGCAAAGATTGCGACACATTAATTTCCAAATAGAATCAACTCCTAAAAATACGTAACTTTGTTTACAAACATATACATAGTGCGTCCTTTTTTATATGAAAGTAAAAGTTGAATAAGAATGATGTAGGTATTTATATAAAAAACGGATCTTAACTTGGTATGTTATAAATTGTTAAATAGGTCAGTGTAAACATGGCATAGGCATTTAATGTTATTCATGCTATGCTGTTGTCATCGAAGTCCAAATACGGAATGCCCATATAGTACTTACGTACTGCGAGTATAAAGATTTCTTAACTATGATGTACTTGTCCTTGTAAACCACGGAAAGTTTTTTTATGTGATAGATGGCAGACAATCAGACAGATAACCTGATGGTGAGCGATTGCCGCTGCCCATAGTCACCTGCAACACTAGTAGAGTCACAAGTGCGCTGCCAAACTTTGACCCCCTTTCCCCTCAATTAGGCCTCCGGTACTCTCTCTCACTCGACGAAATTCTTCGCTGGCGCTTCTTCACGCCGGTCTTCTGTGATGGCGTAGTATCACTCCGGTCAAGCCGGCCTATTCATGCCAAAGCGTGGCTCTTCCACTGTGAAGACACTTATTTACACTTACGAAGAAGTGGACGTACACGGATACCCCCACGAGATTTCGGCAGCAAATTCTCCAATAAAAATACTTTTTTGTTTTCTCCAGTACTAGGTGACCCTCGCACGAATCAGAATCCAGCGATGGTAACGTTTGGCATACTGCTACTGCGCTGGCACAACGTAGTGGCAGCGCGCGTGCACCGCCAGCACCCACACTGGAGCGACGAGCAACTGTTCCAGCGCGCGCGCCGTATCGTCATCGCCAGCTTACAGGTGACTTATTACTGATACTCATATTCTGACAGTGGTTACGTTCATACATCTGAGCCGACGTAACGTGATGGCAGCTTGCGTACACCGCCAACACCCACACTGGAGCGACAAGCTGTATATGCTGGCGCTGCTATAGGCCGCTGCGTAGGCATCATGTGGTGGCAACCCACGCATACCATCAGCAACTGCGCTCGCGACGAATAGCTGTTCTAATGGTATTAACTCAATATCTTCGCCAGCTTGTCGGTAACTTAGACTTACCCTACAATACTCGTACAATGTTAAAGTTGGTATTCGAGTTAGTGCGGCTGATGGTTACTGCTGCATAATGGCAGATTCACCTATCGTAGTATCCTTGGACCAAAACCACCTGCAAACAATCTTTGCTTCATCAAAATCTCTTATCCTTTTCCAGAACATCATCCTCTACCAATACGTGCCATCTTTCCTTGGGGTACCTATGCCGAAATATGAAGGCTACAAGGCGCAAGTGGCGCCAGGAGTGACCCACGAGTTCGCAGTGGCTGCGTTCCGGTTCGGCCACACGCTGGTCCCGCCCGCCATACTGCTCCGCGACAGGAACTGTCGGTACGGGAGAGCTCCTGGAGGACACGACGCTATTAGATTGTGCCAGACCTGGTGGGATGGAAACGTGAGTACAACGTGCAATTGTCAAGTTTCTGCCGCGTACGACGCAAATATGGAACGAACTGCCACCTGCGGTATTTCCGGACTACGACGACCTACAAACCTTCAAGAAAAGGGCATATCTCGCTCTGAAAGGCCGGCAGCGCACCTGTGAAGCCCCTGGCGTTGCAGGTGTTCCGTCTGCTTGTCTGTCCCCTATCCTATAAAAAAAAACAAGTCTGTCCTGGCTACTTGAATATTCAGAGTAATAAGATAAGTGAGCAGAAAACCCGTGTGACGTAACGCAGGCCTGCGCTCTATTTCGATGAGCGTATGAATGTGTGAGTTTACTCTAAGGTCCAATATGGGATTCTACCATAAACAAACCTTGATCTGTGATTGTAGTTCAATTGGAATATATGATGAAATAATAAAGTTAAGACGTTATTTGATTTTCTTGCAGGATGTGATATCACAAGTACCAATAGAAGAAATCCTCATGGGTATGGCGTCGCAATTATCTGAAAGGGAAGATGCTTTACTATGCTCCGATGTTAGAGACAACCTCTTTGGACCGATGGAGTTTTCCAGAAGAGATCTAGGGGCCCTAAATATAATGAGAGGCCGAGACAACGGTCTTCCAGATTATAACACTGCGCGGTAAATACATACATATATTGGTTTAAAATGTTAAGAGTAGCTGTTTTAGAAATTGAATTAAAATTTGTTTACAGGGAGTATTTTGGTTTACCGAAAGTAAAAACGTTCAACGAAATCAACCCAACCTTATTTGAAAATAATCCTGATCTTTTACAAAAGCTGATTCAAGTTTATGATGGAAGACTGGACAACATTGATGTTTACATTGGTATGTTTATTATGAATATACTTAATATACAATTTGTTTATCAAAATAATGTTCAACTCTCAAAGGGAGTAGGTACGGTCTATTTGTCTAAACCTCCTATTTTTGTCCCAGGTGGCATGCTAGAATCTACTGGGCACCCAGGTGAACTGTTCCGAGCTATCATACTAGATCAGTTCACCAGAATACGTGATGCTGATAGATTTTGGTTTGAGAACGATAAGAATGGGTAAGATACTCTTCAACACCATTCCATTGCGTTTAAATTTTCCAATAAATGAATGAGAAAATAATGCGTGGTATTTTGGTAGGATTTTCACTCGTGAGGAGATAGAAGAACTCCGGCGAATCACACTATGGGATGTGATCGTGAACAGCACAGCCGTAGGTCCTGGTGACATTCAAAGAGACGTGTTCCATTGGAGCTCTGGAGACCCGTGTCCGCAGCCGTATCAGCTTAACGCGTCCAAACTGCCGCCCTGCAAATATCTTAGGGGATATGATTATTTCGAGGTGAGGATAGTTTCTTAGTTTATTACCGTCACAAGCATCCTTATTTTCGTTAAATCTACATATGACTTTTTGTGTGTAATTCCACAAAATAATAAATATTTAATGCGTTATATAAAAATAATAGTATTCTTATCATTTTCACGTGCCATTATAACACCCATACACTATTGTTCATCAAACGAATGTTTGTCCAGGGTGGCGATCGAACCCACGACCTTTAGCGTATGAGGCAGGGTCACTATCAAATACGCCATCAGGCCTAATTAACTTCTATTAATGGTTTTTTTTTTCAGGGCAACGAGTTCGCATACATCTACACATGCCTTGCGCTGGCGTTCGTACCAATCCTGTGCGCGGGCGCCGGGTATGGAGTCGTTAAGCTGCAGAACAGCCGCCGCCGCCGTCTTAAGATCCAGCAGGAACATCTCAAGAATGCACAGCACAAAGGTAATTGCGAATATGGCCCCACCTCTAAATCGTAACATAGACTTATGTAATTAGCATCAGCTTAGGTAATTATCATCATCAGATATTAGACAAATTCGAGAAAATCATCAAAAGCTTTGTTTAAAAGTAAATGCGCACGAACTTATACTCATATGTAAGCATAGGATAAAGATGTCGCATGCTTGCATACGAATGACACAATGCGATATGAGCTCGCAGGAGCTCAGATTTACAAAACATAGTCAAATTAGTTCAAGTTACTGCATATGAACATTTACAAAAACCATAAGCTATTCAAATCGTTCGAAGTCAGACCTAGGTATACTCAAGATTTTGTAGTCTACATCGGATGTAGAGGATACCAGGAAACCTTGTGATAATGATAATAGTCTTTATTGCAATACTCATAGGACTCATTTACCACTTATTCAGGTTCGGTAGACAAAATGGTTTGCCGTGAGTGGGTCCACGCGTCGCTAAAACGACTGGTGAAGCTTCGCCTGGGCCCGGAGCCGGCGCTGTACGTCACCGACCGCAAGGGCGACAAGCTGCGCACCGTGCCTCTGGACCACACTGAGCAGATCACGGTCATAGAAAGCCAGGTACATATCTAGCTGAAGTAGCGAATGAAGGTTTGGAGCCTACGTACCACTTTAAAACGAAATGTAAAACAGTTAAAATCACCAACATACTTACCTCGAACCTTTACTCGATGAAGTTAAATCTTTTTTTTTATTTTTTGACAGACAACGCCATGTTTGAGCTCTTTTAGCAGATTAAAGGTTTAAATGTTTCAAAATAAATACTTAGGAATCCCTAGCGTACCTTTTCATTAATATCTTTTATCGTGGGATTTATACTATTATTTACTCCGTGTACGTAATAAATAAATTGAAAATTTGGGGGCAAGTTAAGGTCACAAGTGAAGAGATCATGAGACAGCTCATATCTGGCTCAAACCATTACTTACTTCGATTCCTTTCATGTCCACGGCATCACGTGGAGTTACACTTCTTGGACTTTAGTGTCTAAAACACAGGTGCTATTTTTGCACTGCGGGGTACTTAAAGTCATAATGTTATCTAATTGGATTGTTTAATAACAGGAGAGCCGCACCAACAAGCGGCCGCTGGTGCTGATCCGCGCGCCCCGCGAACACGATCTCGTGTTGGAGATGGACACGGTCGCGTCGAGGCGCAAGTTCCTAGTCAAATTAGATACCTTCTTGGCCCAACACAAGAAAGGGCTGAATCTCACTCAGGTAATTATAATATAAGATATCCATATAACTTCTAATTTGATGGATAATCAGGGACCAAAGGGCCTATTCGCACCGGACGTTTTGACCGAATGGGAGTTCCCCTCCTTTTTATAATCGCGAGTGTCACCTTTGTTTGGATAGGTAGGTATATTCTTATTCGTTACGAAACGATTTCGTTATACCTGGAACCATCTCTTTTGAGGTGGGACCAAAAGTGTAATGACCATTTAAACTGTGACTGCAAAATAATCATTTCAAATTTTCAAAGCATTTTGACTATTGATTTCTACCTCAATGTACAAATTTAAAAAAGCTTTTTACTAAGGCCAGATATTTTCCTTCATGCTTTGGATATATAACCACCAGAACCTTACAACATCAACAACAACTTTTAGGGTTCCTTGAAAGAAATTGTAGCATTGAATAATTTTCAGAGTCATCGCGACCAAATTTTGGCCACAGCAGAGACAAGAGAAAGAAGGCAGCGCAAACTGGAACACTTCTTCAGAGAAGCATACGCGATCACATTCGGTCTAGCTCCGGGGGAGAAGCGAAGACGAAACGAGGATGCAGATCCAGAGGTATAAACTTCAAACTCTTCTATTATACATATTATTCACCTCTTTAGGTTTAAAAAAGTGAGATTTTAAAAGATATCTACAATCGCTATTTGCTGCAAGAAAAATACTTTGAATTCACGTGTCACGTAGCCTTATCTCATTGGTACAAATTAAACATCGCTTATGTGAAACGTTCATACGTCACAAAAATTCACACACAATCGTAAAAATCACTCGCTAAGCTCAATTCCATTTTAGGTTTCATTGCTAGTTTGTGATTTAGATACCTAAATTAACACTTTAAAAATGTTGCTTTCTTGTTAAAATCAAATAACTAACAAAACATTAAAACCATTCTTTCGCAGTCAATAGTAATGAGAACTTCGCTATCCAAAAGCGAGTTCGCGAGCGCTCTTGGCATGAAAGCCGATGCGGTTTTCGTGAAGAAAATGTTCAACATCGTTGATAAGGACAGCGATGGCAGAATTTCTTTTCAGGTAAGGAAACATATGTACAATATTCAAAAATAACTCTTTATTCAAAACTTTTTATTTAGTACCACCAATAATCCGCCGGTTTTCAGGCTGGACCTTGGATGACTACTGTGTGGCTAGTGTCTGCTTGTATTCCTCACTTAAATTTTACAATAAATGATCATTCTCTCTAGGAATTCTTGGATACCGTAGTACTCTTTTCTCGCGGCGCTACGGAAGATAAATTAAGGATCATCTTCGACATGTGCGACAACGACCGCAACGGTGTCATCGACAAAGGCGAGCTCAGTGAAATGCTGCGGTCGCTGGTGGAGATCGCCCGTACCACTTCACTGAGGGACGAACACGTCACCGAACTCATCGATGGAATGTTTTTGGTGAGACTGACATGCATCTTAAAAAATCTTAAAGCAACACTATAATTTCTTAGTTTCCCTAATGTTACTTTGGCGCCCAACGTGGGGCTATTTTCACTGAATATTGTTAGTTTCCTATTTTTAATTAAAATGGTTTTCGGCTGGAAGAAAATAGATAATGTTGCAACCTTTCCTTTATACTTATTTTTTTATCCACAGGATGCCGGTCTCCAGCACAAAGATCACCTAACGTATTCGGACTTCAAAGTAATGATGAAAGAGTACAAAGGAGAATTCGTTGCCATCGGCTTGGACTGCAAGGGCGCTAAGCAGAACTTCCTTGACACTTCAACCAATGTAGCCAGAATGACCAGTTTCCACATAGAGCCTTCAATGGAATCGTCCAGGTATAAATTATGAATGTGGCGTAAAAACATCTTTCATTATGATTATGTCATTATGTATTTTTTTAAGTTTCCGTTGCGAAATGGCATAAAACGGAACCGTGATGGATTCGTCATGTTTATTTGTGTCTCCATCCGAATGTCAAAGCTACTTACTTCTCATAGGTCTTCAAAAATGAATGTGTCTAAAATTGTTTTGAGCGAGAGCTAGTTAGTGTACAGTCAGTCACACATCAGGTTACCACAATCTGTCAAATGTACTCAATTGATATTCAACCTAAATGTGTATGACAAGTATGAGAACCGATTGAAGAAATTTGACAGATTTGTATGCTTTGATGTGTGGCTGTACGTACACCGGAATTTACCTTTCATTGAATCAACTCAAATACCCTTCATGGCGATTTTACCGCTTTTTTTCTTAATATAATCTAACCTAATCTAAAGTTTTTCAACTTTTTAAAGTTAAGTTTTTTTTCAGGAACTGGATACTTCTCAAATGGGACTACCTCACAACTTTCTTGGAAGAAAACAGACAAAACATCTTTTACCTATTCGTCTTTTACGTGGTGACTATTGGGCTATTCGTTGAGAGATTTGCTCACTACTCCTTTATGTCTGAGCACCTGGACCTGCGGCATATCATGGGAGTAGGCATCGCGATCACGAGGGGATCCGCAGCGTCTCTGTCCTTCTGCTACAGTCTGCTGCTGCTCACTATGTCGAGAAACCTGTTGACAAAATTGAAGGTACGTGCTACGCTTTTAAGTTGAGCTAAATACTTTTTACGTTAGTTTGGTGAACAGTTAAACACTGATAATTTTATTAAAAAAAATATATTGCTTTATTTTGTAATCGACGAATAGTGTGTAAAAATTTGCATCCCTTTAACTACATGCTCTTCTCACTTATTTTGTTATTTAACAACTTATTTTGTTCAATCACTTTTGGAAAATTGCTTAGAATAAAAATTGATACAAAGTTGGTCACGTGACTTGTTCATTTTGTAAGGGAAGTCGAACAATATTTTTGACTAATTTCCAAAAGTCATAGGTCAAAATTAAATGATGCTCAGTATTGTTGATATACCACGTCGTTAAAGGGATTAAAATGTCTACAGATTTACCCTGAATAATATTTACTTAAGACTTGTAGGCTTAAAACCTAAACCAAAGATTAGCTTAAACTTGTCTTTTAATAAGTTGAAGATAAGCAACAGGGAAGTCCAAACATCAACCAGTTTGCACGAATAACATATGTTTAACCTCATCACCCGGCACGTTCACATTAACTTGCGGATATATAAGATACCATCAAAGGGTCTTTAACTCAGAAACCAGTGTCATGTGTAACTGTGTTTATAAATGATAAGAATTGTATGAACCTTTTTTGACGTAGACCTACCGTTATTTTCTTGCTGACCATTTTCCTTGAGGAAAAATATTATATAAAAATAGTAGATAATCTTTGCAAGTTTTGTACAATAATGCCATGAAAAAAAGGTTATGTACTTTAAATCCATGAAGTAATACGATAGGTACAAAATCTAACAATAACACAGTGGAACTTTGGCCCTACCTCCAATGGAGTGATGGATCTTGCATTAATTATCTCTAGTTAGTCTATGCTTGTGTTACCTACATACTCGTATCCCGCCCTCACTTTGTTTCGGGACTTAGTTTTACTATTAGTTCAAAGTTTTGCCAATAGATGGCAATGGATGTTGATTATTTGGCACTATTGTTTCAACTTTTCGGAATACATAAGTCTTGCTGTTATATTATACAATGTTTAATGATATAATTGAATTTTGTCAACAGGAATTCAGCATCCAACAATACATACCACTGGACTCCAGCATACAGTTCCACAAGATTGTGGCTTGCACGGCTCTGTTCTTCTCGCTCCTGCACACAGCCGGGCACATGGTCAACTTCTACCACGTGTCCACGCAGCCTGTCGAGAACCTTCGCTGCCTCACCAAGGAAGTCCATTTCACCTCCGACTTTAGACCTGGAATCACCTATTGGGTCTTCCAGACTGTTACAGGTATGAGATTAACGGTTTCAGCGACATTTTTGAAGCACTTCTTGCGTAACCGATATGAAGCCGCATTGGAAGTACTTATTAAATAATTACATTTAATACAGAGTACGTCGAAAATGAACTCATTGAAATTAAAAGACCTTGTTATTAAAAATAGTATACGTACCTACATTACTCCAATGTTTGTTCAGGTTGGGGATCGAACCCTTGGCGTATCAAATGGGCCATATCGGGCCAATAAATATCGAATTCGGCTTCATTTCGAAAGCGCGAGAATCCCCCTTGATAGATTTTTTTTACTTTTATGAGCACGTCTCTAGTGGTTTGAGTACCGAGCCGTGATATCGGTTGGTCTTGGGTTCGATTCCCAGGTTAAGCTAACGGTAAGTTTCGAATTTTTCGGACGTAGCTCAGGTTTGTGATCATCAATCCGCTTAGGCAAACGTGGTGATTAACGTAATCCATTTCACTCACTTTATTTCTATGATGGAGGTCTTTGCCTTGCAGTGGGACAATATAGGTACCTATAGGCTGATACTTTACTTTATGTAAACATAATAAATTCCATCGATCCGTATAATACGAATTCATTAGCAGGTACTTAGTATGGAATCAGGTCAATGTATGAGACGTTGTGTAAATTTTTATTTATTAATTACCCAAGGCTCCCTAAAGTGCAATACATTTTATGAAAACCAGGTGTAAGCGGCGTGCTGCTATTCGTGATAATGTGCATCATCTTCGTGTTCGCGCACCCGACCATCCGCAAGCGCGCGTACCCGTGGTTCTGGCGCGCGCACTCGCTGCACGTGGCGCTGTACGCGCTGTGCCTCGTGCACGGCCTGGCGCGGCTCACCGGCGCGCCGCGCTTCTGGATCTTCTTCCTTGGCCCCGCCATTATCTACACTTTGGATAAGGTAAGTTAAATCCCTCTCTCTGCGTGATCTTCACCCACATCTGCTAGATATCGAGCTAGATGTATCAAATGAGTACATATTCACGTGCCCGCTGCTCGCTCATGCGTGGTTTGCGGGGAGATCCCAGCAGTTCGCCGAGTGGCGGTATCACTGTGATCACAGAGCGGCTGGCAGTATGCGCGTGGAAGATTCGCGATGACTATTTAAGCGAGCCGTACTCACATGAAGGTTGGATACATTACATGCTACGTTACGTGCTACATGGCAGGTGAGTGCTCTGCCTAAGGTTGCACATAAAGCCCAACGAAATGCGTGACTCAGGTGCCAATGAGCAGTTCACATTGCAAGGAGAACAGACGGCCGTGGGGGTGGAAAGGTCCGTGAGTGGAAGCCGCGTATAGAAAGTCCACAAGGTGGACCGATGGTTTGGTGAAGGTCGCAGGAATTCCTTGGATGCGGGCGGCACAGGACCGATATGTGTAAAGAACATTGCGGGAGGCCGATATGTCCAGCAGAGAATGGTTAAAAACCAGTGTAGTTATTAGTAAACGATTATCTCAATTTATTTTTGAGATTGAATAATTTTATTTTCTTCTACAGGTAGTATCTCTTCGTACAAAATACTTGGCACTGGATGTGCTGGAGACAGAGATGCTGCCATCAGATGTAATAAAAATCAAATTCTACAGACCTCCCAATCTAAAATATTTGTCAGGTAAGAAATCAGCAGAACTAAACATCCACTTCACCAGCAAAGTGTTAAAATTGATTGCTGTTGTTTCACTATTAAATTATATTTCTCTACAATAAAGAATATCTATCAATCTAATCTACCTTATTGAAATAGGAAACATTAACATTATAATTTCTATCAGGTCAATGGGTCCGCTTAGCCTGCACAGCATTCAAGAAGGAGGAGTTCCACTCCTTCACGCTGACGTCAGCTCCTCATGAGAACTTCCTCTCGTGCCACATCAAGGCCCAAGGACCTTGGACGTGGAAGCTGAGGAACTACTTCGACCCTTGCAATTTTAATAAAGACGACCAGCCGAAGATAAGGTACAGTCCAAGTTTTCATAACAGTTAAACTTCGTTTAAGTAGGTATATTCCGTCTGCAAACCATGCTCTAGACTTTTTTGTAATCTAGGTACACAAGTTTTTCATTTATTTAAGTACAAACAAAAAGTACCGAACGATTTCAATCATTCAACTATTAGGGCATATTAAATGTTGACCAAATGTGTACAGGATCCAAGGTCCGTTCGGAGGCGGAAACCAGGACTGGTACAAGTTCGAGGTGGCTGTGATGGTGGGCGGAGGCATCGGCGTCACGCCCTACGCCTCCATCCTCAACGATCTCGTCTTCGGCACCTCCACCAACAGATACTCTGGTGTCGCTTGCAAGAAGGTACCTTCCCTTTTCTACTAAAATTAAGCTATTAACTACTTTTCGTACTTATAAAAATCAAATAAAAAAAGTCTTGCCAAAACCTCATTCCTTCGCAAATTGTACATGTAAAATAATTTTCAGTCTCGTATTTATCTGGAATATACGAGTAAGTATGCTAAATTAAATTAAATAAGTCAATGCAAATGTATACTTCAACGTGTCGATTGTGGCCTCGACGTTTTGGATAGGTAGTTTCTGAAATCATTTATTTTCTCGTCACGATGTCACATCATTTAATATGGGTATATCTAGACAACACACATAAACAATGACTCCGTCGATGAACAAACCTTGACTATTTTTCGTCTTGCTGGCATTAGATGATTACTAAACTTACTTATCATTCTTCAGGTGTACTTCCTCTGGATCTGCCCGTCCCACAAGCACTTCGAGTGGTTCATCGACGTGCTGCGTGACGTGGAGCGCAAGGACGTCACCAATGTCCTCGAGATTCACATCTTCATCACGCAGTTCTTCCACAAGTTTGACCTGCGCACCACGATGCTGGTATGAAGATATGCTCTTTTTATCTTCTTCCTAGTCTTTTCAGGCTCAAAAAGTAGGCATAAAATAAGAGTTCGTGTCGCACACTGCCAAGATCTTGTCGGAGAAATTTTAAAAGTGACACTTATTAGGCTATTTCTGGGTAGGTAGGTACTGCAACTAACTCGTTTTATTTCGTAGGCTTATTGTTCTTAACTTTAGGGACCAATATGAAGTCAAGAGCAGGCCCATCAAGGATCTTTCTAATTAAATGGGCAATGTGTCTAAGGCTGCAACGATGCAATAGAATTGCAAACCCAAAAAATGGCCGTCCGCGCACTTGTACTATACTGGTGTAGTGGGATTCTATGGATCAGGCGAGGCGTGTTAGTCTACCTTCTATCGCATAGGAAAACAAAATTCGGGCTAAGGAAGTTTACAGACAGGTGACAGTTGCCAGAGACCGCCACGACTTCAGCAAATATCGACTCGCTGACGGCTGTCGTGTATCGACAGTTGGACGATGGATTATCAAACAACGTTTGCGAGTGCGGTGCCGCCCCCAAAACCATGACCCATCTCCCGACATGCCCTTTATGACCGGATAGCACATACGGCGAACTCCTGCAGCCTTGCAGGGAAAATTTAACAACTAGTGTCATCATCACGAGAATAAGAAGGTGGACTACCGCTCGTGTGTAAACGCATTTTTTTTTGTTGTGCAGTACATTTGCGAGAACCACTTCCAGCGGTTGTCGCGCACGTCGATGTTCACGGGGCTGAAGGCGGTCAACCACTTCGGCCGCCCCGACATGTCGTCCTTCCTCAAGTTTGTGCAGAAGAAGCACAGCTATGTAAGTCGCATCACTGTTCAAATATTAAGATCTCCTTAAGTTGCGTAAATTGACAATGATTAATATTAAAACTCCTGCAAATTCCTGCCATCGTGAAAGAGAACCGCATATTTCGGTATGAATGGACCACCGGCGCGAAGCAATACTTGGCTCTGTGTTTCGCCGAGTAAGTGAGGGTAACAAAGGCATAATTAGGGTAAAAGGGGAGTTAAAAAGTTGGCAGCACATTTGAGACTCCACTGGTTTTGCAGGTACCTATATACGGGCAGCGGGAATCAATTGCCACCTGCTCATCTGTGCGATATCTCTACCTCTTTTTAAATTCTGGAGTCAATAAAAAAACAACATCACATACATTGTCCAAATCCTAATACTTTTCTGAGGCTTTTTCTTAACAACGAAGGAACCACAAACACTCAATCCTAACACAAAGTCTCAAGCGGCGCTCAAACCACTGGCACGCTAACCTATCGTGCCAATCAATGAATGATATTATAAGTTGACTGTCTACGCAGGTGTCTAAGATCGGCGTGTTCTCTTGCGGGCCGCGGCCGCTCACCAAGTCCGTGATGTCTGCGTGCGAGCACGTCAACCGCACGCGCCGCCTGCCATACTTCATTCACCACTTCGAGAACTTCGGATAGATTACACGTCTTTCTTACACATACACACCTACACTTAATACGTCATTCATGTATTTAGAGTGACACCACACTTTCTTTACACGTCCTTTAAGCGTTGGCATCTTAGCCGGCGACTTCCCCACACTAGCGTTTTCGGGCTCCGCGTAAACGCAACGCCCAAAAAACGCAAGTGTGAGGTCACTCTAAATATCAAATTTCATCGTCGTTACCGCACCAAAGAGTACAATACTATTTGGTCCGGTCAGTCGCTGTTTCTATAAAATTATAAAAAATATAGAAATAGTTAATTATATTATGTTCTCGTGCTTAATGCTACGATTGAGCGTTGATGATTAATAAATAATAAATGGAAAGTATTTGTAAATTAATCAAGACGTCTTTCATAATGGTTGTTACCATAGACTCTTTAAGTAGTGGTAGGTATTTTTATGTGAAACTACCTACATTTCTAGTGATGTATGTTTCTGTTTTTACGTTAGAATGTGATATGAGGAGCGTTGTACATAAGCATATTTCGTCTATTCTATTTTTTACTAACAGTCTTCTTTTTTTAATA
Organism: Cnaphalocrocis medinalis; assembly: GCA_014851415.1. NCBI lineage: Eukaryota > Metazoa > Arthropoda > Insecta > Lepidoptera > Crambidae > Cnaphalocrocis > Cnaphalocrocis medinalis. The sequence goes on from CM026285.1 coordinate 13,289,883, forward strand.
AATAATAATACAAAACAAGACTAACAATTATATTCTGATTCTTTTCACAGCCTTTCTACAGCTACATTATGAATGAACTGCCATCTGATTAATTTAGTTTTTTAAATACAATATAATATTATTTTTGAAACTCTTGTGCCAAAAATCATTCACTTCAAAATGTTACACATTTAAAAAATGCTTCAAATTGTAACTACATTAACATAACGCCGATAAAGTATTAGTAATAATATTTTTAAATCTTGCTATTTCTTATCTTTAGATCACCTTACAATTACTGTGGGAATGATTTTTATAGTTTCTTTTTTAAACTTTCTAACTTAATTTATTGTTAACTTAGAGCTTTTAGTTAACACGCCACTAGGTACTTTGGATGCATTGCAATAATTTAGTACAAATACACCAACTAGGCATTTGAATGTACAAAATATTATCAGAAATGTATTTATAGTAAAAATATTAACAAAATACTCATTGCGATCTAAATTAATGTTTAAACCGATTTGTATTTATTAATTTTATGTTTATTCAAATTGCATTTTGTAAATAATGTAAAAATATAGACAATTGGCTAGTTAATTATATCTAATGTAATCGAATTTTCTTATTTTTACTTAAAATGTAAATAGGTATTTAATAAATATTGTTTCATAACTCATGTGTATTATTAAAATCTCGTTAAGACTAAGAACTACGCGAGAATAACACTGAAAAACTTCAAGGTGAAATTATTATTAAGAACTCATTCACAGAAGGCCAAAGAATGGATATTATGCTTCAGGCAAAATACAATACATAAAGTAAGTTGCTAACTAAGTAGGTACTCATATCATAGTATTAGTGAAATCCAGCAGCTCTGCTCACATGGAGTTCGGTTTGCCACTAAAAGATTTTCTGCCAAAACCTCACAGCTATACAATGAAGAAATTTTCATTCAAATCCGCTTGGTAGTTTTCATTAAGTCGATCACTAGTCATGGGTTTAAAGGGTAAACATATGATTAGTGGTACCTATCTTCAAGACCGGACGAAAATTAAGTAGGTTAGGTTAGCTTACCATGAAACAATACAGAATGTAACAACCAGACGTATGGTAGTCCGTAGGCCAAATGAAAACTTATAAATTTCGTTGTACAACAATAACGAATATTAACAATGAGAAGTAATTGGGGGACCTTACCTTAAAGATCGCGGATTGTTCGCGGTAATTTGAGGTCCGGAGTAAAAGGTAAGACAGCGTTAGCCTTGCGGCTCGCTACACACGACCGCCGCGGGGAAAGAGTCGAGTTACAAGGGCTCACGTTACTCTACGATTCACTTGATAACAATAAAATAATATGTAGGCGAAATATGATGCCTTCGATGTATTTATAAGCGGTGATTTTCTTCAGGACACGTCAGTCATATTGACTACATAACCAAGGTAGACACTGAACATCAGCCAACAACAGCATCGAAAGCGTTGCGTTTATCTCGACCAACTTTTGATTATATCTTAACTAATGACCTGTCCCTCACTTCGTTTTGATATTTTAAATCCACTCCGTACAAATAGATGGCACTGGCCGTGCGTCGATTGCATCGCGCAAGTGTTTTGCTTACCTATTCGGTATGTCTATGCCTTCAGAATTCACCTCTTTATAAATAAGTAGTATGCATGGACTAGTATGATTTTAAGATTATCACAAAAAACTGTATACTTTAAAGCTGGGAGGATGTCTGGAGAAGACTACGACTAGCCAGCACTACACGCTTCCTGCTTGTTGTGCTTCCAGGAATCAATACAGTAGAGAAAAGCCGTGGTGAGTACTCATTCCTTTGTCTACCCACATTCCCCTTCCACCGGCGTAATACATTGCCCCGTGGGCCTAACACACATGGGGCATTTTTCATACATATTTATGGTCCTTCACGCCGGATAGGATATTTAAAATAACTGGCGAAAAGTGGACAAGCGCAGTTAGCCGCGCGGCGAGCCCGCAGGCCGTGTGTGGCGCACGCGCCGACAAATCGTCAGGCCCTGCTATTAAGGCCACAACAACGCCTAGCGACTAGCTCAGAGATGGTCAACCTCTGCCTCAAAATAAGCTAAAATTATTGAGATAATATTATTTTAGTGGCAGGCCCCCCACAAGGTGGCCCGCCGATCTAGTGAGGGTCGCGGGAATCCCTTGGATGCGGGATGCAAGACCGATCTGTATGGAGAACGTTGGGGGAGGCCTAAGTCCAGCAGGACGTCTATTGGCAAATAAGGCAGAATCAATGAAATGATATATGAGCACTTATAATTTTTCAGAACATATAGATAGTGATTTCCTGCGCAGCTAACGCAGTCTTCAATTGTTCTGACTCTTCGGGCTAAAACGAATCGAACGTTACGACCAAATGGGAGCTCCTCATTTATTAGCATTTATTTATTTTAAAATATCGGGGAAGCAGAAATTAACTTAAAGATTGAGTAGCAGAGGCGTCATTTTCGTCTAGTTTACTACACAGACAACAACGCTGTAAGTGGACAGCGAATGTAAAGATAAAAGGTTTAAGAGCACTGGCCGGTGCATTATATTGCACCAATTGCTCCTAGCGTTTTACTGCAAATTGGTGCACATTGCAACACATTATACCTACACAGCTGCGATGCCACCCGCAACCTTCAGCTTACCTTCATTAACACCGCGTTACTGGCATTATTTCATTTTATTTTATTGTATTCTTCCCGAGAACAATGACAATGAGTCTGCATGGAGGTTTTAAGATTAAAAATAAATAATGTGGCGTTCATACACGTCTGCATCGTCCTACGCGACCAGCCGAACTGAGACGCGCAACGACGCGATTTTGTATTTATGTGAGCGTTGTGTAGGTAGTTCGTTGACAATTTTTATTAATATTTGTGCACCCTCAAATTATGTTGTTTTTGCGTTGTATGAGATAGCAATATTTTCTAACCCTTTTTGACATTAGTATATAAGTAAGTGGTGTTGACAAATAAAATTCATTACTTTTGGGAATCTCGTCTTATTAACTCGCCACAATAGGAACCCTCTCAACAGTGGTGACCCCGACAGAAAAACACAATATCGTCAGAAACCATGTCTACCGACCGTCGTGATTGCCCAGAAGATCAACTCGCACCCTCCGGCAGCAAAGCTGTACCACCTACAGTAATCCCAGTAATGCAAGAACAATCTGAACTATCTGGAGTATCAGTTGGCCTTAGGATACCGCCTCTATGGCGTGACAAAATGCGCGGCTGGTTCGCTCATTTTGAAGCAATCATGGCATCTCAGAAGAAAGGTGATCTCGCCATGTACGAGCTAGTCTTAGGTGTATTGGAACGCCAAGATGTCGACGAGATCTATGACTTATTACTTCGACCTCCTACTACGCACAAGTACCAAGCCATCAAAGCACGACTACTCGAAGTATACGAAGACTCTGAACAACGGAACGTCCAGCGAGTCATTGCCGGCATGGAAATAGGCGACCTGAAGCCTTCACAACTTCTACGCAGGATGCAGAACCTAGCTGGTGATCACCTATCCGAAATTACACTACGAGGCATGTGGCTGAATCAGCTACCGGCGAATATCAGCTCCATACTAGCCATCAGCGAGAAATCCAGTCTCGCCGAAGTCGCCCTAATGGCTGATAAAATGATGGATCAACACTCACAACGCGAGATATCAGCCGTAAATCAACACCGTCAGCAATTACCTGAAGCATTCGCAATCGATCATCGGTCCCAGCCATCTACTTCCAAATACCAAGAACTTGAAGACAGAATCGACAAGCTCGCAGCGGCTGTGTCGCAACTCCTCGCGCACAACCGCCGCGGGCGCTCGCCGCATCACAACTGGGAGCGCGGGCGCCGCCCAGGACGCGCTATGTTTACATCGAGATCGCAGAGCCGCGGCCGCCTATCACACCGTAGCGCATCACCCGCAAATTCGTCATACTGTTACTTTCATCGCAAGTTTGGAAATGAAGCTCGTAAATGTGCCGAGCCGTGTACATTTATTAAGAAGACAATGACGGAAAACTAGATTCAGTGTTGGCAGAGACGGGTACCAACGCTTGGCATCATTCACACCGTCTATTCATGACCGATAAGAAGACTAATCTAATGTTCCTCATTGACACCGGAGCGAACATCTCCGTCATACCAAGAAGGGGCACAAAATTGAAACGGACAAAGTTCAATCTGTATGCAGCCAACAACACAATGATACCTACCTATGGAGAGAAGATGCTTGAGTTGGACCTAAACCTACGCCGCTCGTTTAAATGGAAGTTTACGATAGCTGATGTCAGTAAGCCAATCATCGGTGCTGATTTTTTGAAACATCACAAACTGCTCGTGGACGTCCATGGAAGAAAACTAATAGACAAAGAAACCAACCTAGCAACGAAGACATCGATTTTATACTACCCTTCATCATCGATTCGCACCATCGACACTAACGAGAAATACCAGAGTTAAAGGGGTTAAGGGTAGGGGGTAAAAGTTACTTTTCCACGCGGGACCGGAGTCGCGGGGCGGCCGCTAGTAATCTTATAATATTATCAATGGACCGACAAGCAGCCTTATTAAAATGTATTTGCGAAACTGTCGGTATCAAATATTTTTTATGCTTCTGAAGGTAGCTTTTAACTTTTAATTTTATTGTATAGAGTTGACGCTGTAGGGTGGTTTTTTTATCCTACGAGTATGAATAAAGATATTTTGCAGTGATTATTGTCTTATAGGTGACACCAAGTCGGGAAAACATACAAAGAGGAGTAAGTAGGAGTTGCAAATCGATTTCAATGATAATAAAGAGTCTTTTCAACGTTTCGAAGACTAAAAACTAGGCTAAGCAAACAGTGTTAAGATGAACGCAATTTTCGCGTAACTGTGGCGTCACTTTCATCTCTGAAGCAAGTAACGAAGTAGAAATCGTAAACTACTTAGTTACCTACCTACTATCCGTGTAAAAAGGTCCTGATACGAACTACTTAATACTAGTTTAGAATACGATTTTATTCGATTGACAAGAGAACGTTTTCTTGCAAGTTTTAATGTGATAGATGGTGTGGCGTTCATACACGTCTGCATCGTCCTACGCGACCAGCCGAACTGAGACGCGCAACGACGCGATTTTGTATTTATGTGAGCGTTGTGTAGGTAGTTCGTTGACAATTTTTATTAATATTTGTGCACCCTCAAATTATGTTATTTTTGCGTTGTATGAGATAGCAATATTTTCTAACCCTTTTTAACATTAGTATATAAGTAAGTGGTGTTGACAAATAAAATTCATTACTTTTGGGAATCTCGTCTTATTAACTCGCCACAATAGGAACCCTCTCAACAGTGGTGACCCCGACAGAAAAACACAATATCGTCAGAAACCATGTCTACCGACCGTCGTGATTGCCCAGAAGATCAACTCGCACCCTCCGGCAGCAAAGCTGTACCACCTACAGTAATCCCAGTAATGCAAGAACAATCTGAACTATCTGGAGTATCAGTTGGCCTTAGGATACCGCCTCTATGGCGTGACAAAATGCGCGGCTGGTTCGCTCATTTTGAAGCAATCATGGCATCTCAGAAGAAAGGTGATCTCGCCATGTACGAGCTAGTCTTAGGTGTATTGGAACGCCAAGATGTCGACGAGATCTATGACTTATTACTTCGACCTCCTACTACGCACAAGTACCAAGCCATCAAAGCACGACTACTCGAAGTATACGAAGACTCTGAACAACGGAACGTCCAGCGAGTCATTGCCGGCATGGAAATAGGCGACCTGAAGCCTTCACAACTTCTACGCAGGATGCAGAACCTAGCTGGTGATCACCTATCCGAAATTACACTACGAGGCATGTGGCTGAATCAGCTACCGGCGAATATCAGCTCCATACTAGCCATCAGCGAGAAATCCAGTCTCGCCGAAGTCGCCCTAATGGCTGATAAAATGATGGATCAACACTCACAACGCGAGATATCAGCCGTAAATCAACACCGTCAGCAATTACCTGAAGCATTCGCAATCGATCATCGGTCCCAGCCATCTACTTCCAAATACCAAGAACTTGAAGACAGAATCGACAAGCTCGCAGCGGCTGTGTCGCAACTCCTCGCGCACAACCGCCGCGGGCGCTCGCCGCATCACAACTGGGAGCGCGGGCGCCGCCCAGGACGCGCTATGTTTACATCGAGATCGCAGAGCCGCGGCCGCCTATCACACCGTAGCGCATCACCCGCAAATTCGTCATACTGTTACTTTCATCGCAAGTTTGGAAATGAAGCTCGTAAATGTGCCGAGCCGTGTACATTTATTAAGAAGACAATGACGGAAAACTAGATTCAGTGTTGGCAGAGACGGGTACCAACGCTTGGCATCATTCACACCGTCTATTCATGACCGATAAGAAGACTAATCTAATGTTCCTCATTGACACCGGAGCGAACATCTCCGTCATACCAAGAAGGGGCACAAAATTGAAACGGATAAAGTTCAATCTGTATGCAGCCAACAACACAATGATACCTACCTATGGAGAGAAGATGCTTGAGTTGGACCTAAACCTACGCCGCTCGTTTAAATGGAAGTTTACGATAGCTGATGTCAGTAAGCCAATCATCGGTGCTGATTTTTTGAAACATCACAAACTGCTCGTGGACGTCCATGGAAGAAAACTAATAGACAAAGAAACCAACCTAGCAACGAAGACATCGATTTTATACTACCCTTCATCATCGATTCGCACCATCGACACTAACCGAGAAATACCACAACATTCTTGCCGAATTTCCTGACATCACTCGTCTATCATCGATGAAAGAAACACCAAAACACAGCGTCGAACATCACATTGAAACAACTGGACCTCCGTTGTACTGTAAAGCAAGACCCATACCACCTCATCGATATGCAGCAGTGAAGCATGAATTTCAAGTGATGATGGAGCAGGGCCTATGCAGACCTAGCAAAAGCCCGTGGGCAAGCGCGTTGCACATAGTCCCAAAGAAAAATGGCGATATCCGCGTCTGTGGGGACTACAGAAGGCTCAACTCAGTGACCACGCCAGACCGCTACCCAGTACCACGATTAAAGGATTTCACGTATCAACTCAATGGAAAAAAGATATTCTCCACCATCGATCTGAACAGAGCCTACCAACAATTGCCTGTCCTGCAACAGCATATTGAGAAAACGGCGATAATTACTCCCTTTGGCCTGTTCGAATTCCCTAGAATGTGCCCAGGATTAAAGAACGCAGGTCAGACATTCCAAAGATTCATACATCAAGTGCTACAAGGACTAGACTTCGCTTACCCATTCATCGACGACGTAATAATTGGATCCAAGAACGAAGAAGAACATATTCTCCACCTACGTGCCGTGCTAAGCAAACTGGACGAATATGGCATCACCATCAACCCTTCAAAATGTGTACTTGGCAAGGAAGAAGTAAAATTCCTTGGTTACACTGTATCGCAGCATGGAATCAAGCCACCACAAGACAAAGTTACGGCTATTACATCATACCCACGTCCAACCACTATTGAAGAACTGCGAAGATTCCTCGGCACCGTCAACTTCTATCGCGACGCAATACCCCGCGCCGCAACTATACAAGAGCCGCTCAACGCCTACCTACATAATAGCAAACGAAAAGATAAAACACAGATTGTATGGACGAAGGAAGCGATCGAATCATTTGAAGCATGTAAAGTGAGCCTGCAAAATGCCGCTTTACTCGCGCACCCCGCACTCGACGCACCTATCGCGTTGATGTGTGACGCATCCGACACCTGCGCGGGAGCTGTCCTACAACAGTATAAAAATAGCAAATGGCAGCCCCTTGGCTATTTCTCGAAGAAATTTTCCGACACGCAGAGAAAGTACTCGACTTACGACCGAGAACTGTTATCCATCTACATGGCAGTTAAACATTTTAGAAAAATGTTTGAAGGCAGACAGCTTACCATTTTCACCGATCACAAACCCATTACCTTCGCTCTGCATAAGAAACCATCGGATACCGAGACTCCACGCCGTACCCGCCAGTTATTATTCATCAGCGAGTTCACCAACGACATACGCCATATAAGTGGGAAAGAGAACATCGTCGCAGACTCGCTATCTCGCATCGAAGCTATAACTTGCCCCACTACCCTCGACTACGCTCAACTTTCTGTGGCGCAAGAAAGAGACGACACCATACCGATGTTGAAAACGCAGACCAACATAAATATCAAGAAAATGGACCTACCCTACGCAGACTGCAAGATCTACTGCGAAACATCGACGGCAAATATAAGACCATATCTACCTAAAGACTTCAGACGTATAGCATTCAACGCCGTACATAACATAAGTCACCCAGGAACGCGAACTACCCGGAAACTGATGCAAGAAAAATTCTTCTGGCCATCCATGAACACAGACGTCGGCAACTGGACTAAAGCGTGTGTGTCATGTCAACAGACCAAGATAAATCGGCACACCAGTACCAGTTACACGCAATTTCAACCAGCGGACAGGTTCCAGCACATACATGTTGATATAGTTGGACCGTTACCACCATCAACCTATGGACACAGATACCTACTGACTATCATCGACCGAAAAACTCGCTGGCCAGAAGCCTACCCACTTCGTGAAATAACCGCCGAGTCAGTAGCCAAACAACTATACGCCGGTTGGATATCACGTTTTGGTTGCCCTACAACGCTGACGAGTGACCAAGGCCGCCAGTTCGAAAGCCAGCTGTTTTCATCCCTCACTAAACTGCTTGGCATCGACAAGACCAGAACCACTGCTTACCATCCGCAATGTAATGGTATTGTGGAGCGATGGCACCGATCGTTAAAGACCGCTTTAAAAGCGAACATTAGCAACGGCAAAACCAACTGGCTAGATGCGCTGCCGACTGTACTATTGGGCCTGCGAGCTGCTACCAGGAATGACACAGGAATCAGCGCAGCACAACTCACATATGGAAGCACGATCAGATTACCGGGCGATTTTTTCAATAATACCCCGATGATGTCACATAACAACATGGACTATAACTTCGTAGATCGACTACAACGCACTATCAGTGAATACAAAACCACAGAATCAACACCACATAACACCAAACCGTTCGTGCACAGCGACCTGCAAACCTGCAATAGCGTATTCCTACGCGTTGATGTTGGGCGGAAATCTCTGCAAGCTCCATACGAAGGGCCGTATCCTGTCCTGCAACGAGATGAAAAGGTTTTCCGCATCCAACTGCCCGGCCGAGAAGTCAACGTGTCGATCGACAGATTGAAGCCCGCCTACACGCTAAATGAAGAAGCTTCTCCATCGACCGACAGCACAGTGAAGAAGACGAGGTCCGGCCGCACTGTCAAACCCGTTGTACGCTTCGCTTGAGGGGGAGCTATGTGGCGTTCATACACGTCTGCATCGTCCTACGCGACCAGCCGAACTGAGACGCGCAACGACGCGATTTTGTATTTATGTGAGCGTTGTGTAGGTAGTTCGTTGACAATTTTTATTAATATTTGTGCACCCTCAAATTATGTTATTTTTGCGTTGTATGAGATAGCAATATTTTCTAACCCTTTTTAACATTAGTATATAAGTAAGTGGTGTTGACAAATAAAATTCATTACTTTGGGAATCTCGTCTTATTAACTCGCCACAATAGGAACCCTCTCAACATATAGGATAGGGGGCAGACGAGCAGATGGATCACCTGATGTTAAGCGATTACCGTCGCCCATGAACACCTGCAACTCCAGGGCTTCACAGGTGCGCTGCAGGCCTTTAGAGCGAGATATGCCCTTTTCTTGAAGGTTTGTAGTTTGTAGGTATCTGGTTCGTATCTGGGTGGTAGCCTACCTGTATGGTGTTGAAACACGAGCTCGGCGATGCCCTGTCCCCTCCACGTTGATGAGGTGCGGCTGGAACAGCGCTCGGGCGCCTCGAAACGTTCGCCGCCCACTTTGATCACACGCCCATCCGGCAGCTAGGACAAACAAAACATCAAATTATATGATATTAAATTAAATGGCCTATGTCCAGCAGTGGACTGAGACAAGCTGATGATGATGATGATGATGATGATGATGATGATGATGATGATGATGATGATGATGATGATGATGATGATGATGATGATGATGATGATGATGATGATGATGATGATGATGATGATGATGATGATGATGATGATGATGATGATGATGATGATGATGATGATGATGATGATGATGATGATGATGATGATGATGATGATGATGATGATGATGATGATGATGATGATGATGATGATGATGATGATGATGATGATGATGATGATGATGATGATGATGATGATGATGATGATGATGATGATGATGATGATGATGATGATGATGATGATGATGATGATGATGATGATGATGATGATGATGATGATGATGATGATGATGATGATGATGATGATGATGATGATGATGATGATGATGATGATGATGATGATGATGATGATGATGATGATGATGATGATGATGATGATGATGATGATGATGATGATGATGATGATGATGATGATGATGATGATGATGATGATGATGATGATGATGATGATGATGATGATGATGATGATGATGATGATGATGATGATGATGATGAGCTTCGACTCAAATCGGCGCGGTCCAAGTATGGCGAAGGCATATCTATGATTTAAATCTTTGTTCGCTGAATGTTTTTATCTTCCAGCTGGCTGTTCAAGTTCCACGCTCATGCTCTCTTTGGATTTTTTGCCTAACTCACTTTCCGACTCAGATAGCTGTTCAGTCGTGCTCACTTCTGGCTCCTCGTGCAAACATCCATCAACATCTACATCCTCGCCGCTCTTACAACATTCACTCACATCATCTTCTGTGTATTCACTTTCATCGTCATAAAATCCGCATCTTTCACTCTCGAAAACACAATCTTCACACCGCCAAACAGGTGTGAAATGGCGAACATTGGGGGAGGCCTTTGTCCAGCAGTGGACTGAGACAAGCTGATGATGATGATGATTCTAAAGCTATATTTTTTAATAAATAGAACAAAATAAAATAACTCACTGTTACGCCAGTTTGGTCACAAATATCCTTTACTCTGTAACCACTTCTTCTAAGCACAATTATTCGCTCCCTTTCAACTCTTGAGAGTTGAGGCGCCATTTTCAATGAAACAGATTTATTCAATTTAAGATAGATAAAATTTTAAATTTTGATAACTGCTCTATTTGAAGTGACAATCTTAGCCTAGTGATAGGACTCGAACCACATTCGATTTGAATCGTGACGGTGAAAACTCGAGTCGATGACCGCTCGCGCCGCGAGTCGGCATTATAGGGTAGGTATGTTGTGCATTTTTTTTGTGAATAATGAGGTATAGTCAAAAGTTTATACACTCATTCTGGTGAAGGTAGTCGTTGTATAATTTTGGGGATTATTTGAAAGTCAAGACTTTTTGGAAAAAGTCAATTAGTAATATTCAAATCGATGCGATGATTCGAATTACGCGTCAACTCGATTCTAGTTTTACCTATCGATTTGAGTCCCATCTCTAACGTACGCGCAGGCGGTGTGGCTTACCATCGATGAAACCATTCTATTGGCGCTCAGCTTATGTCAGATCAACCATTGGCTAATTTAGGCATACTGTAGAAAATCCACCAATAATATCAAAGCGACTTTCTTTCTAACACAACTGATGCGTCGTAGTTATAGTTATGTATAATGGGTAACCTGATGTGCTGCCGTGTGTACATCCAAGATTTCATAATAGTTAAACTTCGTTTGAGTAGGTATCCCGTCTGCAAACAATGCTCTAAAATTGTAAGTAAGCTAGGTACACAAGTTTTTCATTTATTTACAGTACAAACAATAAGTACCGAACGATTTCTATCACTCAACTCTTAGAGCATATTAAATGTTGACCAAATGTGTACAGGATCCAAGGTCCGTTCGGAGGCGGAAACCAGGACTGGTATAAGTTCGAGGTGGCTGTGATGGTGGGTGGAGGCATTGGCGTCACGCCCTACGCCTCCATCCTCAACGATCTCGTCTTCGGCACCTCCACCAACAGATACTCTGGTGTCGCTTGCAAGAAGGTACCTTCCCTTTTCTACTAAAATTCAGCTAAGTTAACTACTTTTCGTATTTTATAAAAATCAAATAAAAAAAAGTCATTCCCTCGCAAATTGTACCTAAGTAAAATAATTTTCAATCTCGTATTTATCTGGAATATACGAGTAAGTAAGCTAAATTAAATTAAATAAGTCAATGCAAATATATACTCCAACGACTCGATTGTGGTCTCGAGGTTTTGAATAGGTAGTTTCTGAAATCATTTATTTTCTCGTCACGATATCACATCATTTCATATGGGTATATCTAGACAACACACGTTAACAATGTCGCCGTCGATTAAAAAACCTTGACTATTTTTCGTCTTGCTGGCATTATAATAGATGGGTTACTAAACTTACTTGTAATTCTTCAGGTGTACTTCCTCTGGATCTGCCCGTCCCACAAGCACTTCGAGTGGTTCATCGACGTGCTGCGCGACGTGGAGCGCAAGGACGTCACCAATGTCCTCGAGATTCACATCTTCATCACGCAGTTCTTTCACAAATTTGACCTGCGCACCACGATGCTGGTATGAAGATATGCTCTTTTTATCTTCTTCTTTGTCTTTTCAGGCTCAAAAAGTAGGCATAAAATAAGAGTACGTGACGCACACTGCCAAGATCTTGTCGGCGTCTGTTGTTCTTGAAATTTTAAAAGTGACACTTTATTAGGCTATTTCTGGGTAGGTACTGCAGCTAACTCGTTTTAAGTATTTCGTAGGCTTAATGTTGTTAACTTTAGGGGCCAATATGAAGTAAAGAGCAGGCTCATCAAGGATCTTTCCAATTAAATGGGCAATGTGTCTAAGGCTGCAACGATGCAATAGAATTGCAAACCCAAAAAATGGCCGTCCGCGCACTTGTACTATACTGGTGTAGTGGGATTCTATGGATCAGGCGAGGCGTGTACCTTCTATCGCATAGGAAAACAAAATTCGGGCTAAGGAAGTTTACAGGCAGGTGACAGTTGCCAGAGACCGCCACGACTTCAGCAAATATCGACTTGTCGACGGCTGTCGTGTATCGACAGTTGGATGATGGATTATCAAACAACGTTTGCGAGTCCGGTGCCGCCCCCAAAACCATGACCCATCTCCCGACATGCCCTTTATGACCGGATAGCACATACGGCGAACTCCTGCAGCCTTGCAGGGAAAATTTAACAACTAGTGTCATCATCACGAGAATAAGAAGGTGGACTACCGCTCGTGTGTAAACGCATTTTTTTTTGTTGTGCAGTACATTTGCGAGAACCACTTCCAGCGGCTGTCGCGCACGTCGATGTTCACGGGGCTGAAGGCGGTCAACCACTTCGGCCGCCCCGACATGTCGTCCTTCCTCAAGTTTGTGCAGAAGAAGCACAGCTATGTAAGTCGCATCACTGTTCAAATATTTTGATCTCCTTAAGTTGCGTAAATTGACAATGATTAATATTAAAACTCCTTGCAAATTCCTGCCATCGTGAAAGAGAACCGCATATATTTCGGTATGAATGGACCACCGGCGCGAAGCAATACTTGGCTCTGTGTTTCGCCGAGTAAGTGAGGGTAACAAAGGCATAATTAGGGTAAAAGGGGAGTTAAAAAGTTGGCAGCACATTTGAGACTCCACTGGTTTTGCAGGTACCTATATACGGGCAGCGGGAATCAATTGCCACCTGCTCATCTGTGCGATATCTCTACCCTTCTTTTTAAATTCTGGAGTCAATAAAAAACAACATCACATACATTGTCCAAATCCTAATATCTGAGGCTTTTTCTTAACAACGAAGGAACCACAAACACTCAACCTAACACAACAATATATTTCATCAACAAAGATTTGTGTTGGTGCGAGATTAACCCACGAGCGTTGCGTCTCAAGCGGCGCTCAAACCACTGCGCTAACCTATCGTCCCAATCAATGAATAAATGAATAATAATATTATAAATTGACTGTCTACGCAGGTGTCTAAGATCGGCGTGTTCTCTTGCGGGCCGCGGCCGCTCACCAAGTCCGTGATGTCTGCGTGCGAGCACGTCAACCGCACGCGCCGCCTGCCATACTTCATTCACCACTTCGAGAACTTCGGATAGATTACACGTCTTTCTTACACATACACACCTACACTTTAACGTCATTCATGTATTTAGAGTGACACCACACTTTCTTTACGTCCTTTAAGCGTTGGCATCTTAGCCGGCGACTTCCCCACACTAACGTTTCGGGCGCCGCGTAAACGCAACGCCAAAAAACGCAAGTGTGAGGTCACTCTTAATATCAAATTTCATCGTCGTTACCGCACCAAAGAGTACAATACTATTTGGTCCGGTCAGTCGCTGTTTCTATAAAATTATAAAAAATATAGAAATAGTTAATTATATTATGTTCTCGTGCTTAATGCTACGATTGAACGTTGATGATTAATAAATAATAAATGGAAAGTATTTGTAAATTAATCAAGACGTCTTTCATAATGGTTGTTACCATAGACTCTTTAAGTAGTGGTAGGTATTTTTATGTGAAACTACCTACATTTCTAGTGATGTATGTTTCTGTTTTTACGTTAGAATGTGATATGAGGAGCGTTGTACATAAGCATATTTCGTCTATTCTATTTTTTACTAACAGTCTTCTTTTTTTAATAAATAATAATACAAAACAAGACTAACAATTATATTCTGATTCTTTTCACAGTCTTTCTACAGCTACATTATGAATGAACTGCCATCTGATTAATTTAGTTTTTTAAATACAATATAATATTATTTTTGAAACTCTTGTGCCAAAAATCATTCACTTCAAAATGTTACACATTTAAAAATTGCTTCAAATTGTAACTACATTAACATAACGCCGATAAAGTATTAGTAATAATATTTTTAAATCTCGCTATTTCTTATCTTTAGATCACCTTACAATTACTGTGGGAATGATTTTTATAGTTTCTTTTTTAATCTTTCTAACTTAATTTATTGTTAACTTAGAGCTTTTAGTTAACACGCCACTAGGTACTTTGGATGCATTGCAATAATTTAGTACAAATACACCAACTAGGCATTTGAATGTACAAAATATTATCAGAAATGTATTTATAGTAAAAATATTAACAAAATACTCATTGCGATCTAAATTAATGTTTAAACCGATTTGTATTTATTAATTTTATGTTTATTCAAATTGCATTTTGTAAATAATGTAAAAATATAGACAATTGGCTAGTTAATTATATCTAATGTAATCGAATTTTCTTATTTTTACTTAAAATGTAAATAGGTATTTAATAAATATTGTTTCATAACTCATGTGTATTATTAAAATCTCGTTAAGACTAAGAACTACGCGAGAATAACACTGAAAAACTTCAAGGTGAAATTATTATTAAGAACTCATTCACAGAAGGCCAAAGAATGGATATTATGCTTCAGGCAAAATACAATACATAAAGTAAGTTGCTAACTAAGTAGGTACTCATATCATAGTATTAGTGAAATCCAGCAGCTCTGCTCACATGGAGTTCGGTTTGCCACTAAAAGATTTTCTGCCAAAACCTCACAGCTATACAATGAAGAAATTTTCATTCAAATCCGCTTGGTAGTTTTCATTAAGTCGATCACTAGTCATGGGTTTAAAGGGTAAACATATGATTAGTGGTATCTTCAAGACCGGACGAAAATTAAGTAGGTTAGGTTAGCTTACCATGAAACAATACAGAATGTAACAACCAGACGTTGGTAGTCCGTAGGCCAAATGAAAACTTATAAATTTCGTTGTACAACAATAACGAATATTAACAATGAGAAGTAATTGGGGGACCTTACCTTAAAGATCGCGGATTGTTCGCGGTAATTTGAGGTCCGGAGTAAAAGGTAAGACAGCGTTAGCCTTGCGGCTCGCTACACACGACCGCCGCGGGGAAAGAGTCGAGTTACAAGGGCTCACGTTACTCTACGATTCACTTGATAACAATAAAATAATATGTAGGCGAAATATGATGCCTTCGATGTATTTATAAGCGGTGATTTTCTTCAGGACACGTCAGTCATATTGACTACATAACCAAGGTAGAAACTGAACATCAGCCAACAACAGCATCAAAGCGTTGCGTTTATCTCGACCAACTTTTGATTATATCTTAACTAATGACCTGCCCTCACTTCGTTTTGATATTTTAAATCCACTCCGTACAAATAGATGGCACTGGCCGTGCGTCGATTGCATCGCGCAAGTGTTTTGCTTACCTATTCGGTTTGTCTATGCCTTCAGAATTTACCTCTTTATATATAAGTAGTGTGCATGGATTAGTATGATTTTAAGATTATCACAAAAAAACTGTATACTTTAAGGCTGGGAGGATGTCTGGAGAAGACTACGACTAGCCAGCACTACACGGTTCCTGCTTGTTGTGCTTCCAGGAATCAATACAGCAGAGAAAGGCCGTGGTGAGTACTCATTCCTTTGTCTACCCACATTCCCCTTCCACCGGCGTAATACATTGGGCCTAACACACATGGGACATTTTTTATACTTTCATATTTATGGTCCTTCACGCCGGATAGGATATTTAAAATAACTGGCCAAAAGTGGACAAACGCGGTTAGCCGCGCGGCAAGCCCGCAGGCCGTGTGTGGCGCACGCGCCGACAAATCGTTCAGGCCCTGCTATTAAGGCCACAACAACGCCTAGCGACTAGCTCAGAGATGGTCAACCTCTGCCTCAAAATAAGCTAAAATTATTATGATTCGTGGCAGGCCCCACACAAGGTAGACCGCCGATCTAGTGAGGATCCCTTGGATGCGGGATGCAAGACTGATCTGTGTGGAGAACGTTGGGGGAGGCCTAAGTCCAGCAGGACGTCTAGTGGCTGAAATTGTAATGATGATTAATTGAAATAAGGCATTTACTTATAATTTTCCAAAACATATCTAGTGATTTCCTGCGCAGCCAACGCAGTCCTGACTCTTCGGGCTAAAACGAATCGAACGTTATGACCAAATGGGAGCTCCCCATTTATTAGCATTTATTTATTTTAAAATATCAGGGAAGCAGAAATTAACTTAAAGATTGAGTAGCATAGGCCTCATTTTTGGTCTAGTTTAATACACAGACAACAACGTTGTAAGTGGACAGCGAATGTAAAGATAAAAGGTTTAAGAGCACTGGCTGGTGCATTATATTGCACCAATTGCTCCTAGCGTTTTACTGCAAATTGGTGCACATTGCAACACATTATACCTACACAGCTGCGATGCCACCCGCAACCTTCAGCTTACCTTCATTAACACCGCGTTACTGGCATTATTTCATTTTATTTTATTGTATTCTTCCCGAGAACAATGACAATGAGTCTGCATGGAGGTTTTAAGATTAAAAATAAATAATGTGGCGGTCTAGGTTCAACAAAGGAAAGGAACACTTAATTACCACCGCATTAAAAGATCTTAAGACATTAAAAAACACTTAGGTGCTTGACTTCATAACAACTAGTGCACGCGATAGTAACGACTTACCATTTCAATTAAATTAAACATTAATTGCTATATTAAAGTAAAAGACAAACATGTAGATTTTATAGCGTCGTCATTTGATTTTAATATATTGTGATGAACACTAACAAAATTACTATTCCTCTCCCTCCCAAAGTAACAAAGTCTTGTATAGTGAAAAATATAGTTTTTTATGTTAAAGAAATTCAAAGTTAAAATCCCTTGAATGAAAATTTGTTTGAATTTTAACATGGCTTTCTTGAGTACATTACAATATAATCTTATAAATATTATTCAATGGACCGAACAAGCAGCCTTATTAAATGTATTTGCGGAACTATCGGTATCAAATATTTTTTATGCTTCTGAAAGGTAGTTTTTAACTTTAAAATTTTAATTGTATGGAGTTGACGACTTATAGGTGTATTTTTAGCCTACGAGTATGAATGAAGATATTTTGCAGTGATTAATTGTCTTATAGGTGACACCAAGTCGGGAAAACATACAAAAGGAAGTAAGTAGGTTGCAATCGATTTCAATGAAAATAAAGAGTCTTTTCAACGTTTCGAAGACTAAAAACTAGGCTAAGCAAACAGTGTTAAGATGAACGCAATTTTCGCGTAACTGTGGCGTCACTTTCATCTCTGAAGCAAGTAACTAAGTAGAAATCGTAAACTACTTAGTTACCTACCTACTATCAGTGCAAAAGGTCCTGATACGAACTAATAATACGATTTTATTCGATTGAGAAGGGAACGTTTTATTGCGGTTTTTTTATGTGATATATGACTAACCAGCAGACGGATCACCTGATGGTAAGCGGTTTTCCACCGACCAAGGACACCTGCAACACCAGTAGAGTCACAAATGTGCTGCCAACCTTTCCTCCCGATTGGACCTCCGGTAACCTCACTCACTGGATGAAACACAGCGCAGGCGCTGTTTCACGCGGGTCTTCTATAGATTTCTATAGATGTTTTATTGAAACTTCCTACAAACAGCATTAAGTACATAGGATTTAGTATAGCGCGTCGATGCGGTATTACGTTGATCCTGATTTGGTAGCGGCCAAAACAGGCTTGTTGTGAGCGTAATGCTATTCTAAAATGTGTCTATCAAGTATTTTAATATGCAGTAAATAGGTTTCGCATTTAAAACTAGAAACTTATTTGCATTTAACTACAATCTAGATAAGTTATGCCCAATTAATATCATTCTAGGCTGTGTTTATACTAATTCAATGCTAAACCTCCTTTAATTAGTATTAGTTTCACCCATTTGTCAAAGTCGTTATCAAGCCAAATTAATGCAGCGTCGATGCAAAATCAGGGTTTTAACCAACCTAATATCTAAGCGTTAAGAAATAAGAAAACGGTATTTCACAACGGCCACGTCATACGACATGTAATTTGGTGCTTTTAATCGTGATATAACTGTAAAACATGGGCTCGGAAATAATAAAGGCGTGTGTATCTGGAAAACCCCACGGTAACTCGTTGTCCTACGTGAGTGACGACAAAGCGACGCGATTTATCCGTAAGCCAAAATACAAGAATATAATACGAATACGGCGCATTCGCTGCTGTGGTAATTAAGTACTTTTAAACTACGGCCAACACGTAGGTGTAAGTATACGTTTTTAATAGAAAATTTCTATTTTACTTAGTATCTATTCACCCATTTTGAAACGCTAAGCTGGTATAATATGTTTGTAAGTAGGTATTCAACCGTGCAGAAACTTCGTAAATAATATTGGTAATTGTAAAAAGAAATGCATCGAAATCGTAACTTTTTTTGGTAACCTAGGAGGCATGCGGACGCACGGGGTATTATATCGGATAATGGCGGGTGTTTTCCGACGAAAACCCCTGGGACTCTACCTCAACGTGCATCGTGGATGATGTCATGGGTCAATCGAAATCATAACTGTTATCACCACCCGCGGTACAAAAACAAGTTGACCCTTAGTCGCGGTTCGGAGGAGACTATATCTATATCATAGTGGCCACTTAGTATCATTTGTGCCGACTACTTGATATTATCGCATTGACGTGAACGTCGGTAGCACCTAGGACGCGGGCGACCCGCGCAGCGGCGAAGTCTTTCATTCCGAGGAGATAATAACTGTTATGTAAGATAAATACGAAGCCCAGCAATACCTGATGGCTTAATTTTATAAAATTAACAGTGAAACGGGAAAGCTTTATCTTTAACTGCTTTGAAACATTAACCACAACGGTGTATCTACCACGGAAAAGCCAAAAATGGTGGTTTATGATTTTAGCAGTGTATTTACTCTTAGTTTGTAGGTTTCATTTACATACAGTATTGTCCTGTATAAATAACCCGGTGACGCATTTGCGAGTGACACGGTGTCACGCTTCAATGGTAGTGGGTTCGATTCTCACCCTGTATAAACATTTAGGCTTGTTATTAAGTACCTGTACTCGTATGTTACACATTTAAGTTTATATTTGTGTTTGTTTCGTTGAGTAATACATTGTGCTAATCATACGTTAGACGAGCTTGACGTATAAACAGACCTACGTACTTATTTGCTCATAATGTAGAGACAGCGGCACGTTGAGTAACTGCAATCTGTTAAATTCCTTTACTTCTAAATGTCAAAGACCATTGAACATCATTAATTGAAGGAATTTATTAGATTTTAAGTAACATGTCCGTACCTAAGAGAAGATAATATGGTCCGTACAAAGGAACATACGTACCGTATACGGACGTAGGTACGTATAACAATTAAACGCTTTATCTGCAGGAAATCGTTTTTACACTTACTTCGAAGATCAAATCTAAGCAAAACATCGGTTTACGTTCAGCACTTGTGCATTGTCAGATTTTTTGCCCATTACCATACAACTTGCACGGATAGAAACACGGCCCCTTCCTACTGCCTCGAGGCGTTTTTATTTCGGCCAACCATAAGGTGATTTAGAAATGACATGGTCGAGCTGATAGTAAATAAATCTTGTTACGTAATAATAACTAATCAATCACTTACAGCTGTTTAAGAAAGCCTGACGATTCACTTATTTACCGTTTAGCCAAATCAAAACGTAGCTGTTGACATTCTAAAAGAGAAAAATCTGGTTTGGGGGAATTCGTCCCAAAAAAACTCGTCCCAGAATTTGAAGATTTTTCACTGGTACCACTCATTGTGTCACCAATATTTTTTGGTTTTGTTGAGTTTAGTGAATATTATCATCACAAAAATATTGAGTAGGATAGAACAGTGACCAGCAAAAAAGTCTTGAAATTCTGGGAACCTAGTTTTTGGACAAATTGCCACTTAACCCAAAAAAATAATAGATTTATTTACTATTTTATAAATAAATAAAAAAATATATATATTTTAAGAATTACTAAAAATGTTTACTTATACAATATTGTGCATTAAAGCCGTATAAAAAGCACGGTGTGCGTGTCACTTGATGTAACAGCACACCATGTTGTTTTTTTATATTCACCGTTGAGCAAACACATTGCTGTGTTATATACTTATGTTCTATGCCTATTAATGTATTCTGTGTCCTACTTATTGTTCTGTTGTATTTATTTTGTCTGTGGTCAATAAATGTTTTACTTACTTACTTACATTATTACGATTAGGAAACCCAGTAATTAATTTTAAAAATAATTAGATACGTACTTCTTCCAAATTTTTGAACATTATCTAATAAATTATCTACTTAGATATTCGTTTTTTTACATTACTGTCAGGTGTATATGGGTGGCCGCAATCGCTTACCATCAGATCTTTTCACATAAAAAATCATGGCTTAGGTATCGTAACGTCGCCAATAAACACCTGACTTGATTCTTTCCTAATAAGTACACAGCTCATACCTAATACGCTTCAACAATAGATAACATTAACACAGTAGTGTGGTTACATTAAACCTTGAGGTTCAAGTTCACATGGCTATTTAAACGCAGCAGCCCATATACAGAATCTTTAAGATCTGATGATCCAACAGCGGAAAGGAAAACACAGAGTGGCGGACTCGTTCCGCTTTGAAGATTCTTGTAGCCGGGCGGAGGTTTTGGCCTCCGCAGCATTCCCCGAGGCCTGATAGGCAATGAGGAAAACTAATTGGCCCACTGTGTGATAGACAATAATGAAATACTTAGATACTCTCAAATGTTTTTTTTTAATATTTATCATCGTGAGGCCCAGATAGCAGGCACAATAGATTTTTTTTGTCTCTTAAAAGATTTTTTTTACGACTTTAAATGACAGGCTGGATGGCGCATTTGGTAGTGACCCTGCCTCATACGCCAAAGGTCGTGGGTTCGATCCCCACCCTATATAAGTACATTCATGTGATGAACACTGTTTAGTGTCTTGGTGTTATATAGCTATTTAAGTATTATATTTGTGTTTCCGCCGGTTACCGGAGGCCCAATGGGGGAAAGGGGGTAAAAAGTTGGCAGCGCACTTGTGACTCTACTGCTGTTGCAGATGTCTATGGGCGGCGGCAGTTGCTTACCATCAGGTGATCCGTCTAGTCGTCAGCCACCTATCACAAAAAAAATCTCAACATAGTAGATATCTGCTTTGTTTCATCTAGCTCAAGGCCTTTACTAGGTATTTTAGTTTTCCTTGAGTTTAGGCGATCTACACAGTCTGGCCTAGATGACTTAAGCCTCCAACTTAACGGCATCTCAAAATAAATTAGCCGCACCTATACAACATCCAACCCGGTCTGTTAAACCTTAGAACCAGAATGAATACTAACATTCACAGTTATACTACAGATGTAACACCTAGATGCAACTCTAGCCTAGTTTCATAAGTAAACCAATGCGTCAGAAGAACAATTCGTGACTTGCAAATGAGTAAATAGCAAACAACATCACATGTATGGACCTGTTCGAAAAGTAAATAACTTTAGCACATGTGTGGTACACCTGTATACCGCCACTTAGGTAGGTGATAATAATAACAGAAAGAACACAGATGATACAAATATTTAAAAATTAAATTACATATATTTGCTTAATTATATAGTTATGTAATAATGTTATTATTAATATACTAGTGGCCCGCCCTCACTTCGATTCGGAACGCAATTTTGCGGAATTTTTGAAAACCATACCAACAGATGGCGTTGGGTGTCGATTGCATCGCGCTAGTGTTTTGCTTTTTTGGGTTATATAAAATTGTACCATTTCTATCAGATTTACCTCTTTCAAAATAGTATAGAAGATATAGATGTAAGTAATACCCAGATATTGAACAAACACTAATATTTATGTCATTTAAACGTTACAGAATGGGTATGGTTCAGAATATCGATCGAATCCACGACCCTCAGTGAGGCAAGATCTAACTCGAAATCTACTTGTGTTGCATGTCATCATCCCAGACACTAGTGAAGCACTAAAATAGGTCCCAAATAGGTTGCTCACCATGAACCAGCATGACACAATCGTGTGACGAACTCGCCCCGCTCATTGAACTATCGACCGATCGATAAGAAAGCTGCTATTTTCGCTTCGCGAGTGAAAGAAAGAAATGAGCGGCCGTCCCTTTCTTCTGCGCGAGCGGCGCTCGGTCGCGCGCCTCGCTGTTCTTAGCCTTAGTTTTCAGCGGTCGCGCAGCGGAGGCGGCGCACTCTGCCGGCGACCTCACGAGTTTCGTAACCGCGTCTCATTTCCTAGTGTTTGTGGTGTGAAACTAATCACTTTGTCCGGCGGAAGCACGTCGCTCACGTTACGTGTGCACCGAATGACTCGCAAGGATAAACGGCAGGTGAATACGTGAATGAGTATCGATAAACGCTCGCTCTTATCTCGGCGGGGCGAATTCGCACGAGGCCCAGGTCGACATCCTTGTCCTCAATTAAAACAATTTACGGCAATTCTTGTTTGAATTAAACATTTTGTAGTCCCTATACAAATTGGAAGATGTGATTTTACGTGAGCCAGTGTTTACACGCGCGACGCGACGAGCGCGTTCATGTCTATTATAGGACAGACTTATACTAAGGATTCGACCAAATATATTGACGAGATTTGTACTAAATGTGACTTCTATCTATAATCTAAATATTCTACTATTTAAAAAAAATACAGATTGATACTCGTGAATGCTTATTTCAAAGCGTGCGAATGCTAAGTTTTAATTTGGCCAGTCTGCGTCTATACGAACTAGGTTCACATGTTGACCTTTACAAAATGTCAGAACAGAGTAACTGCTCCATAAATACCTACCAGGCATTTATTTGCAGGACAGGTTTATAGAATTAAAGCTTGTTTGTTGTTGGCTTAAGATACTCAATGTTTATTATGCATGTACTGCATAATACGAGTACTAAATTATACCTACTTGTTTTATTTTTAAAGTTGCTTGTCAGGTTTCCCTAGAAAGGTTATTTTTAAGATTAGAATGTCATACGTGTTTAGTGTTTTGTTTTTTTATAGACTTACGTCTCTAATAAGCGTTTCTATTGTAACAAGGCAAAATATAATCATGGCATTGTCAAGCAACGTGACTGCCACATCACTTCATAGCAAAATATTGTACAGACTATTCTTGTTTTTTTTTTCATAAGTGTTTCGATTTGTTAACTTAGGTAACTCGACGTTATAGACTAGCTTATTTGTGTCATATGGACTCCTGTAATAGCGCGACAACACCGTTTACCGCTAATATTCTCGACGTTTCTCAAGCGTCCTTGCTTTAAATATGCACCAGTAAGGTGTTAAAAAGTCGATCTTGTTGATCTCCTCTTTAGTAGTTCCTGCTAATAGTTACAAATAACATGTTGAGTGCTTTAAATCTGCAGAATGTTATAAATAAATCCATTAGAACATTTAGATGAGAATCGAATGAAAACATTGCTACTTATTTCTTTTATGTGAGTGGTGACAGATCACCTGATGGTAAGCGATTACTGCCGCCCATTGATTCCCGCAAACACCTAGGGAGTCACAAGTCCGCTGCCAACTTTTAACCTCCTGACCCCAGATTGGGCAATAACCAAAAGTGTGCCTTACCTACTGTTGGTACACGTACATACCAGATATCTGCTAAAGTTCCTGCTAATAAATCTTCTTTGCACATTTCGTAAAGTACGTAGTAAGTACTTATAAAATAAATAAGTTTTACTACATTGAAAATTTTCCTACATTTAAGACTGATAATTTAACTAAAAGACCTTGTTAACGTTAAGAAATATCAATCACATTTTTTAGTCTAGCACCATACTTAGCTCATATATACCTGACTAACATTTCCTGCTTAGTGAAAAAAATAATCGATCACGATGACAGACGATGACATAACGAAATCCCAAAGATACATTGCATTCATTTATCTTATTTCAAGACAATAAAAATGGTTATACAACGGCAATTGCTTGGGTGATTTAATTACCATGTGGTGTGACCCAACCCACCTCGGTTTACCCATTATGTGTTACAAAAACCCCTTAGGGAAAATACATTTAAACCCCAATTAGATCGTTCGTCAGAAAAGTTTATTGTTGTAATGAACACACGAACGTTACGTCAGTCGCAAGGTTGGGTCAAGACTAACGATTTAAGACATAAAATAACAGATAAAGTTATAATAGCTGACCTGACTTTTGTTAATATGATCGAATGCGGCGCAGATCGCTTAAGCTTCGCAACCAGAACCAAACCTTGACCATTTCAAAAGACTTTAACTCTAAATAATTCATTGTCTCCAACAACTATTCAATACAAATATACCTGACAAAACGAGTATAAACTAACTAAAACTAGATTTCGATGTTCCATAAATATCTTTAAAATAATATGTGTATGTAAGTATGTATGGTGTTGCAGGTGTCTATGGGTGGCGGCAATCGCTTTACCATCAGGTGATTCGTTTGCTCGTCTGCCCCGCCTACAACCAAAAAAATCCTAGGATTATTTTAGATAAATTTGAACCTGGTTGTACGGTCTTAACACGGCACTTACCATGTCAATGTAACAGTCTAGTCAGTTTCCAATGAAATGTTACTTCGACTACTAAATTGTATCCGTACAGACTTACTAGATAGGATACTTCACCATCTTCACAACCAAGTTGCATGGGACTGTGTGAATTGATAATTAGTATTGAAATATTGCAACTTGATTGAAACAATTTGTTTAACAACTTTATGAAACTATCTTTCAAGTTACTACATCACTCTGTTTCGTATTTGAATTATAATTTGTCACAACTGTAATCATTTGCCAATCTTATCAAACACTGTTTCACACGATTACACAAAATCGTTTATGGTCTATAAAGGTCATTTCTGGATTTATGTTGACCGCAATGGCTATAGATACTACCTCTAACTAGCTGTGGGATTGGACACCCGAATATCACAGATATATGTATCGACAGGTATATATTAACATAGAGTGCTTACTTATATTGAGGTATACTTACAATAGTATTCTTGATTTACCTAGTATGAGAAAACGTGCCTATGATCTATGATTTGTTGTGGCAAATATAATTTGAATTAATGTATACCGCTTTGTAAAAGCTACATGAATATTTGTAATCAATAAATATTATGTTTGATTAATATTAATGTAGATATTTACTATTCCCCGACCTTAGTACAAAATTCAATTTATCACAAATACTTACAATATTAGATAGTATTAAGTTGTTTCACGTGCAACGTCATCAATACATTATTACCAATATTATCTGCCCGACTCTATGATTATATCATTTTACGAGTATAGATAATAATTATGTCTGTTGTTATTACTATATTTTATAATATGAAAATCATAATTTCTATTACTTTCATGTGTCATAATATACCAGATAAGCCCCATCAAAATAGTAGGTACATACCCAGTATGGATGGGACCCACAAGACCAACAAAAACGCCCAGAAGATGTCGATTCTACATGTAGATGCATTGGTTACAACCAACTTGGTGTAATACAAGGTATACAATAATAACTAAGAACTTTATATTCCTTTAAAGATCACGACAAAAATCTATGACACGTTACTAAGCATACCTACAACTTATATTGCATCGGTACAGTCACCCGCAATAAAATGTAAGCACCTCGACTCTTATGCCAGGATTATAAGGTTCATATCTGAATGAGGTTGTATACTTATTAATGCACGTGACTGTACACAGTCACATAGCAACGATCTTGACATTTTGTCGTTCAATTAAGAACTTGCGTCGCTTATCTAAAATCTTATTCTCGACATTTGTGCCCATTCCGCTAATGTACGAGTAAGTCAAGCATCCATTATTAATTACACAACGCCCACAGCAAAGGGCTTATGATTTCATTTTTGATTTGAATAACAATTTATCAACAAAGTTGGGTGCAATTTTACAAACAAATTGACGTTTTAATTACCAACTGTTGCGGCAACTTAGAGCGTTGTTTTACCTTAACATTTCCAAATTACCGTTCAAAAAGATCTGAAATTATTTATGACTTTTCATAAATCATATTCGTGAATTTGTTTCCAATATTCAAACTATACATGTGTAGGTAGGTGTACCTAGAAAACTATATCCATTAATTTTTAGGTATCAAAAGTTTTCACAATATCTCATGCATTTAGCTGACTCCGTACTAATAAGTAGCTTAAAAGCATTTCTGTTACAGATAGATACACTTTATTTTTTATTTATAAAATACATATGTTTATTTATATGTACATATTTATATGTACAACATGTAAACATCGTTTTAGTTGGCTGGTTCCCTGTTTAAATATTGCGAAAACCATACGGCAAACGCTTAAATATAACAACTAGATTTACAGATAAAATCCTGGACCAGAGAGCCTACTACGAAGTGGTTTTCACGACCGAAAACTCATACCCTTTCACACCCACTGTGCGTCTATTATGTTCGTATTCGCTCTATGCAAGACTTTAGCGCCCCTATCTTTGGCATATTTTGTGGACAATGACACTTCGCAAACCTATGTAGTTGTGTTATATAGAAGTGTAATCAAACAAAAATAGTTTTAAAAGATTCATTACGTCCTATTTATATATAATTTATGTTAGCAAGTAATTAAACAGTAAAAAATCATGAATGAAGATCAACTTTTGGGCTCATTTATCAACCACACGTAACAATGTCCTATTCATGTCTGCAATGGTATCATAATAACAATTATATTATGTCTCCCTTGACAATTATCAAACAAGAATAAAAATTACGGCCTCGTCGACAATCCCAGCGAAACGATGCCACATGGCTAAAATTTTGTAATGGCGAAGTTGCTACGTGGGAAGCGAATATAGTTATTATAATGCAGCTGATTTGCTTTGTAAAGGCGATTGTGTGAAGTAGTGCTGCTCTATTAAAATGTAGACTCGAGTGAAGTCAAAAAGAAATGCCAACTCAAATTTACTCTGTCTCGAGTCATCATAGGACTTAGCCCGTTCATTAACTTACAAATTAATAAAGACTGGTAGTCACCAGTCCCAGTTTTCAGTTGGAAATGAAAATTTTACAGCACTCAAAATAAGGCTTTATCTAGTTTAACGTGATCTTTCTCACTCGCTTTTAGACCTCCGTTGATTTGAATGTATTTATGTGACCAATGACTCGTGTGGAAAACTACACTCACTAGTGACTCAAGACTTGACATCACTAGTATGAAGGTGCGTTCGCCATTGTGCGCGTGCGCCTCTAATGCTCCCACATCGCACTCCCAGAGCGCTCGGGGTTGAGCTAATGTTTGCGATATAGTTTCTCACGTGAGTACCTTCCCGCGTTAGCCAAACATACGCTGTCATTATACATGTTTATTCATCACATCCTATTTACCTTTTAGTTCTACTTAGGATATTTGGCTACCCAGAATTAATCATGGCCTCCGTCATACGCGACGCAATTCGTTGCGGTCTTGAGCAGCTTCACGCTGTAACAGGTACAAACTTTGGCTACATTTCAACGTATAGAAATCTGTCAAAATTCTTCTATCGATTCTCATCTTAATATAAAACACGTTGGTTGAACCCATTTGACAGATTGTGGTAACACATCTCACAGGTAGCGTGGTGTATAAAGAAGTATTACTTATCTGTAGCGAGGTCATCAATTTTTAAGATGGCTTTGCCCTCTTGGTGCCACGATCTGATATTTTTTATCAATGTGGCTTAGACATCATAATCTCAGTCTCTTTTATCGAGCTAGTGACGTTGGTATAATATAAAGTTATACAGATCAATTTTCAACCGTAAACTTATTGGACACGTATTTTTCTCTCGCTTTCTTCCAAAAATCTTTGGTATTTAGGTACAAATTATCAGAATGTCATCTTTTCTGTACACAAATAATGAACAAATGTATATTCTTATTACGCAAACTTTGTTTGTGATCTATGTTAACATGGGCCGGACTTATGATTGTCAACCTTCACTTGAATAAACGTGACAATAATTAAAAGTATGAGAGGTCCTTGTCCTGCTCATACATTGGTACTTATTTACTAATACTACATAAGTAATACCTAATATTTATTAAGCAACAGAACCTCCAAAATCCCTAATATTTTCAGTTAGTTTTCTTTCAGTAATAGGACAAATATAATTTTGTTGAGCAAATAATTTTGTTCATCAATTATGTTATTCGAACAATAAAACCTATCTTGTCAGCTTTTGCGTCATACTGCCGTAGATTTTTATCCCTGACATTTCCGAAGAATTTGTTATAAATATATAGTATAATGTCCAAATATCATTCAGCAAAATATGCGAAATTTATTAAGTAATTGGACTATTTATTGAAATAAAGTGTCTCTCCAACAATCCACATGACGAAATCCAATTGTTTTTGTTCAGCCACGTGACACGTTGCGCAGTGTCAACCGCAAGAGTATCAATTTCAAAAACCTCAGCAGAATTAGCTAAAACAAAACTTACTTTCTCGTACAAAGTTACGTTACGACGTATTGTTATGTCACGGCACGAAATCAAATTACAGTGTGCATATCTATGTGCAGTGAGATGTAACAGGTGGCATTGTAAGACTCCAAGGTCATGGAGGCGCCTTCGAAGTCCACTACTCACAACATCGACTTATCTTGCGCTAACGCTCATGTTCATATACAATACATAGAATACAAAAACCTTTACCTATGCGCCACACAGAGGTGATTGACAGAAGAATGTATTTCATTGATTCAAGACCTCAAGTATCAACGACGGAATCAATTACATGGAGTGGTTTTGCTTTAGGTTTTATGTAGGTACTTAAATAATTATGTGAGTAGCTACTCAAACCAACTCTCTACTACGAAAGATTATCGGTATATCACCTTTTCAGCACAAAATGTTTAGTTAAAAACGTTACTAGTCCTAAGTTGATGGTGAATAAATATTATTCTATTTCTATTGCATATGCCTGAAACTAAATGTACCTACCTATCACTATTATAAGTACCTTCTTTTGGTTAAATAAATGGTTTGTTAAAGATTGGCAGCGACTACCATGATTTATTGATACGTCCATCATGCATGATCAGTAAAGTTCAATAATATCAGCCTTACTTATGATGTAGCTACATACAAGGTGTATGGATAAGCAGCTACTTCATTTTAAACACCGATTATTTTCATCAATCAAATCCCTTTTATGGATATTCATTGACATGTTTTGTTCTTCCTCATTACTTGTTATGAAGCAGCGTTCACTTCATTATGTATTCAGGGGCAGTAATGAGCAGCATCATAAAAATCCCCTTTCTTTAAAAATAGGAGCCCCCTTAAATATTGACTTTATTATCTTTCATTATTGGTTTTGTGCTTAATACGCCATAATGTAGGTATTACGTATTTCTATTGCTGATGGCCGATATTGCCAATACGACATCTGTGAATATGACTGACCCGATGGCACATTTGAAAGTGAGTCTGCCTCATAGATACGCCAAAGATCGTGGGTTTGATTGATATCAACCCTGGACAAACCATTTGTGTGATGAACACTTATTTGTACAGGTCTGTAATAATATATGTAGGTATTATATTTCTAGTACCTGTAGTGTCTGATTTTCGTAACACAAGTGTTTAAGCTACTTACGGAATTAGGTCAAAGAGACATTTAATGGATTATTATTATTAATATGGTCCGGGGACCAACAAAAGGACGGACAAATGACGGACAAAGAGCAGAGTCTTAGAGTCCTTACCCCTAGTGTTAGAGTTTTACCCTATTAAATAATCGACCAGATATATTCACTCTTACGAACAATTATATCTAAAGCATAGGTCGGCCGGTACACAAAAGCTTTTATACGACCTAATTTTAGAAGCCCAACTAAGGCCACGCTCTTATTATTATAATCATTGTTCTTTATTAGAAAATAATTTGCTTGCCATCAGGCTCGCTAGATATGGACTACCTTCACCTACTGCGAACAACAGCTTTAAAAGCATTTTAAAAATAAAAGAGATACTTTCAAGGCTTGGAAATAAAGGTGGTGCACTCAATAATGTTTTAATCGTTCTTTATTTCTCGTGGTAGATTTAACGTACTATGTAAGGAGCTCAGGTGAAATCCCCACCTAGCATTCCTCCTGAGAGCTTATGAAGCCAAATTACACTGATTTCTCACAAACACCGATAATTTGATGATGAAGGTTACGGTCACTCGTTTCAAAAATAGATACAGGTTTCCTCACGATGTTTTTCGTCATTGTAGTAATAGAAATACGCATGAAAATTTGAAAAATACTGAGATGTATGCTTGGATTCGAACCGAGATCTCCCATAGTTCTTTAAATTTTCGCGTTGCATTATAACTATTATTATTATAGACGGGAATTAACGCGACGTAATACATAATTATGTGCTTAAAAAATTACGTCGCGTTAATTCTCGAGATCTCCCATATTGAAGGCACGTTCTAGTTGTTAATCCATGGGTCGGATACGGATCCTTGCTTCTGTAAATAAATATAAAATTTGATAGTTTATTTCATTTATTAACTACTCATGGACTATTATAATGAATATTAAATCAAAACAATTTATGCAATAAACACCTAATGAACATAACTCAATGGCCATACAGAACCACATAATGCAGTAATATGTAAATACGCCATTTATGTACGTAGTAAGAAAAGCAAGCAGCCATCGATTAGGCACAATTTGCATAATGACTTATATTTATGATGGGTAATCAATAGAAAATCTTTGTAGTTGAAGGGTCAACGGTGCTGTACACTCGACACAGTATAAACACTACACACAGCAAGGCATGTAATATTTCGATGAGCGTTGCTGCAGAGACTTGGTAATCAAAACTGAAAGTTTACCAAAACAGTGCGACGATAATATGAGCGCGTACGCGTGGCGTTAACGCCACTGCGTAGGGTTCACCACATTTCGGTTTGTAGGCCGGTCCCACTTCAAGGTCAAGCGCCAGCCTATCTGTTTACCTCTGTGCGCTGCTGGAGGCAATCCCCCAATATTCGCCACTTAAGCCTGAATTCGGAAATGCCAAATGATAAATCCAGCCCTTAGTCCGCTAACAAATGACGTCCACCTCCCCAGTCTCAGGGTTGACCCTAGAGAGTCACCCTTTTTGGACTTTGGACCGTCTTTATGTCAGAGACACAAGTACTATTTTTGCACTACAGGGTGTACCTCTATCTGACCTGTACATATGTCGGGCCACTGGCTGTACTAAGACTGTGCTGGAGAAGAATTTCGGGCAAGGCCGCGTGTGATCGATGCGACGCCGGCGCTTGCGCAAGCCGCGCGCCGACGTCATCAGCCTCCCTGCCTGTCTGTTTACCTTCTATATTTATAAGTATGTCAAAAGCTTTTAAAATATTGTAAATCTCATTATTAGATGGCGAAGGTTATTTGCTGTACATAGAGTGAGTGAATAATTTGTTTTCGAAAAGTCAAGATTTTTCCGTGTGTTTCTTGCATTTTTTTACATATTGTTTGGGTCTTATTCTATCTGGAATTTCCTAAAAATGCTCAAGAACACTTGGTATTTTACAGTGCAATTTTAAGTCAACTTTTAATTCATTCTAGCAATAAAATTCTACTTACATATACATACTCGTATATCTAAGATTAGTTGAATCTTTGGAGTTCACTTAAAATAAGTAGGCCTGCCATTTTTTGTGTTAACCTTAATAAGATAAAATTGAAAACATGGCAATGCGGGTTTAATATCGTTGGTTGCGAAAAGCAATTTTATCTATAGGTACCGTAGCATAATGCAGATAGATTGATTTACAGACGTATTAAATGCGATCGGTAAGTGGAGGCCATTATAACAATGTGCATTAGATTGTATCACATTTCGCAAAGTGCAGATGCAACATGGCGGGTACAATATCTAGCGTGACCATATTTAGTTAGAGCCTATGCTCACAGCGTATTTTTTAGGCGCCGACGATGCGCAGACGCACGTAAGAGCGATTTAAAGGAAATTCAATCGTATACAGTAGCTTTGCGCACGTTTGATATTTTTGTACAAATGGTAATGGCTTACAATCTGCTTTTTGTGAGCACACCTTCGTGAAACGCACGCGTAAACAAACGCATTGTGCGCACGCACGCATTCTTCTTCCTTAGTGTCAGTCAGAGCGGAGAACTGGGTGTGGTCGGATTTTGGGCCGCTGATGTCAGATTTGTCTTAAAAAATTTACACACAAAAGTTTGTCAAGAGGGGACTCTACTCTTGGAATTTAAGAAAGGATTATTCTCTCAAACTAAGCACTTTCTTCAAAAAAATAACTAATATAAATAATTCTGCTTACTTGTACATTATTAATTAATGTGGTCATTGCTTTACTTTACAAAGAGAGGAAGACATCTTCAAATCAAGATAATCCTACCTAAAACGGGACGATTGGTAAATTAACATCGTGAAGGTACTATATCTTGAGGACAGCGAGGTACCTAGGTACAGGGATCGCTATCGAGTCGTGACAACGCAAATAATGCATGCGGCCCCGATCGGAGATCCATTAGCGTAATGAGTAATTACTGATGCTTTGAATCTAGCGATTGTACAGAAATACCGCGCTCCTGCGCCGCGTAAAGATGAAGGCCGTCTTTTGCAATTGAATTAGCGCCGAAACTAATCCTTCACATAACCTATACGTGTAAGTTCGTCCTCTCTGTCGTACCTTCGCTGTTGCATACCAATTATAAGTATTTGACTATTACATGCTAGGTATAGACGACGGCCCTTCACCTTTCGTACATTATCCTTTATTAGCTAAGAATATTCTTAGCTAATAAAGTAATATGTGGCTAAGAATACTTATTCTTAGCTAATAAAGTATAATGTAGATTTGCGTGAACTCTAGGCGGTGGCGCAGGACCACCTAGAAGGAGGCTCTTATTGTCGGTGGCCAAGGCTCACTTTGGCTCGCTGCGCCAGCTTAGTTAGTTATTTAGTTAGTTAACATGTGCCAAGCAATAGGGCTCTATAGTCAGCAACGCCGTTGTTTATTTCCACCAATCTCCTATCGCTGCAATATTAATCTTCTCGGATGATTCGGCCAATGATGGTAATGAGTACATATTTAATTTACTATTCATGTGGCCCTTACTTAAGTTAATAAAATTGGAAGACTATAATTTGACTATATAATTAATTGTTATTATTCCGAATTCTAAACAAACACAAAACAGTATCGAATATCACATAAATTTCATGTCGCAATAAGTTGAGCCTACAAACGCATTGGGTGACAACATTGCAGCCTTTAAGGCTATTGCCAAATATAAAGGTTGTAGGTTTTAGAGAATTATTTATTTCATCTCCAAATAAGTACCAAAAAACTCATCATTCCCTACTTAGTCTCACATATGGCTATATGTTTGAGTCTCAACCGGATCTGAGCTACGAAACTAACTATACATAGATAGTGACTGGTCAAATGTAACAGTTTACATAAACTACCCATTCTATTAGGGCTTTATCCCGACGTTTCGGGGGGTACTTTTATGCAGGGTTCTCTTTGTACATGATTAAAAATTTAGCAAAAGTGGTAAATTAAATGGCCTGATTTTCGTAATCCTTAGACCGGGCATCATAAGTTCACTTTCATTAATCCAAATATAATTTATCCAATAATAAATACATACAATATTTTTCTTTGCACAAGGCCACATACCAATCAATCATAACGGCATTACCGGTATTGTAACGTCATATATTTTAAACTTTGAAATGATAGATTTATTTAGAAATGGTTTCTGACCCTTTGGCCTT
Organism: Cnaphalocrocis medinalis; assembly: GCA_014851415.1. Taxonomy (NCBI): domain Eukaryota; kingdom Metazoa; phylum Arthropoda; class Insecta; order Lepidoptera; family Crambidae; genus Cnaphalocrocis; species Cnaphalocrocis medinalis. Next base: position 13,324,750 of record CM026285.1, read on the forward strand.
ACCTAGTCAAATGGCCATTCATCCAAAGCAAAACTTTTCCATCAACACGCAAGAAAGAAGGTAAAAGTAAAAAGTAAAGTATCAGCCTGTATACTATCCCACTGCAGGGCAAAGGCACAATAATATAGTCAAAGGCCTCCATCATAGAAATCAAGTCATCGCTACTATGATAGAATTAGGCTCGATCTCCACGCTTGCCTAATGCGGATTGGTGATCACAAACCCGAACCATGTTGGAAAAATTCGAAGCATATTTCTGCTCGGCCCGGGAATCGAACCCGGGTCCCCAAGATCATGGCCTGGTACTTTAAACCATTAGACCAATGGGGCGTTAAGAAAGAAGGTTTGAGAGCAAATATATTAGGTTAAGATTAATAATGACAACGTTAGACCAACGTCACGCCTTCACTTTTAAATCGCAAACTGCAACTGCATCAATGTTAATTGCAGTCGGCCTTTTAAGGTAGCTAACGTTCTCTTGATCCCGATTGTACAAAGTCAAAGAACAACGAAACGGCTTTTGTTGCAATGAATTCGCATTTTGTAACTTCCCACGATTAAATCCGCTTTATATTATGCACACAGATGATAAGATTCTCTACAATGCGTCTACTAGACGGCTAATATAATTTAATGGCTTCGCAGTCACCCTAGCTGAACTCGGCGGCGTATAAAATCTTTGTTTGTATTTAAGCCAGCGTCAGTGGAATGTTCAATTGCCATAAAATGACAATAAAGACTATATTAATATGCAGAACGCATTCAGACGTATCGTATGATCACATACTCTCAGTCAAGAGTAAGGTGAGCGTATGGAATGACGACAAATACGAAACCTATGAAAACCAATTTAAAAAATATGGTTTTAGCAGATGATGCTACTTAGACCTTAAAAGTTTGATATATCAGTGTTGTAGATTTTACAAAACTGAAATAATTAAAGAGCCCTTTTCATTCCATCATAGAGCTATGATTTAATTTCTATAGTGCAGGCCTTTGCCCTCCAGTGGGACGGTACAAATAGCCTATAGGCTGATACCTACTTTACTTGAAATACAAAACAAAGATAATGTAATATAATCAATAAAAACGTTAGGCACGTTCAGTGAATTAATACTGAGAGGTTGATTTTCCGAATTGTCTCAAAGTAGTAATTCATTTTAGATATTGGATTTGATAGAGATTGGAGACAATGATACTCACGTTCGTAATATATTTTGATTCCACGATACTTAAAACTAACTAGCAGCCCGGAGGCACCTAGCCACCTTGGCTATTATTACAGGCCACAACAAATTGATAGTACCCTTGTTCTGAAATTAGAAATAAATCAACGTCGCTATTGAAGTCACGGAGCTAGCTCGATTCATCTTTGCCAATTACTTACAAACTACGAGGAGGTAAGCGTTCTTAGCTGACTTTAGCATGATATCATGCCTAGATATAAACAGCCGTAGTTCATAAAATGGCAATATTTTTTTGTTTATGAACAGTTTATGATATTCGTATTTTATCTAGTAATTGACATCTGCGCACTGATGGCGAGGTAATGATGATGACTTCATTATAGAATCCGTCTTTTACAAAAAATCTATGAAGGAACATAATCACTATGCAAGCAATTCAAAAGATTTTCAAGAATTTAATATAATGTTACTGTTCATTTTTTATCGTTAGAGCTGATTTTTCTTGGAGTCCAGATCGACCGAACGGATGTCTCGGTCAAAGGTCAAACGAATGAGTACCGCGCGCTTAAAAGGACTAGGGAAAAAGATTATGTTTGTAGAGTAGGATTCGTTAAAATGTAAGCTTATAGAAATAGTACGTTCAAAAACGGATGGATGCAGGCATACATTTGTTTACATTTTTTATGCCAAAAAACGGCTTCCACGATGGTAAGTGATCACCGCCGCCCATTGACATCTGCAACACCTTAGGCATCACAAATACGTTCCCGGCTCGCAAGGAAGAAATCCGCCATTTTTTGATCAGTTTTGCCTTTTGCAACTATTCATCTAAACCATTCAGATACCACTTCAATTTCATAACAATTACGTCAGAAATTGTGTTTTTGCAAGCATCAACAGGCTTACCATTTACTCACATAACTTTCACGCATCGCGGTAGAACGCGTCACTAATTCGTATTATTTAATATTGTTCCAGATGGAGGCCGTATGACGAGAGACTATTAGTGGATTGTTAGTGTTACAAGTTGAGTTCAGACGTTGTGACATGGCGAGTGACGTGGGTCGGTGACTCCAACGCGTGGAAATGAAAAGAGAAAAGTACAAGAACTCTTCGGTACTCGGGTGAGTCTGTGGTAATTAAGTCGCCTCACAAAAAGGTCTATTCTGCGCCGGCGGCGGCACTTTCAAGCGCGATCTTCTGCGGATTAATTGATATTATTATTTAAGAAGTGAAAGTGTAGGTAATTTTCCGATTTAATAACAGAGTACGCGAACAGTTCGTGCGAAATTGAAAAGTTAATTATTTTGAAGCGTAGATTAACGCCTTTTAAATACGTTTTAATCATAAGGTCAGGTAGGTATAGCCTCACATTATATTTTATGTAATGTGAGCTTTGGCATAAGTTTTAATTAACATGTTGGTAGGTATTGTATTAAATTTTACAAGATGTTGAAAACCAAAAGTAATATAAATAAACTTATCTTAGTTGTTTGTACTGAAACATAATTGCAAATGAAGCTCCGGTCTAAACGTTTCCATTAAGTAAGCACACAGTTACAACCAATTTAACACCTGACTGCACTCTTGTATCATTATGCACAAATGTGCAGCTAATTTCCGAAACTCTGGGCCCGAAACAATTGCCAACGAAGCCAGATGATCTCGATGTTCGGTGAACCGAGTCTTACGAGCGATTTACATATTCTAGATGTAACGGTTGCGAAACTGCACCACGGGTGTGTAGAAGAAAACTTGAGGTTTTTGACTTGCACAATAACAAGAGTACCTAACTCAAACACCCCGTGACAAATCGTGAGAGCCACGGGTTACGCGCGCCGAGCCGGCACGAGACAATAGGCGCCCACCTCTACGGAATACGACCGAAAATGAAAGCTGATAAACATTGCCGACGCAAAATATTGTTATGCTACGGTCTTCCTTTACAACTACATTGCATGTAACCTTTTTCGTCGATGATTGTATCTAGCTAGCGTTCGTGATTTCAACTCCACTGGTAGGTCAACCAATTAGCGCGAACATCTTCCTTAATAGGTCTCTAAAGTGATAATGCCATTTTGAGCAGAATTATATTAACTGTTAGACGTAATTATACCAATAAAGTAATTATCACGATCAAATCATTAGCCTGTGTCGTGGCTGTGCGTGATAGACTGTCAAGATCGAACGTCACGTTACAAACCAATACCAAATTAATTGGTATGCGGTTGGTATTCGATAATTACATTTGATAACAAAATTGAGATGTTCCAAATGTTGTAAGTCATATCTATCAAAATCATCAATATTGTAACCATTCGATTGACAGAGGTCACTGAGTGAAGCAATTTTAATGCCTATAAATTTGCCTCATGCACTAAATACCAACAGCAACTAAAGGAGTAAAACAACGTGGTAAGTAGGAAGAACGTGGAGGCTGTTAATTTGGTCGAATGTTATGATTTTCGTCTGATGATAATTATGTTGATCCTAAATCACCTTTAGGTGATTTAAATAAGGTTTTCTAAGTTTTAACTTAGAATCTAACGTGCGTTAGTCGTTGTAAATGTTGCAGAAATCGTTTGAGAGTTATGTGAATACAAAAAGAGACACGAGGAAGCTCAGGCGGTGAACCACGCGGTTTGGTTGCGGTTTATTAGTCTATTGACGGGAATCTGCAATTTTATTACGCGTACAGTAAGCGTCTATTAACTTGTGCGAAAATATCAAGACATATCAATAAGTTAGTACCAATCGTATTCATGATTAGTAAATTGAAATGTATGTGGTGCAGCTAGCCGTACTGACCTAACTTTGGATTGCAACCAAAAAAAACTAAATGAATATAAAATAACAAAGTCTCCAAATGAATAATTGATAGATACAAAGGTAATGCACAGCTTGAAACATTCCTTCAATAAGTCTAATTAGCCAATTTGGCATTAAATTAGTAATTAACTATCAACAAGCTCGCAATCACACATCTAACCATGACATTGAAACATCAAACAACACAATAACAAGAAAATAAAGCGAACAAAAAAGCAAGCTACGAGTACGTTTTGGTGCCAAAGCCTAGTGTGCCACTTACCGGTCAGCTGATCGTGATGATATAATTACGGCGGCGATGACGTAAAACGGCTAGCGGCAAAGGCGGCTGGCGGTACGGCCCGGGTGAAAGTGTCAACAGGCGGAGCCCTGACACCGGAACGCGGGTCTAATGGCCTTTACACACTGGCCGCAAACGCGGCAGCATTGGGAAACGTGAAGTAAGTGGCCAGAGCAAGTACAGGACCCAAACTGCTCGTGTACGGACCTCATGCCCAAAGTCGTTCTATATCCAACTTATCTAGCTTATCAATATTTTAGACAGAATTCAGTAACGTTTATAATTCTCTCTAAGAGTTGAATCCTTGACACTAGTAAATATGTTACGAAACTTTGAATGTACAAACATAATAACTGTCTTTATGACTCTATTAAACTTTAGCAATATTGCAACGTCACTATGTTTATTTTTGTAACTATTAGTCCTAATGTAACAAAATGACTTGTGTAGGCTAAACGCCTACTACAAACTATTTAAGAACTGAATTGCAAAATGTAATCGACTTTCATATACTTGTAAGAAAACGATTTCTTTAATGACACGTGTTTCTATACAATTTCACGATTTGTATAGAAACACGATAATGTTGTATTTTTTTTATAAATACGCAGCGATCTTGTCAATGAGGCAACACTTGAATAGCCTCAAGTTGGTGTAAGTTTTGTACTCGTATGTTTGCCTACCTACCCGTACTTATCGGCGTAAGGCCCAGACAGCAGACACAATGGAAAATCAATTGTTTTGTGCCTTTTAAAAGGCTTTTAGGTCTACGACGCTATGCAAAGGATTTCATCATACTTTTTTTCCTGATCATATATTTTTTAAATTGCTAAGAAATTATAAATATTAAATTCCTTACATTTAATATCAGCAGCCAGTATTATTATAAATTTTCACTGACATACTGACATGTCCAAAATATCCTTTTATTATTCATAGCGTCGTTAAGTGAAGTCAATATGGAATAAGTGATTCATTTCACGTGATGTAACATATAAACTGCTTTTATGAGTAAGCAATATTATTTAAGAGGTATAATTTCGGCTATACCCAAGTATCGGCCAACATGAAACGTCGTTGATTTATTATGCACTCTTACCTCTAGGAAATAAAGCTATAATTTAATGGGAGACTAAGAATGTTGATAACCAGTTAACGTTTATTATGATATAACAGACAAGTTAACTATTAACTTACACTTAGTAGGCGAGCCAGTAGAGCCCACTTTTATGAATCAAAACCCGTACTCGTAATCTTAAAATATTATATTTTGTAGTGAAAAATTGATTATTTATGTAAAGTAGGTGTTTAATATTATTCAATATTTCCTAATGACAATTCAAAGGCTTTATTTCGCTTACGCTTCGCTTCGGTTAACGCACCTGTGTAATGCATATTGATTATAGAGATAAGTAGGGTTTATTTTGTAATAAAATTAATAATCATCAATAATGTTTAAAACACACCTAAAAATTAAATACCAATGAGCCAACATGTGCAAAATTAAAACTCGTGAGAAAAGAACGGCTGAGGGCAAAAGGCCCCTCTATATCTCTTCACTGAATGTATGTTTAGGCAGCTTACCAGTCTACAGACTCTTAGGTTCTTGAAAATTAAGGACTTAAGCCTTAAGCTCGTCTTCTCACTCACTTTCTGCTTCGTGGCTCGACCGCAACTCGGTTAGTCATTTACCACAGGCTCATTATCTTAAACGGAAACTACAGCAAAATGTCAGTGAAATCCGACTTGAACACGATATTACCATTTAGACTACAGCGGCAGTGTTCTCTACTGCCAACTCTTCGCTAACTTTACTTAGGTATAACCTTTTACCTCCGACATCTAGTCGGTTAGATAGAATACACTGTATTGCACACAATACAAATTTAGTTACAAATAAAGAAACTTTTCACTTAGTACCTAATATGAAGAAATAAGGATGGCTAAAATATTTAATAAAAAAAATAATTCAAAGGGCAGACAATGGAGGCTATAGAGTGTGAAAATCCGCTAGTTTATTTTAAATAAATAAATAAGATATTGATGTAAGATGTCAAAATGTCACTAAACAACCAAGATGTTGAAGTTGGACATCAGTCTAACTGTACGCCATCTAGCGGATTTTTCACACACACACCACCATCACATCAATCATCTAGTCGCTAAAAAGGTATTGTGTAGTTTTAAATGACAATTATACTAGGTGTCCGGGTAGCTGTGACCACACTCAGATCGCCAAAAATATTGCAAATTTTAACCGACTGGGAGTCGATACCATTTGCGCCATCAAGATCGACTGAGAGAAGTTTACCAAAAATCCTGTATTGAGTAATTGGCAAGATAGTAAGTAATGTTATGGTTAGTTTTAGTGTACGAAGCAGTTTCTTCAACAACGTTTGTCTATCTAACTACCACCACATCGTTTCTCAATGGATGTCACTTAAATTTAACTACTTACACACACCGTTTTATTGAGTTGTGTCAATGTTGCTAAGTTGGCAACATCGACGGCGATTTGTGCGCTTGCGCAACGTGGTCCTTCCGATGGGCATTTGAAGAAAGCCGACTTTCTACAGAGGTTGCTCAATGGCGAGGTGCGACAAGGTCGCCGCCGTAAACACGCCTTTATTGTCTTTAAGCGGCTGCGCACCCGGCTTGTTCTTGGCCGTAAATGCTAATCTTCTCGTGTAGAAATATGACGTATAAGGTCTAATCATTATTTTATGGATCCGCTGTCTTTGGCCGTGACAAAGGAAAACATTGTTAGGGAAATCCCACGTTGGCTAACTCAATTTTATCCGATTTCTGACTGTCATATTTTATTCAAACTAATACCTATACCGAGGTAATTGATAATACTCATTGAAAGTTATACATTATTAGATTAATAGTTCTGAATTCTACATAATTACGTTTCTCTAAAATTACTTTATTAATCTAATACTATTCCTTTAGGCAATATAAGCTAATCTTGTGGGCCCTTAATGTTCCCTCAGGTGCATATGAATGCACTTATGAGGTGTGAGGTATTATAATTGTAAGTGTTAAGAAATAAACAGAATAATATCCACGTAATAGGTTTAAATTAGAACCACTTAAATAAATTAAAAATTACCTACATTCGTTTACATCCCTGTTAACACTCATCAGAGTGGAAAAGTACTTTTTACATCACAACAGTAATAAATATAAATAAACTACAATGAAAAAAACTAATTAGTATAAATTAATCAACCAGTGTGCTTCCTTTTGAAAGACTTTGACAATGGCATCTAATTATGACAGTATAATGTTCACGCTACAAATCTTCATTATACAGAGCATTGTTTTAAAACGTGCGTAAGTAAATGTTAATTAAAACTAAAATAATAGACTTGCTGTTACAGTAACATTAGTCACTTCTAAATAAGTATATGCTATGGAGGAAAACAAACATCAAGAGAGCTATTGCACAAAGGTCTTCATAAGACATATCGAAGCCCCACATGGTTTACAGCCCTACTTGGAGCTTGCTTACAGTAGTAGACTTATTATTTATTTATTTGCAAATATGTACTACAAATGGAACGGTACTAGAAGACTAGTACTCGGGATTATTAAAAGGATCCTCGATTTGGCATGAATGAGCCTTCGTATAGCAACACCTGCGCTATGTTTCGCACAATGAGTGAGGGCGCCGGGGGCCCAATCTGTTGTAAGAGCAGTTTAAAAATTAGCAGCGCATATAAGGAGACTGGATATTTGACCACGGGCTTTGAAGTGAAAGGCTTAGATGCAACCGGGAATAACAAGCATTATCATCGTAGATTGGAAAAAAAACTGAAATGTACCGCTAGACCTGTGGTCGTCTGTTAAAATTTGCACCAGTCCAGATCCGCAGTCATGACCGGCTTGCGCGCGGACCGGAACGCCACTTCAATGCCACTACTATATTATTATCAATCGATGAACACTCATAACGGATTCTCTTATACCTAATATTCTGGCTATTAAGAGACATCTGGAGACACCACGCTGGGTCAACGAACTGAGCTGCTTAGATTATCATGATATTAATTGGAAAACAGAAAAAAATCCTTAGGTAAATAAAATTGTGTATAAGCAAAGTAATTACAATGCGACTGACATAAAGAACGGAAAATTGGGAAAAGAAAGATTTCCGTGTAAAAAAAAACAATACAAGCAGATCTAAAAAGCTACTTACGTATTTTTAATAATTTCCTATTTATGAATATGCAATCATTCATATATTGTTTAATGAAAAAAGGCTTTTAATAATAAAATTCAAATATGGCAGATATATGTCTAACATCTTAACAAATAGACACATTAAATCTCTACTACCAAATGAAGTCTGTTAATTGGTAGGAAGTTTACTGTACTGAGAAATAGTAGCTTGGAATTCTAACAAAAATCCTGCTGCCTTATTACCAGCTGCTGCGTACAGGAAAACATCGTAAAGAATCCTGTTCATTAAATGGAGCAGTGTGTGGCCAAGTAAGGCTTGCACAATCTAAACAATTTCTTTAGATTGTGATTATTTGAAGATAACTTTTTTTATTTGAAACATTATATTGAATAACTTGTGAAAATAACAATGTACGCGTCCACATTACTTTCACCGCACCATTTATTTTTATAGCTATTACGGGTTGATATTCATGATGACATGTTATGGCCAGTGCTTACATACAATTGTGCTCACCGAAAAAAATCTGATGATGCATAATGTCAACAATAGACAGCAGAGCTAACCTCGAGGTAAACTATACGATCTATAAAGGCGTTGAAAAGTTTAAATACTTAGGATGCACCATCACAGTTATCATTACATTTGAAGGACCAAAAAAAACATCATGTCTGAATGATCTTTATAAGCAAAGGACAAAATTATTTTAGGCAACAGACCCTCTTGCATCCTTTCAATTTGTAAACAGCATAAGTGAATTTTCATAGTAAGTACGAGCATATCTCACAAGTTATTCATACAGCCCGGAACCGTAATAAAAATGCACGCCTCAAGCGCATATTTTCCATAATGAGACAATCCCATTACATGGCATGGTGTTAAGTACGGGCACGAGGTCAGGGAATTATATAAATTCAGTTAAGACACGTTACATAGGCCAATACGTATGGCAACTATTGTAGAGATGTACGAGTAAATACCTAAAACATCGATGTGGTAAAAAATCAATTCTTTCCTAATCACGTTACCACGGCGTCACTAAAAGCTGGCGTAAAGTACCACGTATGTGCTGCCGTAAAGTACCACATATGTGCTTTCTTGAGGACACCGGAGGCAATTCCAGGGAAAGTGGAAAAGTTTGACAGAGTACTTGTGACTTCAGTATAGTTCCGGATATCAATGGGCGGCGGAGTGGCATGCAATCGCTTACGATAAGGTATATAACCTTTGTTTCACCTATCCCATAAAAAACCAAGTATGTTAAGTTAGAGGCTGTTTTCTATCTACCGCAGATATATTGTGGAACTAGCAATTTTAGGACAACAATCGATAGCTGTTTTACACGACAGCTGTTTTATAATAAACCATATGCAAGCCATTTGCGACATCTAAATAAGCAAGAAGAGACGACTATTAGTTCTCAAATAAGATTAGAAGAGTATAGAAGTAGATTTTTTATTTTTTAGTATGCTTGATGAATCGACAACCAGTGATAAAATGAAGACACAGCTCTAAGCCATTGTCCGGAACTCTGTAATGTATGATGATTAGGTCCGGGTGCGTGCGCGAGCGCCGCGGCTTGCGCCCCACGCGATGCTACTTAACTTTGTCCGTGTAAGGAAGAAAAATAATTACAAGTGCATGGGTAATAAAGTTTATGATAGAGGTAAGGCATACATAAATTAAAAATGGTACGTAACTATTCTACATAAAACGTACGTTCGATAATCGAAATTATATATTTTGATTTTATTTTACTTATTCTCCTGAAAATGCTTTTATTTTACTTATAATAGAACTCCAGCAGAGAGTAACGGTAGCGTAGTGGACAAGAAAGCGCCTTCCATGCGGGGATTCGTGGTTCAAATCCAAGTACTCACCTTCGAAATTTAAAAATTCTGTGTGCATTTCTGTCATTAGCCCGGCTGTGAGGGAAAACATCGTGAGGAAAACTGCACGTTTCGGATAGTTTCTGAAACGTCTACCCATAATTCAGTTAGTTCCGGTTCCACTTCTAAAGGGTTGCGAAGGTCAGACGTTTTCCTCCAATGGTTGTCTATTGTCTACAAGGTGATCCTAAGAATAAGATTTGTAATGTCATATAAGTCATTACATACCAAAGTTAGATTTTCCGTCGCTATTCTTATAGTCTAGTTACGATCTAGATGGTTGATATGCGCACGAGTAATAATTAATGTAAGATGATATCTCTAAATGTGGTTGTAAATCGATCTGATATCAAATCAGGAACTGTCTTACCAATTTTGAGTTGTACAAATGGAAGGCAAGTCGCCTTGACGGCTCACCTCGAGTCGGCGAGCCCTCGGCGCCCGCGCCGGAAATAATCACGGTGGTCATTGAGCAGTGTAAAGGAGGGCATACACTGCTACAATATAAGGTTCACATCAAATCAGAAACTGTCTTACCAATTTTGAGTTGTACAAATGGAAGGCAAGTCACCTTGGCGGCTCACCTCGGGCCGGCCAGCCCTCGGCGCCTGCGCCGGAAGTAATCACGATTTAAGCACTGTAAAGGTGTACCTATAGTATACACCGTTCAATTTTAGTCGTTAATCCCGAAGCCCTCACAATAGGTAACATGAATACAGCCTTTAGCATGTTAGATTAAAAAAATAAGCAAAATAAAAATCGGCTAGGTATTATACAGGTCTGGTGAGTATTATTTTTATATACCTTCCCCTGCTTCATCAAAAAATACGAAGATCATAATAAAAACGTTTTTATGAAGCAAGTTCTCATAAAAACAGAGCTATGCTGAAATAAGAATATAAATGAACCCACATTCTTAGCCACATAACTTAATACATCTATAGTGGATAAGCGGCCTTATACAGTACGCGCACATTAGCCTGCGCGCACGCATGTACTTAATGATTTTCCGTGAGATCCTTATAAAGTTGGTAGGTCATTAAAGTTACTAACATGGAATGATTATGTTAGAATTTTCTCAAACTACTGTAAAAATATAGATAATAGCCAACGGAGACATACCTATAGATACTTATTGGCGAGCACTTCTCCGTAGCAATCACGGATTTGTCAATAGATAGTAAAGTTTTATAGTAAAGTCCCGGCTAAGGACGGCCAGCATCTCAGGGGTAGCTAAAGTTTAATTTACATTGTAAAAAGTAAAGTAACTATCTACCTATATACTGTCTAAAGGTAAAAGCCTCCATCATAGAAATCAAGTCATCTCTACATTTCACATGGGGTGGAATATTTTACTAGCCTATGGTATGGGCAGCAAATGTTTGAATTCGCAAAAGTGTCTCTACGATTTTGTACGCACGCTCGCGGCGCAGTGAATACAGGCGTACGCGCTGCAACTCCTCTTCTTCCTCCCTCTTGCCTCCTGGCAAGAGAGAGGAGGCAGGAAAGAGCCGAGAGAGTCGAGAAGGTAAGAGCGAGAAAGAATAGGGTTTCTTTCTCGCTCTTGAGTCCTCGACTTAAATTCAGCAAACATATGGGTCAGACATAGCCTCCCCGTCCCGTTTTTTTCCTCATTATTAACTACTAGTGGCCCGCTCTCGCTTCGCTTCGGTATTTTAATTTTTTGAACGAAGTAGAATTCACAACAATCAATTTTGGTGATCGTAAACCTTAATGTAGGAATCTCAAAAAGATTTGATTTAAAAAATGCTGGAAACTCTATAACTTTACTTTGTCAAATTTAATCAGTTCCCCCGTTCACCCCTATAGGGGTTGAATATGAAGAAACCGAAAGCACCCCTTTAAAGATTGAAGAAAAAACAATACCAAAATCACTTTTATAAAATTTCTATGGAAAGCCGAAGTACCAATTTTCAAGATTCTAGCTTCAAAAAATGTCAATACGGCGTTTCATCCCCCTTACTCCCCTTTTAGGTTGAAGAAAAAAATGCTGAATTGAGTTTCATTACATTTGCATGCAAAGCCCAAATACCAATTTTCAAAGCTCTAGCTTTAAAAATGACGAATCTTTCATACGACCGTTAAACCCCCTTTCACCCCTTTGTAAGCTGAAGAAAAAAAAATGCTGAAATCACATTCATTTAATTTGTATGGAAAACACAAATACCAATTTTCAAGACTCTAGCTTTAAAAATAATAAATCTCCCATACATTGTTTTAACCCCCATTTCACCCCTTTATGGCTTGAATTTAAAAAAAAACTGAAACAGGTCATTTTTTATTTTTGATCATCAATCATAATCCAAATTTTCAAATCTCTAACATCTAAATTGAAAGACTTTCATACTAACGTAAACCCCCCCCTTTCACCCCTTTAGGGGGTGAATTTCGCAAAACCCCTTCTTAGTGCGCCCCTACATAGTATGAACTACCTATGTTTCAAATTTCATGATTTTAGGTCCAGTAGTTTTGGCTGTGCGTTGATAGATCAGTCAGTCAGTCAGTCAGTCACAGGCCGAGGCGTTACCTCTTTATTAATAGTATAGAAGAAGATAGAAGAAGATTGGGAGAACCTAAGTCCACTGGCTATATGAAGTCAGTTAAACTACGAAAGATGAACCTTGCATCATTTTACTTCTCATTGGCGACCCACTTGAAACCCGACTGCCTATTGTCTTGCCTTTGCTGGGATACAATATGTAAGAACAAAACCCAATTACCTAGTTTAGATAGTTAATTAACCAAATTGTAGCATTCTATTCGAGTTTGTGTTTTTTCTCGTACCGTACATATAAGATTTTCTGATACTCTATTCAAATCCACTTTTTATTTACATCAATCAGTCAGGTAATTATCGTCTACTACTGAATATGAGCCTCTCCAAAAGGCGCCAGCCTTCCTGGTCTTTGTTATTTTTTTGGGGAATGTCGCCGCGCCCGGAAAACAATGAGCTGACGTCATCTTATACCATCCACCCCCCAATTGGGGGGTAGGTTGGTCATATCAGGCTCTCTTCTGACAGGGACTTCCCCTAGCAAGTATCCGGCTGCAGACATATCGACTTAGCCTGAGTAGTTCCCCCTCATCGGACTTAAGTAGGGAGGAGCCGGGCTCAAACTATCCTGGACCATCGCAGTCTATATCCAACTTACATCACTCATCTCAAGTCGTCAGTACTTCGAGCTCAGCAGTTTTTCAAGGTAGCGAGCTCCCCTCATTACTCGTCTACTCCAATGTCCATTAATTCCTCTAGAGACATGGCCGGTCGAACCACATATATTCAAGCGAATTTCTGAGAGCAACGACTTAAGTTCTCTGGCGATTCATTTACATAACAAAGACAAAATTCAGATCTTTGTAACATTACACCGTACATGATATTACGCATAACCCATAATAGTCTAAAATACTATAATCTTCTTTCTCCACCTGTGGCTGAGTTGCAATGTAACTGCACCATTAAATCTTATTAAACGTGCTAAATAATGGGTAAGTGGGCTAGTTACGTTCCCACCTCACACAATGCGCGTTATTAGGTATTGCCCATAACCGCAGCGGGCGTGCGTGCGCGCCGAATGCCAGTGACACACACCATTTTTAACAGTAAGGCAGGGACAAGTCGAGTACACAACGACAGTAGTTCAGTAAATAGGAATTGGCAAGAACTTTGATAAAACGTTTTATAAATATACGAGGACAACCCGCAGTGGCTAGCTGGTCGGCATGTAGGTATTCACGGAGAACCATTGATAAATATGATCACCGGTCAGCCAGCAATATAATATTCGATACGTACACCTTATAAAGTTTCTAAAAGTTTATGAGCTAGGTTTGGCAATGGACATTCTTTAGCTAATAATGATGTAATTTATGGTGTTATGCAATATGCGTTGCATTACACGTCTGGATTCAGACAAAGGGCAGAAGAAGAACTAAGACATAGAGGGAGATCAAAAGTCTAAGGTCACAGGTCTTCAGAGACATTTGTATTGATTTAAAATAACTTAACGTTATGTTTTACACCATTTTCCCTGTTTTACTGTAATCGTTTATATAGTGTGGTAGTAGTAGTACCGTTACATAAAGGGACAATTGCGAAGAAAGCGCAATGCAGTAGAACCGTAACGCAATCGACGCCTGCGTCCAACTACCTATTAGGCTATTTTCGCATCATCTACAAACTAGTTTACATTACATAGCTCATTTGGTGACCTACAAACACATTTTTTTTACAAACCTTAGGATTTTCAACCCTACTTGACCTGGTGTAGTAATATGAAAGTGCACGAGTGAATGTGAGAGTATTAAGGCACGCTACTACTTGCTATTCATCTGCAGTTATGCTTAACAAGAACTTTATTGCAGTCATATCCCGGATCAAAAGGCCTAACAGATAGGAAGATTGAAAATAACAGGATTATTAAAATAACAAACACTTTAAATTAATGAAACATCTAATGCAATAAAAATAAAGAATTAGAAAGAAAAAAATATTTAATTTTAATTCTTTATTTTTAAGAATTTATTATGATTACTACTACTGACTGCTATATTTATATGCTAATATTATACCAACTCTCTTAACTTAGCTTAGTCGCCTGGGATTCAGGATTTGAGTAGTCTATTAATTACAATGATGCGACTGCCGTCTGACCTTCATAACTCTTTAACAGGGGAAGGAACCATACCGACTAAAACATGCTTCAGTACAACAGAAACTATTCGAAATGTGCAGGATTCCTCATAGTGTTTTTCCTTACCGCCTAACTGATGGTAGAAACACATTTAGCTTTTAGCGGCTTTTCCGTCTCACTTTATAAATTTCTTTCTTTATATTTGTTTAAAGAGTAATAGTAAAAAGTTATCGTTATTTATTTATAATTCCAAATACAACATGGTTCTGTAATAACATTGAACGGGTATCTCCATGTCAACATACCAGAATGACAAACAAACATACCTACTGACGCATATACATTTTAGTAAACATTGCTTTACACAGATATGCAATTTTAAGACGACTTTCATAAGTGTTAATTCTCTTCTAAGAGTCATAACAACCAAGACTTTGTAAGTCGGTAACATAAATTCCCACATATAGCAGACAGGTTAGTGACTAAGACGTAACCGCAGAAAGCATTTACGACTTCAATTTGTCTCAAATGACTAAAGAGATTTCTACTAGGTAATGAACGTAATGTGCCGTCACATCAAAGTATGATACCGCTTTCAAAGCGCCTCTTATCAAAATGTATTTTCTTAAAATGACAATCTTTAACTATTATTTTTAGCATGTTTTCATTTCCCAATTTGCGTCTTAAGCCGCCACTTTATTGCCGGAGGTACATACGCACTGGTCATGATTCCAGGATTTGATAAATAGTCAAACATAATGTCAAAAATCATGCCTTTTTAAGGCGATACTTATCATCCAAATATTTTTCAATATTTTTGATCACCAAAAACAAAATTAGTTACATATAAATCAGTTTTGTATCATGGGAATATTTATTGATAGTGATCGATTAATTCATCGCTGGGGGCACGACATTGAGCAAATCGATTGGGCACTGCATAGACATGCAGTACCCAATGTAGCATAAAGCTATGTGGGAACCAATGCATAATATAATATATCTTATAAGACCGCAGAAATTGTACACTATAATGTCTATAATGGCTAGTTCTTAAGACCTGTTTTTGTGCAATAAAGTGTATCTATCTATACCTATCTTTCTTTCTGTACTGTATCTATAGATACATTCCGTACATTCCTACTTGTTACGTGTAAAGGTCAATCGTGGAAGTGAGGTGCGTCACCCTAGGGTCACAAGTCGATTTCTATTACCCACCACTGTAAATAAATACTTATCAAGATATATGCGGATCCTCACGTGTAACGATTACGTAAACTTGGTTTATTAATTATTTGTTTGGATACCCAGACAGTTGAGAGATACTGATAATAACATCTTTGATTTTCACTGCGAGAATTTAAACTAAAGCAAAAAAAGAAGAAACTACTCGTTTTTGATCGCGGTTAAGTACTTTTGAGAAACTTTGATTAGAATCATTTAGTTATTAACCTTGTACTTATTACATCCGCGAGAACGAAGATTCCTAGATTCCTAACTCAAAGACTTCTTGGAATGAATTATTACCTACCTATTTAATGATGGTAACATTAAGAACCATATTGCACATTCTATTAATAGACTCGTAAATCTTTAATCCGTTATGACATAATCGAGTTGATTTTACACAGTTAATGTCTCACCGATAAAATATGTATAGAATTTTGCATCAAGTATTAGGCATTTAGTTAAAATATTCCAAATGGTAGAGAGCCCAAATCGTAGATGTCCTAAATAATTTAATATTTAATTTGGAAATCCTTATATAGACAATATTTCCTAGTATTTCAATCGTATTTACTTAGACAATGCTAACACGTCTCGCAAACAATAGATCAGCGTCAAATTCACTTGTCATTCATGGTTCCAACCCGGCGAGTTGACGGAGGCGACGGAAGCTGATGCCTGCGCTCGCGCACCGAGGCCTCCTCAACTCGGGCGGGCGAGCTCGTGAGAGAAACTCCGCGCTTGCGCAATGCATTCCGCACACTTCGCACAAGCGATTGTCACCTGCACTTTCTTTGTAAGCACTGAACAAACTATTGCAGAAAACGTCTAGTATTTACGACATCAAATGATATAACGCATGCACTCTAGCCGAAATAGTGTGTCAACGCATTTAATACAGTCCGGCTGACTTATTTTCATATTTTAAAATTTTATAAGCTAATATTGAACAAGGCTGCATATGAGATACTGTCATCTACATTTTCTAAGTTTTCTTGGGTCTGGGTGTTCTCAACGCCCCCAGTTAACTATCGTCACAGATGACATTCGATACCAGAGTACAGGAGTTGCCCTATTAGTTTGAGATCAGATTGATTGGTGTGATTGTCTGGCCCATTTATTTATTTTATCTGAAAAATCAATAGAATAGAGACGATTGTCGAAACAAAGGTGGTTTACGACAGTGGCGGATTTCGTCAAAGGTCAGCGTGTCAGTCAATATCTTGTACCGTGGCTAATTTTCTTTATGTTGTTGCATAAATTAATAGGCTTTGGAAAAAGTTTCTCATTTCGATATCAATAAAATTGGCAGGGGTAATTATTTTTGACTATCATTCAATCAATATAGCTGAAGATCACTTAATTTTGATATCATTCTTCTTACTTATGAATGAATAATTGAATGGATGTACTTTTATTGCACACAAACTTAGGCATAAAAACTTAAAACTAACTTAGTTACATTTATTTTATAAAAACATCTCTAGCCTAATTAAATGCTAATAGGAACATGATATTAAACCAAATTTATGTTGAAATTAAACGATCGTTAGAAATTGTATACGCAGTCAAATATAATAAAAAACCATGTATGTAATGAACAAAAACTACACGCAAGAAAGTTATGGATAAACTAGCCTTACGAGGAACTGACGACGTTTAGGATCGTGACCCCGTCTCTATCACATAATGCATTACATTATGCGCATTGCCTCTAAATTAGATAGACCTATGAATTTGAAACAACTCGATACTAATTTGTATACTCTCTCTTAAATCATCTTAGAATAATTTAGCATAACGTGAACACCAATCGACCTTAAAGTTTCAATGACACCAAACTGATTTCGTTCTAAAATTAACATTCTTGTAAGCAGATTGTACATTCAAGTATGTGAATCGATATATTATGGGAAGCCGCTTTGCTAAACACACCTGAGTGGCGACCCGTGTTACGGTGACGTCATACTTCGTGACCGGGCGCCTAGTGCTGCGCGCGCGCCGTTCGATAGTCGCGTCTCGCCGCTTTTATTACTCGCTTCGTTTTATTGCTAGAACCGGTGCCCGTAAACCTTGCGATATGGCACCTGGCTCGCTGGCACAGACCTTATCTCGTTTCTTGTAGGAGCATGTCAATGACTCGTACCGTTTTATGGGTACTAAACGGTTTGGATGCTAGTAGAGATAGTCGGGAAGTCAGTTAATTAACTTTTGAATTATTGAGCTGATATTTTTTGTCTTGGAGATACATTTTTATTGGAACTGAATGCCGTTACTAAGCGATAAAAACGCCTTAATTAAGGAAATAGAAATAAACTTCACACACACAGGTTACTTTAGTGAGTGCACTTTTCAAAACCATTTCTACTTTATCCAATTAAGAAGACAAAGGTTAATACATTTGATTCACTAATGGGAGTTTATTATGAAGTTGCTGAGACCAGATAAGTACCTTTAATATCAACATGAAAATTATGACATTGTTTAGCATGGAACTAGAGTGCGTAAGCGCCAGTGCGCTTTACGTAGGTACTACTAACTGCCTAATCGATTGTAATAAATATAAAGATATCTAACGTTATCGTTCAGATATACATTTTTAGTTTACACATTGAATATTTTAATTTAGTAATAGTATCAACTGGTTTTGCTAACTTAACAACGACGCTATAATTTTAGACTACACATCAACTCTTTCTAAAATAAGAGAAGTCAATGTGGTCTTTTAGTCCTAATATGTATCGATAAATTACGCTTACATAAAATTAACAGCACTAGAATTGTATACACAATCGCTCGTGGAACTCATGTCAAGTGAACTATTGGATGCATACAAATCAACAAAGAAACACTTTATACAATTGTGGTACAATGGCCTAATTAATAATATCAATCTGGCTAAGGGGAGCTAAAACGATCTAAACAAAATTACTGACGTATGTAACAATTTACACGATAATTATGTTGTGTAAAAAAATTATATCAACACTGATTAAAAAAGTAATAAAATATAAATCAATAAAACCACCTAATTAGTGCATCTATGCATTTTATATTTGTTGCCACTTTTGGTGCAATAGTAGATAATAATCGACTAATAACTTCAAAAATTATGAATAATCGATTATGATACATAACACAAATCTTGTTACCTTTTCTTGTTATGCAATAAATTTGGGCATTATGACATGTGCTACGGCTACGAAACGCATCTATGCTACGCGCTACGTGCTACGTATTTACTGACTACGAAATTCTTGAATGTCCTCAACATTTTAAGCGAATACTTTTTCATTTTACTCTGGAAAAATACTGCTGAAATTATAATATATAATCCATTTGGACTAATATAGTTAAAGTAGATGGCGATTAAAATAATAGCCACTCGGAAGTTTAGTTCGATAAATATCAAGGTTTTCATAACGATTCATTTACTTTTATTATGCTTCCGCCTTTAGCCAGGTCCAGCATAACTACTGTCACTTGAAATATTTTAATATTTTACCTTCTATCGCAGCCTCTGTAGTTTTAACATAGATAAATTATACTCCATCTTAATGTTAATTATATGAGTATTACGAGCATCCTCCTCAATCTTAAATTAATGGTATAAACTGATTAAATTTACGTTCTACAAGCAATATGCAATGATATTTAATATAATAATTACTTTAGACTATATGGTTGAATGGTAATTCTTATTCATAAACCGCTAATTATACTTCGCCAAACGACACAAATTAAAGAAACAATTGACGCAGACTCGTGAATGGATTTCTAATTCGAAAATGCTCGCTCGCATCAACATACATTAAAAACACATCGAAAAAGGTCAAACATCCTATTATTAATCGATTGTCATCTTAAACTGGTATTGTCACACGAAAATGCATTCGATTGTTAAAATCATAATATTTTTCCGGTCCAGTCGTTAGAGGTCGCAGCGGCGTCGGGGCGGGTTAGGACGCGGTTGTTATTACTCATGAACAGTTCCGTTTGGTATCTCATAAATCATAATTATAAAATACATTGTGCTATTAGAACGCTACAAGTCCGAAGTATCCGGATCTACCGGTAATCATTCTCAGTAATGGCTGTAATATGAATTTAGAATTATATTGCTGCACGCATAAAGTCAATAATAATTACTCGATGTAAATAAAGATTAAATAGTACCAACATAGCGCTTTCGAATAGTACATATCAAAACGTACGAGTACCTACATCGATGGTGGTGGTGGAGATGGTGTGGCGATCTGCGCAGGATAGCTGACAAGAGCTTGATGCGAGTAGCTAAAAATCGATCGGAGCAGCGAACATTAAGAGAAGCCTACATCTAGCAGTGAACTGCAACAGGCTGATATTCTATTAGAGTAATTTACAGAATTACGATATTTATCTACTCGCTGCAAATCTTTACTAGTTCAATGACCAGACTATATAGGTACAGTATTTTAAAATATTTTAATTACATTATTTTACATTTCGATGTTAAATTCTTAATTTTATTGACAAAAAACCTGGTTTACAAAAATAGATCAGATTTTTTCGTAAACTGGTTCATTATTTCATATTTTACATTCATTTCCATGTATAATGTATGATCCTTTTGATTATGCAATAATAAAACACAAAACTTGTTTAAAATCGACTGATAAATGTATTCTTTTTAATCATTTACACATTGTGAGATCATAAAATTAACGACTTTAGATACAAAAAATCTCAAAACTTCTCTTATTTGTGCCCGAACTTGTTTTTGATACTTTATAGTTATTTATTTCAAACCCTGGCAGCTTTTTCTAAAATCGACTTTGCCTCTAAAATGTGCAAAAAATTGCGCGAATCTTCAACCGTCGGAACCCGACGGGTTGGTTGAAGACTTGCCGACCCACGTTGTACCTATACTCGTACAACGAAACTACCACCAAGGTTCAACAATCCACAATTTCAAAATTGCACTCAAAGCAATAAAGAGATGAACGGCAGGGAAGACACTGCGAGATATTTCATCAACAATAACCATTCCATAAAACTGAATTGAGTCCTTGCTGCTTACCATACCATATTGAACTTGTATTTTCTATCAAAATAACAAATCTACAAACCTCGACTTTGCTCAAGTATCAACAGCCAATATCTCCCAATCAACTGACGTCGCCCAATCATGTGACTGGCAAACAATTTATGGCATCCACTTTAGAACCGGTAAGTACGCTATAAATATTTTGAGGTAGTACCAAACGTAAGTTGGAACTGATAGCAAAAATATGAGGGTATTTCACAATTATCAATGTACAGACAGCCACACATCATTGAATACAAATCTGTTAAACTATAATCAATTCACAACTTTATGTCAAACACCGTTTGGTTCAATATCAACTGAGGAATTTTGACAGATTGTGGTAACCTGATGTGTGTCTTACATGACCCTCAGGAACTATATTACGCGTAAAACGGAAAATATCTGTTAATCTAATTTCTTGGAAATCTACAAGTTTTATTCACACCAGTTTTCGTTTTCAATATCACTTATGACTCAAAATGATAATCGGAATCAACGATAAATATTAATTTAACATTTAAAACGCCTACAAGATTTATAATAAATTAATATATCTTGTGATGTCATTGAACCTAAATACTAGTTCTAAATCTAGATATAAATTACCACTTAGAAGGTTTTTAATAGAATAGAATAGAGAAATATTTATTCAGCAACAATCTTACAGCTAATAACATTAAAATCTTAAAACTAAAACATTTTGCAATTTTTTTTTCACTTATTTGCGAAATATGTATGTATATCACATATAGGTATACAGGTTGTATATAAATATATGTGTTGTTGGTTGTAAACTTTTTCACATATCATTATCTTTTATATAAGAAGTTGAAAATTTTTACAATGAATTTTCAAAAGTACATAAAACAAAATTTATTCAGAATGGTTGTTAAAAGACGTGGTTAAAGCGATGTACAGTTCACACATGTTCATAGATACAGCCGGTACAATCGAGTTCAATTATTTTTATAGCCCCCAGTAATGTTTTTGATTAACTACAAGTATACTGTGAAGAGCTGTTTTATCATCAACACAAATGTATACTGTAATGTAATTCCATCTCATCGTCACGAAGCTAAGGTCATAATGTACAAAAACATGCAGCATTGAGTACCATTGAGTGGGAAATTCGTTTCAATCAGTTAATGCTTGCTTTGGCCTTCCAATGTTTTTTTATTTACAGCATGTTGTGTTCAATGCTGAGATGTGAAGCTACTTATCTTAACGATTCGGTGCTTATATTCAAATAGATGCTATTTATCTGATGATTTAAGAAACGGATATTGCATGTAAATTATTGTGATTAAGTTCGTCAAATTGTAAACGTCCGTTTGTATGCGGAAGTTACATCTGCCTGTGAGAGGTTATGATATCTGCGCTGTCCGGATCCAAAGGGCATGATGAGATATTGGTTTACGAGAACAGAGGACTCACAGACATACTGCATCAATATATCCTTGACGCAGCATGTCTGTGTCCAATATTTATACAGGTTCTCTCTACAGTGGCTCAATTAGGTACGCAGTCTGTTCGTTAATTTCCAGATCTGCCGTACCTGAGCCTAGGGAAATTAATAAATGCAAAGATTTCCAGTAATTATGCAATTTCCTCCAATTCCAATTATTTATGAGAAAGTAACCTTATCTATAAGTAATTACCCAATAACTGCTGCCACTCTATTTCCTTTCCATTCATAGCGTTCAAATATTTGTGTTAGTAGCCATTTGGGGAGAAACTAATAGGCGGAATAATTTATCACAGTCGATAAATCCATCCGGTGCTAGATTTGTCTTAACCTGCAATCTTGAGCTGCAAAGTACGGATCAAAAGAACCTGCACATTTAACTCTTATGCCTTAGGAAATAAGATACGTAGTTCTGTAGATATCGACGTAGTGTTGCATAGATCAGCTGTGGCGCCTGTCTCGAAGTGGGTCGGTAAATTAGATTGGTCACGGTTGTAATGTCCAATATGTCACAGTGCTAAGATGTAGTACGGGCGACACGCCTAGATTGACCTCCGAAATCATGTAAACTTACGTAGTTGATTCGTAATCCAAACTTGTTTTGAACTTAAGTAAATACGCCACGGTGTGATTCAACCTTTCTTTGTAGTCGAAAAAAGACCATAAACCACTATTCAACCTTGTTAAATTTGCTACTATGGGACAAACCATTTTACTATTGTATTTTGAGTGATACATATTTTTACAAGGACATTCAAAAATTCCAATATAAACTCAACTAGTAAAGAATTTACAATCAGAAGGTCCGTATGCCCGATTATCTTCCTTTTTCTGAAAAATAATGACCGATCGAAAGTGTAACCTTTAGAAACAAGAATAACATCATAATAAGATTTTCCAATAAAAATATAAATCATAATACCTAGATGTAACATCCGTAACAGAAGATATAAATTGGGATTTTACAATCAATATGCGTGACTATGCGATAATAAAAATGAATGATGTCACAGAGAATTCATGGGAATCGTTATGACTAGCAACGAACAGTACATACAAGGATGTCCAGTCAACAGTACGTTTTACTACTACCGGCCGTATGAGTATGCCGGTGTTTGGTGATATTTTGCGCCACTGAGAACTTTTGCGCGCCCCATGACTTATCCTACTACCAATACAAATTTTATTTTAAATCGTAATAATATTAAGGTACATACAAGCATGTCTTTGACAATTAAACCAGGCCGATAAGGGCACTACGGGTATTTATGTTAAGACGCGATGGCGACGCATTTGTGATGCCTCAGCTGTCGCAGCGCAAATGTCCATGGGCGGCGTTGATCACTTACCATCAGGGGAGCCGGCTGCTCGTTTGTCCGCAATGATGAAAAAAAAAATTCTACCAAGTACTGAATAAATTATTTCTATTCTATTCTATTCTATTTATGTGTTCATCAAATAAATTGCACTAAAGTGAACGCGTTACTGTTTGCTTTTTTACGCGTATTTACGTATGTAACATATGTATTTTAATAAATCTACAAGCCTCAGGTAATTATCAAGATTCTAGACAAGCTGGCTCCTTCTTCCGTATGAATAGAAAAACATGAGTAATTATCCATAAGGCAGTTAACTTTATTACACCACTTATTGCAATTTAGCATGTAAATATGTAATACTTACAAAATTCCTTTTAAATCATAGCGTGATTTCAACAAGACAAGAGTCGTGACCTTTCAGTCCTAATTATTAGTCATCAACCTGAACGCATGATCCAGTAGGTCTAGTTCCCCTGTCTAAGTGTTGTGAAGGTGAGACTGCAGTCCCTTCTATGTAATACCAGGCGTATTAACGTCCTGGATCATGGTTCAAGCGTGCCCAAGGCTCCAAAAGGCACTCTTTTAGTTAATGATATTTTTTTTACATTAAAGCGGATAAACAAAGACAGACAAAGTAGACAGCTCACCTGATGGTAAGTGATCATCGCCGCCCACGGACATCTGCAACACCTGGGGCATCACAAATGCGTTGCCGGCTCTTTAGGAAGGAATAAGCCCTTTTCTTAAAGATTACCTACTAGGTCGTATCTGCTCGAAAACACCATCGTTGGCATATTTACATAAAGTATAGTATCAGCCTATATACTGGCCCACTACAGGGCAAAGGCCTCCATCATAGGAATTAAGTCATAGCTACTATGATGGGATTAGGCTAGTTACATAGCTGACCAAAAATATTATAGCCTCAAGCATACTTTTGTTATTAAATAATATGAGCTTCTGATCAATTGGCATTGAATATATATTTATCATGATCATAATATATGATTAATTCAAATTAATTCGTAGTGGAAATAATAACTGGCCTTGTTCAATAGGAACTGAAGAGATACGTGATTGGTATTTACTTGTCGATTTTTTGCTATTGAACGCTCTAACAAAACGGAAAGGTCAGTCCGGAGTATTTCACTTCCGACTTGTTTATCTGCGGTTTAGACGACTTCGAATGAATATTTTAAGCTGTCAACGTCTACTGTCACTGATATATAATCATGAGATTGCTGTCGCCATTTGTTGCGAATTATGAGGAAGTACGATTTTACTATTACATTTCCCTTTCGATTCCTACTATTGGAACTATTTTTTAAGGTAAGGGAATACTACACTTGAGCACTATAGTATATCCTGCGTAAGTGATTGATCGTTAAGATTGGCCGCCGTGGCTGAATAATCAGTTAGAGGATTTATTTGAACTGAAACACTTGGTTTAGGTACATCTCATCTGATGATTAGTGCCAAATACGGGTCAACCGCCATTTCATCTCTAAAAATCCGAACCTTTATCTTTAAGTAATGGGCTTAATTTGGTACTATAAAAACGCGAACCTTTGTCTGTACCTACATAATGGGCCAAATGCAAATAGTATGAGGTGACAATGTCAAACAATCCGTGCGTTACGTGGAGGTGAGCACGCGCATCGCACGTCGCGATCGCCGGCCATGTTTGAAAACACTCTTTAGGAACACAACGACAACTAACTATTATTTTACTTATACTAGTGGCCCGTCCTCACTTTGATTCAGTGTTCAATCTCCTTATGTAGTAGTTCCAAACTGTAACTATTAGATGGCGTTGGGTGTCGATTGCATCGCGCCAGTGTTTCGTGTTTTTATTTTATTTATTAGCCTTGTTATTGTCTTCAGAAAATATTTCTTTATTAATAGTATAGATGTCTCTACCAATATGATCAACTCTACTTACACCCACTAATTGTGTTACTATCTCTAGCTATGGCTGCTGTATCTCCAGCTGGAGGGGGGCTCCCCTATATTTCATTGCATTTCTGATATTTGCCTATGATTTGTTTTTACGTTTTACCACGTTTTACTACCAAATTGATGAGAAAAATAAATTAATAATAAATTTTGTCAGGATGCCATGTCAAACCACAACTGATCTGTGACCAAAACCGATCGGTCGCTTTATATGTATGTAAAAACGTAAAAGCTGATGATTAATTCTACGCTTCTACACAGCTAAATTTATAACTTCTCAAGATCTTCAAAATCTCAAATAGACGATTAAAAATTTTAGACATAGAAAGTTATTTGCAAGTGTTGCGACAACCCATACTGCCTATATTGTTATGGATTAACCATAAAAGATTGTCAGCTTTGTATATTTGATCTAAACTTTATAGCCTATAAAATGAACAAAGCAATTATACATTCATTGGCCATTTCGTTTAGTTTACACTGTATTGAGCACATAAATATTTACCAGAATGTTTTATATAAATAACCTAAATACTCACATTATCTAATTTTTTTTTTATGATATTAAATATTTTATCAAAAATCTCACGCGTTAGCGTTAGTTAATTAGCTAGACATGACTAAAATCAATATTTTTTAAATATGAGGAGAATATAGGTACTTGGGATGCCTTTGAAAACAAATATTGTAATTAAGATTCATTTTGAACAACAAATTGTTAATATAGTATTTAATATAGTATAGTTAATATAGTATTAATGTCTACCTATATATAGCATTCTAATCATATGTGTCGTAGTAGCCGTAGCGAATTTCGTAGCAGTATTTGTTGTACTTCAAAATAGACGATGTTAACTTTGTAGTAGTTTAAGTTTACAATAATACTTCAAAATTAAAGAGGTTTTTTTGAGTTACCCAATATTTATTACTTATT
Source organism: Cnaphalocrocis medinalis (assembly GCA_014851415.1). Taxonomy (NCBI): domain Eukaryota; kingdom Metazoa; phylum Arthropoda; class Insecta; order Lepidoptera; family Crambidae; genus Cnaphalocrocis; species Cnaphalocrocis medinalis. The sequence goes on from CM026285.1 coordinate 13,351,748, forward strand.
GCATTAATATTGCTAATAATGATAATACCTGTGGCAAGTTACATATTGCCGTAAAATATCCTCAGTCACGACGCAAGAGAGTATTTTCTAAAATGGTGCATTCGTGATGATTTCCAATGCACATAATGAGATTTGTTGACGGGCGAATCGTGAACGACAAAGGCGACGGCAGATAAGGCGCTACGTGCTGCGGCCGCGTGCGCGCGCCGGCCGCGGGCGGAACCTTGAGGCGGCGCGGGCGCTCCTTACCGAGATATAATAATAAACGCTCAGTCCGGCTTCAGCCTGCACCGACTCCACACGAACGACACCACGCCTCGCGTCAAGTTCACGGCGCCCAGGCATGCGCCCGCGCGCGACCCCCGACCAACCCTCCCAAGTGATTGCGACATGAAGTGACACAACCCGTATACTCAAAGTGTATATTGTGATGTTTTGTGCCAACCCTCTCAGTGCCATAATAGGAGTTACCTCTCTTCAGTGTAATTACGAAAGGTACGTGCAGTTCGACTATTTCGAACCCGATTGTTAAACATCATCAGCGTCAAAGACATCACATGAATCGTCGTTTGTTTACAATGGTAAATTGTGTGCGCTTGTAATTTGTTTTTACAAAGCGAACAATGCAATTCCGTGATAACTTAGTCATGCATTATCATGAAACCTATAGCATTAGGCAAGTCTATTAGAAAACTATTTATAAATGGATATTTAACGCTAGAAGAGCGATCTTGAACAGAAGACTTTGAAGAAGCATTCGGTAGACCTACTACAAATGCTATATGTACGCAAGTTTGAACCTTACACCATTGACTTAAATGAAATATGTAAACATCGTTTTGAACATAAGAACTAATAAGATGTTTTTTCTCAAAATAAGTATCATTTGAGTGCAAGCTGCGTTCAGATTTCACGTTTTATGTCGTAAGCAGCTACATTAATGACCTATTTGAGTGATTATGATGACTCGCTAAAACGCTCATGAGGCGGTACTACCCTCGATTTTGCAACCGGTGCAGATATTTCGCATCGCACTTGCATCAGTAAATAATGTTTTTATCGTGTTTAATGTTTATTTAACGCACAATTAAACATTATAACAGCCGTAAATTAATAACTCCGGTTACCTTCCTGATAACTGGAACTATACTTGCTGCTTACTTTTTTGGAAAAAGTCGGTTTATTAAACCTATGATTATTAAGATAAAAAGATACATCAACAAACATTAAGTGTTCCTTTCTCATCGAACTGAGAGTCGAACAGAGGACCCGTGCTGTAGTATTTTCGTTTTCCAATCTTGTCAAACATTCGTGTGAAAACTAAGTAGTGTTTGTTCAGAACCTGGGTGATATAATATCTATTAAGATAAATCTTTGTGGTACTCTCGTTGGTTCTGATACTCATTAGACATGTGCTTAAGCTACTTTGAGGTCAGGTCGATAAATGTAATATTTACTAATTTTTATACGAAATCTATGGAGAAATCACGTATAAGTACACTAAAAAGTATGTCAATGACTGTGGTGTCAGCGTCCCTATTGATGTAATTGTTCAATCCCGGAACCTGCGCACGAGACGATCACAAGTCAACAAGGCCATCGCAGTGATCATTAATTGGCATTTTATTGTTACAAAAGTGTTTCTATCCATCTACGGACGGTTGCATGATAAATATGACAGACACCGTGACAAGTGTTGATGATGACAACTAAAAAGCATTTGAAGAAACGAATTGTCTGTTTGTATGTATTTGCAGGTGCTACTTCCAAGTGTTTTTTTTTTTCATTAATCTGCTGTAAACAATATAGAAATCGACGTCTGCTCATCACTGCCTTAGGCTAATATTATGTGTGATAATTATTTGGTTATTACCATAAATCATATGTACATATTACACATGCCAATAATTATAGTTTCAATGCGGATTGGTTCTCATAAGAATATAGCAAAAGAACCAGTTGATATTAAAACCACAGATATCAAAACTAAAAATTGAAAATTATTCATGACAATACCAAATGAAAACATATCATTATCAATTCGCCATTACTTTTTCTATTACATTAGGTACTACTTATTTCTTATGTCATAAAGATCAAATATACCTAATCTAAAGCTCAATTCTGCTAAAAAGTGTTATTTTCATTTTAAAGTAGGCTGTTGTAACTTAACAAGGACAAGTTTACGGCATCCTGAGGATTATATTATTCATAATAAATAGAGGTTTTAGTATCTGACAAGTTGACTACAAATATATATTCTTTATTGAAACAAAGATACCACATCATAATACAATAAGGAGGTCTCATTGATAGTAACGATTTCTTCCATTGAACAAATACATACTGGTCAATATGATGATACCATTATATTGAAAAGTTGATTACTATTACATAACAAAACGTATCTAGTGCATCTAATGAACCCGGAACGCAGTATAGACGGCAATTTAAATCACATACGAAAATATCACTCATGCATAGACACTCGTAACATGGTGAGACAGCAGACTTCGCCTGACAACTTTCCATGTTGACATTAACTGTTACTACAAAGAAAGTTAAATGCGATGATAGTGTTTTGTTTGAATAAAAGGAAACATGACATCACAGAAACAATACATCATGGGAGAAAACTTGCATAATTATCATGAATTTATTTTTAAATTTCTTGATTTATTTAATAACAGACCATATTAAGCTCCGCCAATCAACCTACGAACCAATCTAGGTCTTCTCAACAAACTCTCTTTCACATCTCCTACGCGTACTGTCATGAGCCGTATCCCTACCTATCTACTTAATACTTAACAATTCATATTTAAACCTAATTTTTCAATACAACAATGGCAGTGTTAGTTCCACCCGCATACAAAAGGATGATAATGATTGATCCACTTTGGCCCAATATCACTTACCTTAGGGCCACAGTAGACATGCTACTTTTAGCATCTGTGTTCTTCGATTTTGTGACAGAAACTGATGTTGAATGATGCTGAATCACGTTTTGTCGACTCACTGCGTTCGTTCTCGCGCACACATTCATTTTTTATTTCTAAATTCTAATTGGTGTTAAACTATTTATACCTAGGTATATTTTGATTTGTTCGTCTTTCTTTAATTTTGAACTTACTTTGGTATTCAATGTCGAATCAGGTCGATTTAAGTATATCTGTATTTTAATAACCGCTTCGGTTAAATGAATAATACCATAGATTATTCTCAGATAAACTCTTATTATAAATTGGTGGAATGGGCATTAAATGCATAAAATAGTTTCAAGTAGTCAAGTATTTATTTGCAAACTAAGTTTTAGGTGTTTAAACGTATTAAGTATCTTATCTGGCTATCCCAGGCATCTCGCGCCATAAATTGCATGCATGCGGGTAATTTTAAGTTTATATTACCGATTTACGCCAATTTGTTTTGCTTGCACGCAAGTCCGCGGTTCGTTTTTAGATGCTTCTAGTGGGTATAAAATATTTATTTGGTTATTTTAAATAGTATAGTGTTCTGTTAGTACGTACCCAAAGACTCTTAGCATCGTAGAGAGAACAGGCATCGACTTATCTAAGCAAATTGCATCGTCACTTTCCATCAGGTGCGATTGTGGTCAGAAGTTAGTCTACAAAAAAAGACTCGTACCAAACGTTTAACTACGGAAAATGTCTTGCGTCTAAATATCATTTACTCACATCAGCAACACTCCGAAGGACAGCTGGTTAATGAAAGAACAAAAAAAATGCCGAGATGTATTTCATCTTCATCACGTCGTTATACCATTCCCTAACCCTAACAATCTGATCTAAAGGCATGCACGGAAGTTGCAACACAAAACGTTTTTTAATAAATCGATAAGTTCTCATAGTTGAGCAGAATAATTGATTAATCGTCAAATTCACACATATTACTCAATATCTTGAAATGTGCTAGACCTTCAACCTCCCATTGTGGGCTTCGAACCATTAGCCACGTTACACTTGGGCAACAAATAAAAATTAGATCCGCACACATTTTATTTGCATCATTAATCAGACTCGAACACGCATTTGTTTGACGAGGGTGCAATATTAAATGACCAGAGCTTTAAAGTTAAGAAAGCACACTCAACAGTTTGAAGGTAGCTGCACAAGCTGATTCCGAACACGCAGGATTTTTCTATGAGCGCATACTATGTACCCTTATTTTTTAATTAGAACAAATACTTTATTATGGGTTGTTCATATACTTGTGTATCATAATTTTTCTGTAAGAAACATAAAGTGAAATTTATAAAAAAACTGTAACTACTCATACTAATTAAACCAATCAGTATAGTTGTAGGTAGTACTTTAGTATGAAACGTAGAATTTTTTTTATGTTTCAACCTATATTTCTTACAAAAAAAGTTCGTTATTCAAGAAAATTAGAGGAAAAGTACAGGTACTTACTTTTAAAGTTTTACCTACTAATTAAAAAAAAGTATGTATACCCTCTGTGATAAAACAAAACTTTGTGAAGAACCTCGAAAATATGTTACCGACCTATTATTACCAGGTAATCCAAGCGAACACTAAATATAGAAATGGGATGCTTGATCCCGCTAAGATTATGGGCATAGCAACTAATGCCCAGATATTATATAAAATTATGTCATATTATGTAAATTAGGCTTTTTTATTATTATTTATTTTTAAAACCACGAAATATGTAAATAAGATTAAAATGAGATAAATCTGTCGTGACTCGTTGATGTCTTTTCTATGGTCATTGAACCTTATAAAATATGACACTCCAATGGCTTCGCCCGCGACCAAAGTTGATCTTATTGAATATTTTATATGGAAATTAGCTAAAATGGATCGGCGTTAAAAGAGTTTTATTAACAAAATATTATGTGACTAAGCAATAGGAGATAATAAGAGTTTTGTATTTCGAACGCGATGCAGAGATATGCTGCCAGCATTTCGGGGAAATATTTTGTGTAAGTTATTTTCATTTGGAATACTTTTAGTTGGTTTATTAAGTATTATTGATTCATATAAATATCTTATTCTACTATTATATTCATAGTAACTCTATTATCAATTCCCAGTTTTTTTTAAATAACGAAATATTCCCTTTCAATTAAATAAACTAACTTAAGGATTTAACGTACTTTCCGTACAGAGTACCCAATGTTATTTCCAACCTGTATATTTTTCTAGGAAATTGAATTTAAACAACCAAAGAAAACTTCTTACATTATTCTTAAATGTGCAGCAGTAGGTACTTAAATAGTTAAGCGATCTAATTAGACATAACATGGGCTTTTAGAATGTTTCGATTCACCAACAAACGTTGTTTGTACAAAACAAGAGAAATATCCGTGTTGTCAACAACATTTGAAATCGGTTTTGTGACAATCTGACAACGATTTATCGAGTCGAGCTGCCTCGGCTTCAAACGAACAATGTGCATTGATTGTGGAGGCTCGTTCGGGAGCGATTGTTTGAAAGGTCACACGTCAGCGCCGACGCATCCTGCTCGTTGTTGATCGATCGCCGGTCGTGTTTACGCTGCGTCTGTACACCACGAAATGTTGTGGGCTCTCAGTAGGTTCGTGGGAACTTGGTCTGCTCTATTTATACTATGTTTCGTGAATGTGTAATAATCCGCAACGTACCCATGCTGATAAATCAGCTGTCCCACAGTCTCTCTCAGTGTCTCGAATAGGTATTTCATTTTACATCTCACTTTATATCGACGACTCGTCAAACAAAGTTGTATGAATGGCGAATGAGACGTAAGGGTTACATGTTTAATTCCCGCATCAAACAAATTTGGCTCCAAAATGAGATAACACTCGCCTTAAAAAAAGATGAAAAGCTTATCCACCAGCTTATCAATCAAAATTTATCAAAAACCTTGAGGAACGAATTAATTTTTCAAAAGTGAATATAATTAGTGGCAGTTGTGAGAAACCTTCCCATAGTAATATTATGTGAAAAGGTTCGCTACAATAACTGCCGTGAAAAGAACGTTCACTTTATTTTATACAAAAAATACTATTTACTGACACAGCTGACTTTTATTTTGCTTATTTTGATGATCTAACATGCTAATGTGGCTTTATTCGTGTTACCTATATTCTCATATTAGGAACACGGACTTCGGGATTGAAAAGATAAATTTTAACGGTATAGCAGTACAAATTTACTCCTTTGGTGAATGTATCGACATTCAACTGACAGTTAACTTGACTCATATTTAAGACCCTGCCTAACACTTGTGATTAAATACTTCCACTTTACTCAAGCAATAATAATAATCATTCGTTGCAATAGGCATTCACCAACAACGTCGCGGTACCTACAATTAATCTGTTACTCTACGATTAGTGTCGTTATATCGAAATAGTATTCCATTCTAAACCGTAAAGTCATAAAGTATTGTTATTAATTTGTATAATAAACGATTGTTCGTGTGCTGTTGAATTGATGACGGCTATTATTAAATTAAAGTGAGTGAACTGAGTGAGGCAGCTTTGACAGGCGGATGTCTGTGAGTGATGTGGCAAGTTAATCATTGTTCGCTGACGGCACGTTTCGTCCTCTAAAATGAGTTAATTTCCCCCTTTTTTCTCCGCCTTAGGATTCATGTTTGTACACAAGGACAACTAAGGGTTAACATTTATCAAAGTAAACGAACTTAATGAGGCAGTCTTCGGGCGCATAAAACATTACTGATGCCAGTTAATCATTGCTTTAGCGCTAACGACACGTCCTCTAAAATTGTTATTTTTTTACCCTACAAGTTCGGATTTGTATATAAAGATACTCAAATGTTACTCTAAAAGTCAAAGTAAGTAAAGCAAGTGAGGGAGTCTTGACACGCTGTTGCAAGGAAAGTAACGTATCAGTTAATATTGTTGTGTGCGCGGGGGTATCTCTGTCCTCTGATATGGGTTCATTTCCTCCTTTTTTCCTCGCTTCAGGATTCTGTGTTTGTACGTATGGGCCCCTAAAACCTACACTTAAAATCATATTAAGTAGTGTACTAATATAAGGCAGTTTTGACAAGTTCTGTGCAGTAGGTAAATTATGTGCAAAGTCAATCATTATGTTAACGCAAAGGACAAGTTGCATTCTTTCTAAATTGGGACTAATTTTTACTTATCTTCAGGGTACTTGTTTGTAAACAGGACAATTTAAGGTTATTACCATTTTTTGTAATACCAAGTAATTTATCACAAGCTTGTTGTTGACTTAACAGCGAGGGTAAGGAACCTTAATTTGTTTTCGCCGATTTTTTAATATAATTATTATGTTTTGAATATTTGTTTCCGAAACACGGTTTTACAAATACTTAACCACCTTACTACAGGTTTGCCTAAACAACATTTCAAGAAGTCATGTGACATTTTTCCTTGAAATCAGATGACGAGAGGTGTGACTAACACAATTTTACCAACCTCGAATCGACAAATGATGCAAATACTCTCTGCCACGTAACTTCCAACATTAGGAAGTGTTTAAAATTCCTGCTTAATAACTCGCTCGTTTTGCTTTTATTTCGCAAAACTGTATAAATACCCGAGAGCGGTATGTCAAAATGCAAATGAACGAGTCGCCGAAGCCGAGCGGCCTAGAGACGACCTCGCGCGGCGCGCACTCTAACAAACAAACAAGACGAAAACACGCGGATTGAGGAAGAGGAAAATCTCTGCTACTAGTTTACAGTCTACAATCTAATGAGGTCAAAACAATTTTCAAAAAATTCTGCACCCAAGAATTTCAATTCAATTTGTAGCGTGTTACATTACAATTACATATGAAGGTATACATGTGACGCCCCGCAAGGGCAAGGCAAAAATATAAAGGGTATTAATTAGGTGTATCTTATTACTATCCTATTTCCATTTATTAATACTCGTACAATGTCAACTAAATATTAAATTATTACTAGATTTATGTTAATAAATTGTAATTATATATACGTTATTTTAATATTAGGTATTAATTATAAAATTCTTCCGTATGAAATCAACAAATAAAAGCAACAGAAAATTATTAATGCCTAACAAATCAAATAATTTACTTTTAAGCCAGTAGTAGTTAAACAATATTATTATCTTATTCTTGTATATTCAACTTGTATATATTATTCTTGTATATTGAACGAATTAAAAAACTCAAAACAATGTTCACTTAGATATTCTATATTAACGGCGGATTGTTCGCCCTGACTGTGGGTGATAGTGATGTTCTTTTTGCAAACTTCTGGAGACTCCTAGTATACTTATAGTTACCAATTTTGTAATTTAGTTCCCATGCCACCGTCTGGCGCTTGTTGTGATAGTAATAAATGAGTCCGCAACTTAAATTTCGTTTATAGAATGAATAAATAATAAAACAAACCAGTTTTATAGTTCGTGCTGTGAAATATATTAATTACTATCAGCCATCCACGAGTTTGTTTGTATATGAGTATTAAATGTTTTAGAAATAATTAACACGGTAAATATTGGTTGGATTTGCTACTTTAGTTGCTAGGTAAGTAAAATTGAAGCTATGCGGTTTTTATAAAAAACTTTATTGAAAAAAAAACAGATATCAGGTAGCATTAATCAGCTTTTTATAGCCCAAAATTATATTATTTATATCTAGTTTTAGTCTTCATTGGAGCGTCGATTCTCTTCATTTTACTTCAGAGGTATACAAATAGTTTTTTATTGATTCATTCCAAATGATTTGTGTTCAACTTATGATTCATTGACATTTAAACTTTGATATTGGCTGGCTTCTTGGTGTATGACTGTCTTTGTAGCGCTGTGGCATTTATTTTTTACGATTAAAAAGTGTACACTTAATTTACGGTTCCGCTTCTGACAGGGTCATATCAATTAATCACTAGTCTTAGACTATTAATGGCGCTAAATAGTCAAAGACCGTTTCTGAAGACTGGAGTCCTTAATTCGATCGGCCAAAATGCTGTGTTTGGATTTCTTTAATTGCATTCTTAGCTGATCATTGAAATTGGCCGCTATAGCCTAAATATGCGGTGCAAACTGCAAAGATGGTATTTGCATCTACAAGCGGTGAGCAAACGAATACTTGGCAAAGTAATGAGGATGTGCTACAGGCTTGCACAATGACGCGTGAGCCCTACAGCTCTCATCGAGTCTGATTGCCAACCAGTCCAGTACTTATTTTTTACTCAATGTCGTCGTAGTTAGTTAAACGGATGGTTGACAAAGCTAATAGCCCGAGCACAACGATATAAGTAAGCTCTAAAGACAAAAGTGTACTTCATCTACCTATTAAATAAGATTGATTTCTTCCTTTTATATGATAGGTGGCAGACAAGCAGACGGATCACCTGATGGTAAGCTATTGTCGCTGCCCATAGACGCCTATAACACCGGTAGAGGCACAAACGCGCCGCCAAACTTTAACCCCCTTTCCCCCAATTGGGCCTCCGGTACCCTCACTTACTCAACGAAACACAGCGCAAGCGCTGCTATACATAAAATTTGTATGCCTAGTCAAGTTATCTGAATACAAAAACGGTAAAAATACATAACTAAAGTTCCTACATACAGGTATGTGTCCCAATGCGCTAACAAGTTACAATTAAAGATAACGTCAATCTGACGACAAAATATAGAGATATTAATCTTATCTATGACCGTAACAACCGCAGCGCCACGCCCCTCGCGTCTTTGCTTTAACATTCCTTGTCCATCGAAGCTCATTTCTAGTAATAAGTTGGATGTTGACTCAATACTCAGCCCATATAAGATGATTAAGAGACATTACATTTTTGATCTGTCGCCAAGGATCGTTGAAAGATCAAAAGTATTATTTTTGAACAGGCATAAACGTAAACGAAATAATACATAAATAACACAACGATAATTATACCCTCTCATATATTGACCTTATTCCATACTGAAATAACTTCAGTACATGTGTCCCGTACATCAGATATCTAATAGAAGATTTACTCAGTGTCTGTCGGATAGGAACCGAACCCACGCCCTTTGGCGTACGAGATCATTACCAAATGCGCCATCATGCCAGTCAAAGTAAAAAATTAAAGGTCGGCTCAGTTATGAAAACCTATTTTTCTAAATTCTGATACAAATGTGCTCAACACTCATAGTACTGGTATTACTTTACTACCTATATACTTGTATTATATTATAACATCCTAGTTTCAGTTGAGACCATATAAATCTGATAACCCAACATTCAGACCAATTTTCAGCTCTATGCAAGCTAATGCAGCCCTAATGTATATTATGACTGGGTTGTAAAAAGATAAGCAAACAAGAGACGCGATGTCAAATGATGATAAACTGCGCGGCTTGCACAACGGCGCGCGTCTATGCCTCGCGGTGCTCCTAATAGCCTGCAACCCAGGGCTGCCAGGCCGTATGTTACATATTAAATGGTAAACTATACCATAACAAATATTATTAGTCATAAAATATATCTTCTTAAATACTATTTATAATGAGGTAAATAATACAAGCACCTAAAAAGCTTATTAGGTAATCTGAAAATACAAAACACTTGCACGATGTGATCGACTCTCAACGCCATCTATTGTTAGAATTTGGAACCAATAGCCAATTAACGACCCTAAACCAAATGAGGGCGGGCTGCTGCCTGCTAGTATATTATAAATTAGTGAAATGTTTGTTCGTTAGCAGAGAGCAAATTGAACACTGGCTTTTGTATCATTTGAAACCGTTCGAATGGTTTCGGCGTTTGTAATTTGAACGTATCAGACAATATACATGGACCTAAACCTGTGTGTGTGTGTGTAACTTGCTACTAAAGTAATTTGCTAATGTCATTTTAAAATATGTTTGTATATTGAAATAAAGTTTTATTAGATAGACAACTAGTCTAGTTCAATAACAGTTGACGGAAAGACAGATTATGGCATCGTTCCCCTTCTGTGTTTGTCGATACTACAACCTTGCTATTATGTTTTGATAATTTAATTTGTCGAAATCAAATAGATTATCTTATTTACCTCTTAAGATAAACTATCGAAATTATCTCCTAATGTCTCTGTAGGCCGCCTCTATCTGTTGACTAATGAGAAATTAAACGGTTTTATCTGGTGAATAAAACTCTACGTGGGCGAAGGTGTAGACAGCACTCATAGTTTGATTATTTGAAAGCTACTGTTCTACCCATTCATAAAATTACGCGTGACGTGATTCATATAACTTATGTACGTTTATAATCCTGTACAGTTTACTTTTTAATTTTTTTGGGCAAATTGTAAGACTTTTAGACTTTGGTTGATTGAAGTAGTTGAATAAAGGTGAGCATATTTGGGCCACGTTCCGTTCGAAATATTTTGTCATTCTACGGATTTCAAATAATAATTATATATAATGTAATTAAAGTTCCAAATAACTCTGATCTACAAAAATTGCCAACCCTCGCCTAACTAGATGATAAATGGTCAGCGTAGATAGAGTTGCTACACCCTTTACGGTTTTGAAGAGAACTTCCATTACTTGAATCTTTAAATGAGTACCTGCTGTATATATCCTTACTTGGAAGCCTATCTATTTATTGGGAGCCGTTAATTACACTACAATATTTTTGGTGTGATTTGCAATAGTAAAACACTTATCTGAAAGCACTTTTGTAAGGCAGATCCTTATAAAATTAGAACCTATTGCTTTTAGTTTAGTCCCTTCTTTAGATCTATGTGATTGCCCCCGGTGTTAAATCTATGGGTATAATTTTTGATGGAATATTAATGGCCTGTTTATAAATTAACCTGTGACCATCTTTTTATGTTATAGATGACAAACGTGTAGACGAATCACCTGATGTGAAGCAATTGCCGCCGTCTATGGGTACCCACAACTCCAGTAGATTCATAAATGTGCAGCCAAACTTTACCGGTACCCTCACTCTGTGTAGTTGGTCTGATCCCCTGTGAAGAGGTCAGACGTCAGGCTATTGCCAGGCTTAGTCAAATGAATGCATATTTGATACACTACTTTGGTGCACTAGGCACTTAACGGGATTCTGAAAAAGTAGTAACAGTAGGTACATACAAAAGAAGCGGTTCGGAAGGGTGTAATTGAAGTAGATGTTAATTCAATAAGAACAGGTATTGTTCCAACAAAAGTTTGTTTACCAATTAATTGTATAGGTAACAGACCTTTAAAAGCCGTTCTTGTTCTAGAAACAGGCGGAACTAGTAGTTTCTACATAGCCTTTATCACCCAGTATGACATTCATTTCAATCGCGAATTTATATTCTTATCTCCATCTCCTAAGCTGCATTTGGAATCAGTTTCGAGTTTCATCGATGCATAGAACGACATTTTCGAACTTAATTCACTTAGGTATTTCAATTGTTGGTATGCAATAAAGGTTATCATTTATCAATCTGTCTAAGTATGTATTTGCAATTTAGGAATCACTAACCGAATCAATTGCTGCCATTGTGTTGGCACAATAGTTTATTAAATGTTTGTAATTCCAAGTTGGTAACAATAAAGAACTAGGTTCTCTGTTTTTAAATCAATATTTTGTTACGAATTAGGTAACATCGGTCAATCTTGTTACAACAACTCTAAATTCGGACGGTGACAAGAATTATTTTTTGGGGGAGATCATTTATTATTTTATTAATATTTATTTATTTCCACACTAACAGCTATCTTCACAGGCTTAACCTAATACAATAGCGTAACTATTTTTAATTATTCTATCTTATTCTTATTATTTATGTAATAACTATCACAATACCTATGTGATAATAATCAAAACAATTATAAATCTTTTAAAACGCATTCATCATACTTTAGTATATAGGAATATGATCATAAATATAGCACTAATAAGCACTGCGAGCTTAATTTATCATGTGCTAGAGAGTTGCCTACTAGCTGTCGTCACAGAATACTTAATAGTGCAAAAATAAAAGAAATTATTATATATGATGAAAATGAACTTTATTATCTTATCACTATTCCCACGAAACCACAACAGTAGGTCCACGGCTGTGAAATATTGTCCTACAGTGTAATTATGTTTAAATTATAAAAACTACGTGTAATGTACAATTCATATCTGATAAATAAATGTAAGCATGAATCCAGCAGCAATTAAACGCTAACAAAAGAAGCGATCACACAAGAGTCATTCATAATTTGGTGGAGACTACCGATTGCCGGGGAGATAGGGCCGTTCCCACGTTAATTTGGATGTAACCGCGTGGTAATGTCGTAACAGTTATTGTTTTGTATCAAAAGATAAAACTGGCTACCGGCAAGTACATACATAACTACTCAAAGGCAAGGATTAAGGATTCCTTTTATGAAAACACTACAAACCGTTTTAATATTACCTAATCAAACTTGCGTTGCCAACATCTACGCCCACGTATTCAAGCATGGCTCGTGGATTAAAATAACTCAGCTTTAACATACTTACGAGTGGAATAGGAAATCAGATCATCCTATCCTATACAATTTCTTGAGGCATCTTTGTACCTGTACGTACAATGTCAGCAACAGGTAATCCTAATGATCAGGTATTACCCGCGTGTTCATCATCTCAAAACTCATCATTAAGTACACGACCTCAGCCATTCATTACCCGAGAGGCTTAAGCAAAGTTCCTTTTCCGCCCACACAAAGGAAAACCCACGCCGACGCGTTTTGAATGCGAATCGGCTGCAATGAATATTAACAGGGCACGTTGTAATTACACGCTCCCGAGATCGTTGATCGACCGCTATCTGTTTAAGCAGACGGAATTCTCTTAATTCTCTTAACGCAGCTATCTACCTTACATATCTCATTACAGGACCTTGGCTCGAATACCGAGTGTCCGTTGTTTTTTATGCAGTGCTGTCATTTGAGAAGGTTGAACTCGAGCATGGCTCAATGCAAACTTGTTACACTGCCGCCATCCGGAGCCCGCCGCTAACACCACTCACTTGAGAAATGACCGCGCACCTTGCTGAGATGATCCATTTCTGTCTGTCCAGCTGAACTATTAAAAAGATATATGGATATCAATAATTGATGACCTGTTCTGGCTAATGGACTCTATGAAATTTACACCGAACTTGTAAAGTAATTGCTAAAATATATGAAAAGTAATCTTGTGAAGTATAACTAAGTACATAAACTTGTACTAAATAATTTAACTTTTGCTTATTTGTATGGACAGGGAAATGGAAAAGGCGGTAGTAACTTGTCTCGGAGAGCGACGATTCAGGTCACAATCCATACTAATATTATAAATGCGAAAGTAACTCTGTCTGTCTGTCTGTCTGCTACTCTTTCACGCCAAAACTAGTCAACGGATTTAAATTAAATTTGGTATACAGATAATCTAGACCCTGAGAAAGGACATAGGCTACTTTTTATTGCGAAAAGGGGGTTGTAAGGGGTTGAAAGGGGGGTAAAAAATTACTTTTCCACGCGGACGGAGTCGCGGGCGGCCGCTAGTAACATATAAATATACACAATTTTGTGCATTCATGGAAAAGAGAAACTCATCAGCTCTAGGTCCTAGATTTTAACCCCCTCCCTTTCTCGGCTCGCATAGTCGAAATCAAGTGTAGCCGAGGTCAAGCTGGTATGCAAAATTCTCTACTTCTCTTCAAGTTCAATGAAATACTCTTGCCGCTTTTGGGCAGTCTCGTCTGGATACGAATTTGCGCGCTTTGACACAGCAAAGACTCCCCATGAATGATGCCCCTGGGCACTAAGTTCGCCTATTGTAACACATGTATGTGCAATGAAGTTTTAAATAAATAATGACTCACCCGCAATTTTTCCAAGCAGCTGACTTTCTACAAGGATGTAATTTCCATAACAGTGAGTTATTTATATAATTATTATGCATTGTGTATTGACAAGGTCAAGTTTCTTGAAGTTGTATCGGCAGAACACATACTTGAAGTTATGTAATATACGAGTAAGCGCGGCCCGCACTTGCACTTGGCACTCCAGTCTATCATATCATGAAATGATCTAACAATCTTTGGTGACTCGGTGGGGATAGATTTGACCTATCTTGCTTGAATGATTAATTAATCTCTATCCTATATTCAAGGCAGGTACAGCATCAAAATTAATTTAGTTTTCAAACCTACCAAAAGATCTTTAGACAAGACAAGTCTATTTTAGGTATTCTGCTAAAAGTGATTTTTGACAAATGTTTAGATAATTTTGATAAGTTTGAGCGTTAAGATACACATACGACCTACACATCATCTTTACAATCAGTAGTAGATTTATTATTATAATAAAACAATTGAATATTTTTTATCTAATTATATTAATCTGAAATGCATTAAAAAGTAGGTATGTACCTACTTACATAAAAAGACAAAAGGTTACACTGAGCGCATTTATCAGGAAAGGTCAAATGAAGTATTGATAGAATAAATTAAAAATAAATTTGAATAGGAATGCGGATAATTGAAAGGTTGATTCTTTTATAGTAAGGATAATCAGAGGCCCTACAGCAAATCCTTAATACCTATCTAACGTTTAATAGCCTAAGATCCCACTGTTGAATACTTCAACATTCATTTATGATATTTCATTAAAAAAAATACATTCAGAATCGAGCAGTGGGATCTTCTTTGGTAAATTAAATTTGTACCCAGGTGCCTGTTTGTAATGCCTGAAAAATTACACAAACTACTTACTTTTTGACAGGGCATTCAAAATGTTTACCCCCAAGCGGCCAAGGATGAATTACCAGTTGTGTCAGGAAATGTGGTACGGAGCAAAATAGATACAGTACCTATGATCTAAATAAGTAGAGAATGATAAATATATGTCTATGTTTATTCAATTACTTAGTATGACTACTTAGCCAAAAACTATCCAAAGACATTGGTTCCAACGGTTTGGGTACAGCTAGTGTGTCATATTCATCTTACTAGAGTCGGCGAAACCAACAATTATAACAAAGAGCTGACTTTGGCCTTAAGTCAGAACCGCCGAGTTGTAAAACAATGGTGATTCGTCAATTTTAAATAATTCATGTACTTATGTCGTTTTACCAAGGTAAATATTGGGTTTTAAGGTATTAATTTGTCTCGCACTCGCGGCGCACTTGAGGCCGGCCGCAGCGGCTAACCGCACTCCGGCGAATATTTTTCGCAAGGACAGCTCCACAATAATCTACGGATTACGATGTTTTGTGCGCGGCAATTAGTGTCCGTACGAAGGTTCGGTGCAAGCGTGAACAATAACTCCGTTTTAATAGGCCTCACGATCGCTACCAAAGATCACGGCGAACCTTAGCTCGTCTGAGCACTACATTGTTTCACAAACCACGTTTCTTGAGTAACCATAACAAAACAAATTGTCATACTCCACGACGTTGCTGGAACCTTAACAAAAAATATTTTGACATCGTCCCTAAACGTTTTTTCGTAACGCAAAACTATGTATTTGCCCACCAATTAACAGTTCTGTGGAGTACCAGCTGCAAATATTAATTGTTGGTATAGATTCCGATCACATATTAAAGGTTTACTTAGCCTACAAATTGTGAAACACTGAGGAATTCTTCTCAATATTTTACGTTGGTACCTGTTAGAAAGATTTATTCGAACTGTCATTAATTTTAAGAGCAATATCGGATACCTGTTTGGGTCATTGACACAAAACAGAGGACTGATTCTCAAAACGATTCTGTTATTTTTTTGTGCGCCGAAGTGTCGCGAAGTGACTAATTGTGTGTCGAGTAAGTTGACACGTGGACTACTTCCATGCTTGAACATTAAAGTCTTTAAGCCGCGATAGCGTTAAGAGCTGTCTTTGCAAATGGTTCGATAAAACACAAAACACCAACTCAGTGATTTATCTCAATAAATCATCACAGTAATGCGTACGACTTTGACTTGCTTCGACAGTTAACTATCCACAGTTATAAAAAAAAGTTGTACTTATTGTACCGACTAAATTCAGTCACAAAGACTTTTTCGATATGCTTGTCATATTTAGGTGTACGCCCAAAATCACGATGATTGATGATGAAGATGATGCCAAAAATGGTTAATATTCTACAAGGTGTTGCATATTTTTTATTCTTTATCATTTCAGTTGCATTAACGGCACTTTGCACTTTAATAAAACGCCTAAGCCCGTTTAAACAAGTCTAAAAAACACAACATTCCTAGGGTATTTTTACATGACTCCATGATGATCAATTTGTAAGATTGTCACTATCAATTTTAAACTGCCCAGCCCTTTCTTTTCCCCTCATTCACACTTTAACTTATTTTATCGCATCTTATAAACTAGCCATAGTAACAAGGCTACGTACTCAGTTTCCTTGACATCAAACGACCGTGACTCCGGCCCATGATCCCAAGCGCAGGGATCGTCATTAAAGATATTCTTAATTGCCCAGCTTTTTCTCTTCCTTCAAGTGTGAAGTAATTCATATTAATTCCATCTTATAAACTAGTCCTGAAGACTCAAGGCGACGTCCTTAAAGTGTCCTCGACATCGAACGGCCATGACTCTGCCCCAAGATCGGAGGCGCAGGATCGTTAAGAATGCTACAGTGTCTAGTATTTTCCTGTGTCCGTATACGAAAAGAGAATAAATGGTACATACGCCTATTGTGTAGCAGAACGTTTTCCTCTGTACATTCAGCTAAATGAGTTTCTGATGTCATCAACCTTGCCAGTTTGAATTCTTTTGTTATGAAGATGGGCAGGTGGTCGGCATAATTGTACCTGATTTTTTTGTGTTACGTTTCTACTATGATATTACTTAGTACCCCACAATTCATTAAAATGAATAATCGTTGTGGGTGTGCGTTATTAACTCGGATGGCAAGACGTGTCATTATTATTGTAATCATGTTTTTGGCAATATATTTACACTGTGTTAATTTATGTTCTATGCCATTTTTTACTAATTTGTTTAGTACATACTAATATACGACGACGTAAATAAGTGCACACCAAAATACAAAAAAAAACAATTGATGTTGTTGTTAAATTAGCACTAAATACTATAATCGCACCTTCGGTAAAACAAGGGCGTTTTTAAGACAAGGAATTCATAACACTTCTGCCCTTGCCCGAAGCACAGCCCGAAGGTGCGATATGGTATGTACCTACTCATATTATGCTTCTTAAAATCTTAAGAAAGGAATCTTATTTTACTTTCAATTACAACAATGTCGGCATTTTATGCCATTTTATAAAGAATAATTAATTGCACTACATAAGCACTTAAATCATTTTATTACTAATGCATTTAATACGAATTTAATGATAAAATTAATAACTTGCACACATTATCTTGAACAAAGGCTAAATGTTTATTACAATCATTAAAATGTAATTATCCTTGTACCATTAATAAACTATAAATAAAAATGAAGTTTTACTCATATAAATAGGTACTTACTACATGTCAAAATAGCGAATGTGCAATCATCAATCTAATCTGGGAGCCCGGATGGGGTCACCGCCAAAACGACCAAGCGATAGTGCAAGGGCGCTGGCTAGTTTTTCTCGAAACGTCTTAGCAATTTGCGTTATTTCACGTAAAGATGTTCATCTTATCTTACAAATTACACACACAACCTTACACATGTATCCCCGATGGCAGTTGTTGATCAAAGATGAATTATTGTTATATTTCTTTAAAACCGCATGACTGCTTTCTTCTAGGTGAATCTTTTAGGTGAATGACGTTAGGATATTTTTACTTCACTAAGAAAGAAGTAATTCAATGATAAATAATAGAAAACACTAAAAAGAATAATATACTTTTTGGTAAATATTTATTTAACGTCGTAACGCCCAGACAGCAGACAACAATGGAAAATCAATTGTTTTATGCCTTTTAAAAGGCTTATGGGCCATACGACGTTATGTACCTACTTTAATTTGGTGTCTACTGGAGCAAAATTTTTATCCTGTAGTTTTTTTTATCATATCAATCTCGTTTTTGCAAGCGTGGCGTTAATTACAAGGTTGTCAGACCCGCAGGCTTAGAGCTGGATGCGACATGCAATGGGCTCATTGACCTGCATTTGTTCCACAGCAATTCCAAAACCATGAAGCGATGACACCAGAAAGCCGGCCCTACGCGAGTTAGCATCATTTATCTCATTTGCGCAAGCCATGGCCTCGTTAATAACCATGACTGATGCCCAAGGTTACCAGACCTGAGAGATATGCAGCTCGATGCGATCTGTAATAGGCGCATTGACCTGACTACCTTTAGACGGGGTTTTCTTGACATAAAATAGTATAATGTGCAGGAGAAAGTGCTTTAATGCAAAATTTTCATACACAAACTGAAAACTTTACAAATCTTTCACATAAATATATAGCTATTTCGGCCTTTCGATACGACATCGAATTGTGTGCAACAGAATATAATAAAACTTTGGGAACAGATCGCATACCTATTTATGTATAAATGCTTTGTTAAATAACATTTTTAATATCAAATCAAAAATAAGTGACAGATTCAAACAAATAGGCAATAAAATGATACCTAACCTTTGTAAATTGAATTTCTGAAAGCGATTGCTCTACCTTCATAAACCGTATTTTTGTACTGTTTGCACAAAAATAAAACTGACAGAATAGACTTAATATAAATGGGCAATAATACTTCGAGCATAAAATGCAGTGTTGCTGCAGATCAAGGTCAAGGTCACCTACTAACTTGACCACCAACAGAGCATTGAACTCTTTTGAATCCAATATTAAATTCATATAAACAGATAACATATTGTATATCAATATCTTTCTCTCTCTCATAAATACCAATTTTAATGTCGCTACCTATGTGCCCGGGGTATGCTTGGATCATGATTCAGGATTTGGGGAGTCTGATGATTACAATGAAGCAACAGTCACATTTTCGCAACCCTTTCACAGGGGAGGGAATCAAACCAACTGAATAGTAACATACCCGTCCCCACGATGTTTTCCCTTCACTACCGAGTTAATAATAGTAGTAGACATGGATTTGAAAAATGTAACAAAAAGTGGTTGGGCTATTCTCAATTTTATGAATGAAGAAACAAAGAAGAACAAGATAAAATATTTATTTCAAGTGATGATATAATTGGTAGATACTTATTGTACCTACCATAATTTACATTATACTGCACTATAATTGTGTTAAAAAATATAACTACATACAAATAAAACCACTGCATCATCTTCATGATAAGCTAGTATTACTAGCGTCATGAATCTCACTGCAAATTACATCCACTTTAGTTAATTACAGGAGAATCGACCATCTTTAGACTGGTTAATGCTCGTTGTAATTTGTTCCGACAGGTATGCGCCCTGCCCACAGGCCCTGTACCCGTGGCCCAAGGTCGTTGTTGCGGCAACCTAGGTGGCCTTACCATGGGCGCATTGACCTGTCGTTTCCGGGTTCAGACCCAACAAAAACTACTAAACCCATCACTATACAACCTATTAGCAAAGAGTCTACTAAACACATTGAATAATTTATTATATCGATAACCTGCATACTTAGTAGAAAAAGCATGTTTACGATGCCAAACATGTGACGATAAAAATGCATTGTGTTGCAAATATCGACGTTTCGACGTCGTTGCTTGAAAAACAACGAGTAAGTAGACGCTACTTTATATTTTCCTCATAGGCACCCAATAGACTCACCACCTAGTTTTTTTTAACCCAGAATCACTGCAGCAGGCTTAAAAACCATACCCTGAGCGCAATGACTTGCTACTTTCAAGATTCAGGTTAAGTTAATTTTTCCCACCGGTACACGCCCTAGTCCCTACCTACTGGTACACGCCCTACCTACTTCACCACCCACGTTGCCCAAGGTCGCTGCAGCTATGTGGTCTAACCATGAGCGCAATGACCCACCGTTTCCGGGTAGAAAAAACGTTACTTCACTCGCCATTATCTATTAATCCTACGGCGAAACCTTGTTATAGTTTTTTGTAGCACCAATGCGAGAGGCGCGGATACCGGAACTTAGTTAATTGTATCCATTTTTGAAGGATTCTATTTGTTGGTAGGTAATAAGTAAATACTGGTACATAATAACTGACGATTTCTTGGTTACCTTCTACTACGCGGTAATCAACCACTTCCTATTCGTTGATAAAATTCCGGTGAAACTAAAATTAAATTCATCACCATCATCATCTAAGACTGTTTTCCTTGTAGCATCTAAAGGCTTCACTTCGGAGTCTGGGGCATGCTGGGATCTAGAGAGACTGCCCTCTGACCTGCGCACAGGCAGACACTCCTTAGACAAAAAAATTTACGATACCTAAAGATTTTTAAAGTATTTTGGGGTAAAAGAATGTGGTTCGAAGTCTACTTAGGTAGATACTAGAACTTACAGTGTTAGCCCACCTCGCCACACAGTGACTAGTAGGTCGCATTTTGGAGCGGCGACTAGACTGCGCTTGGATCACACTTGTGCATTATAATACCTATGTTCTGCGTTGATGACTAGTTGTTAAGATTGACTGGCATACTAAGCCGAAATATCGATTACAGGACTATTAATAAAAAGTAATGTGAAAGCTGAATAGAAAAATATTTGTCACCCCTAAACATGCATATATGTCAAACACTACTTTTAATTAAATTATTTAATATTTCATTGTATTGGCGTTCCGATTAATCGATTCTCAGTAATTAATCTAGTTCATTCGTTGAAATTGAAAGTTATTGAATATTTCTAGGCTACCGTCGTCTATTTATTGTACTTTATCGGTTGAGTGAAACGCCAGGAATGCAGCTCCGATTATCGAGCCAACACAAATCTTTGTTGAAACGGATATTTATGTTGTGCTGTTTCCATAGTAGACGCAAGGGTAAACCTTAATTTGGAGACAGGACAATGTCACATAATTATGTTGTCCTGTATCCTTGAGCGATGGTAGATTAGAGGATAAGATCGTGCGTGAGGTAGTAGATTCGAATCCGAGCGTGTGTATCTCTGGATTTTTTCAAACTATGTGCGTATTTCTACCATTAACTCAATGGTGATGAAAAACATCGTAAGGGAGCAAGTTTCAAAGTTTATTCTGAACGTGCAACTATGATCCAGTCCCATCTAAGCATGGTAGTTCATTGTAATTACCTACCAGGCTTTCCAAATCCTGGATCATGATCCAAGCGTACCCCGGTCTCTGATGCGACGCTTTGGATGCAACTGGGATAAACACGCTAGGAAGCTGTATGTTATCCTGGTCACAAACGAATGTTTACTTTTTTGTAACTTCTGTTTGTTTGCCAATTTTATACCCGAACAATAAACGTATATAAATATCTTTCTGTATAGGTACTATACGATTATAAAATGTACGGGTATCATAAATCTGTCAGTGCTTTGAATATTACGTCACCGGCCTGATATATTGCACCCGTTAGCAACTATGTATCCGGAAGCAGAACGAAATGTTAATAACCAGAAAAGTGATTCTAAACAATGCACTACACGAACATGTATGATTTATTGGCCCATTCACGTAGCACGCCCGTCATGCCGCCATGCTGTGTAATTGAAGACTCGCTTGTGAAATCACTACAATTCATGTTACCTACTGCTCCGAATTATACAGGGTCTATCTGTGAAAATTCACATCCCTGTAACCACGTATTCTACTGACCATTTGCATTCTGAACAACATTGGTTCAATGACTTTTGGAAATTCGCAAAGAAATTATTTAACTTTTATACAAAGTTGGTTACGTGACTTGGTCATTTTGTATGAGAAGTCGAAAAATTTTACAATGTCCTTATAAATGGTGTCTATCCACAAAATATGTGGCTACTTACTTAGGTACCTACCAACATAATTATTGACTAACCTTTAGTTAGTTGTTCAGAACCTAACAAATACATTAATCTCAATTACTTAAGTTAATGCATATTTATAACTTCATAAAGTGCAAAGTCAATGAATTTAATAAATCAATTAAGCTTCTTATACGGCCTCTGTATGCAGTGCCTGCGACCAATGAGGCTTAATGGCTACCAGTTCACCTTTGCAAAGGTTTAACAGCAGTACCACATGTTATTAAAACGAGTAATACAATAAGTACCTACCATCGTACTCGTATGTAGCGTATCCGTAGCGTTCTTATTGTTCAGGCGGTAAAGTTTAAAATGTAATCAGTAAATATGTGGGTAAATAGCTGTACAAGTGCAAGATAAATAGCCTCGACATGAATTCCTCGGATAAATCGCTCTTCCGGTTTCGTACGGACAAATTACGCGCCCAAAGTGCCGGCCACTTCCGACACCTGCCTGATATGTGTCAAGATCTTATGACCGTGCTCACTTAAAGGTCGATTCATAATTATTACATTGTAAGATACAAAGCTAATAACTACAAATTATGATTTAAAAACAGTTACGATTGAATCGTGAGTTCAGAGAGTCGCGTCTTAAGTGCTAGATCAACATTGCATAATTCACTTTAGTATGTAACACGGTTTTATATTTTAATTAGTTTGTATCATACTATCAACTTAGATCAGCTATAAAAAAAATCAAAAATTCAAAGCTTAATTCAATCTTCAGTCATAAACCTTCATTTAGCCCAACAAATTTGTGATTTATTCATACACAAATGTTTGTTGATGAAACTAACTAATTTGTGTTGTCTCTAGGTGCTTGTATTGTGGCACCTCCTAGGGAAAAGTTCAGAGGAATATAGGTATGTAATGACATCTCATTTACTTTTGATTATTTATTGAGTTATTACTACCTATCTACTACTTTATTTATAATTCTATAAAATAGCTCGTCTCTCGTCACATAAAAAAACGGTCACTAAGTATAACTTTTATATTCCATGAAATGTTTAATCTGTCCCGTTACACGTAGTGATTACACATAGCTGTTGCAGCCGACAATTTTTTTTCGTGTATAAGTAGAGACCATCCTTTAAACCATTAACTTGCAATAAAATCCCCGGTCTATCCAACATTCAGCAACTAAAAGATCAGTTGTTAGATACCTCGGCCCCACACATCATTTAACGCTAACATTGTTTGCTAACAACAATTTAATTCACCGGCGGATCCTATTGTGCAAGTAAATCTCTTCAGCATCATGCGCATTACAATTTAATAATTTAATTACCAGTAGAGCGGAGTGCAACTACATCCGTTTCCCGAAGGCGACGGCAGCTGCGCGTGATTGTTTCGCAACGGCTACGTCACGCGGCCGAGCTTTTTGCAATATTTACACAATCAAATATAGGGCAGTGGGAAAACCTCATGCATATTGCTTTGTTTTTGTACCTGCCTACCACAGGGTAGGCCGGTTAGGTTGCATTAGGGTCGATTCCTTCAAGTTAGACTAGAGAAACATATCTTACTACCTGTACTAAGACGTATTTCTCTAGTCTAACTAACTTATCTGAAATGACTCGCTAATACCGATAAGAACGCAATATTGTAGGAATGGAACTCTAAGCCCGCCTGAACAAAATAACCTGGACCTCTTTAAGGCAAGAGTGAATTTTCACGGACCAGCATGGCCCACCTTAGACCTCGTCTACACTTAACATCAGGTGTGACCGAGGTCAAGTGCTTGTCAGTCGTAAAATAAAATCTATTTCTTATACCCTTTGAATCCTTGCTTAATTTGGTGCTATAAAGAATACTTATCTAAAAAAAATACCTTTACCACGTCTTTACTGTATTGTAACTGATAAACGCGTTCGAGATTTTCAATGCAAACAGTAAACAAAAGTAATGTAATGTCTTGAACACGAATTAACATTTAAAATGTATGCAAAACTTGTTTGAATATTTAAAAGGCTATATTGAAGTCGGCTTTGCACTATTAACTTCCTCGTTCATCTTATTTGTGTACTAGTAATTAAAGAGGAATTCTTGGGTTCAAAATCTAAATACTTTTTCCATCTGTGATTTATTTTAATATTTTTAAACGTTTATATAAGAAAAACAGTTTGTAGCGATTTTAAAAACCAGATCATTAATTTTAATTTAACCTACCAAAGACTTGGTATTTTCTATACCTACACTCGAGCTAAAAAAAGAAATAAAATACTTACGAGGTCTATAAAACAATTTTGATTGCGTTTGCACAGTATCAGAACCACGTCTGTTTACCTAATTTGCCATAACAAAAAATATAAAAAACCGGTATTTTAATGTATAAACATAGGTGCCCTTGACCGTCAAACGAGCGACCATCTCGTTTAACATGTAGATTTAATAACAACGTGTGTCGTTCTTTGACACTTGAGTATTTTGTCCTCTTCTTTGTGCTCGTAACATTGTTGTATTGCTCAGTTGACTCAAACCGCGGAGTATTGAAGCAAGGCCACGAGAGCATCTGTTGAAGGTACTTCTATAATTCAATAAATTGGTTGTTGTTGTTACAAACGACTGTCAACTGTTTTAATTGGAAATACATAATTCACTATTACACTATTTTTTTAAACAAGTTATTCGGTTCGTTTCGTTACTTAATTTGAATAGGTAGGTAATGAACTATTCAAAGTGACCAATATAATTAGGTAGGTATACCAACTAAATGCAAAACCGCTATTGCAGTCATTATCCCATCCGCCATAAAGTTAATGGTTAAGCATTAACCTACAAAATAAAAATGACGTTGTCATGAAAACATTGCGAGTAGATTGCGATCCATGTCAAGTACGACTAATTAGCATTTTGTGCAGTAAATCGTGTGTTGGTATGTAATTTGCACCTATTCGGTGTCATCTTGTCGCGCGGTGGCGTGCGATATAATTACAGTCCCCTGCGCGTACGCACGCACCGGTACCGGAACCGACCGTTTAGAACATAATGCATGTCTTCAATTACAATTACACAAGCATTTACCCTTATTTACAATTCCATGTTGTACTAATCTGTTCAACAAATGAATACGTTGTAACTACCATTACTCGTAGGTACCTATTTACTTAATCTTTACGTATTAGTTTAAGTTTAAGTACCTTTATCTTGTCTTGCAATGCAAACGGGCCTTGCACCTATATTTACATATTATCCAAGGCTAACAAGAAGAGCAAAGGATCTCTTTGATAGTAATATCTCACTATCCAGTTTCAATACTAAAACAGCACTCCACAGTTTCCACACCCAGATCTGAGTCAATTTAGAAAAAACCGGCCAAGTGCGAGTCGGGCTCGCGCACAAAGGGTTCCGTAGCAGCAAATATAATAAACTTAACCAAAATTACAGTTAAATCAACCTATCTCAAAAACTATAAGAGATACTTTGATCAAACCAAAAATCGTTGAAAGAGTTAATTAGCATGCATCACCTCTATTTTTTTTAGAATTTTATACCCCGTAGTTATAAAAATAGAGGGGGGGGGACATACTTTTTACGACTTTGAGAGCTGATATCTCAAAAACCGTTCACTTTAAGAAAAATGTTTTTTAGAAACTTTATATCATTTTAAAAGACCTTTTCATTGATACCCCACACGGGTATGTACATCGAAAAAAAAAATTTCATCCCTCAGTTACATGTATGGGGGGCCCCACCCCCAATTCTTTTTTTTACTATTTAGTGTCATATTTTTGTAGCGGTTCATACAACACATATTCCCATCAAATTTCATCACTGTAGTACTTATAGTTTCCGAGTAAATCGGCTGTGACAGACGGACAGACGGACAGACGGACAGACGGACATGACGAAACTATAAGGGTTCCGTTTTTGCCATTTTGGCTACGGAACCCTAAAAATACTTAAAAAAAAAAAAAATGCGTTTATTGCTTTTCAGAACAACAAAAAGGTAACTTAATGTTAAGACTATACAAAAAGCAAAGGGAAGTGGCTCAGCGAGTGCTGACATGTCAGCACTCGCTGAGCCACTTGAGCGCTGACCCATGGGTCAGCGCTGATTTTCAGCCACTGCTACCCTCTAAGGTCTTGTGCGAGGGTTAGGTTCAGAGGGCTTAAATACAAATAAAAATTAAAATAACAAAAGTGATAACAATTATACACTAGATGACTTATAAAAATAGTAATTGACTCTTCGAAGTAGCTTGTAGTGTGTGTGTGTGTGTGTGTGTGTGTGTGTGTGTGTGTGTGTGTGTGTGTGTGTGTGCGTGCGTGTGTGTGTGTGTGTGTGGTGTATGGTTATGTGTGTGTGAGTGTGCGTGTGTGGTGTATGGTTATATGTGTGTGTGTGCGTGTGTGGTGTATGGATATGTGTGTGTGTGAGAGTGGTGCGTGTGTTTTTGATAATATAATATTAGAAATATATATACTTAAGTTTACCAAATTTTCTCAACTGGAAATCGCACTCAGGATCGCCCTTAGCCGCAAAATCATAGCCACTGCGCTATCAAAAATATCATGGACACTATAGTATTGATAAAATAGTTAGATCAAAATTATTCATATAAAAATTACAACCTTGAAAGAATGAATCAACATTTCTGAAGTATACTAACTAAGTACTTTTTTGTTTCAGGCTGGGTGAGCGATGAAGGGGTGGTTCGACGCGTTCCGCGAGGAAGGCGGGCCGACCCTATACGCTTACCACAACCGCACGGCCGTCGCGGCCGACGTGCCGGCGCTCGCGCTGCTGCTGGCCGCGCTCACGCTCTACCTCGCCTTCCTCGTCATCTTCCCGGGCATCAGGAAAGAGGTAACGCTCCCTTGACCTACGAGTGACGTCACTGCGACACCCGCGCGGCCGACGTGCCGGCGCTCGCGCTGCTGCTGGCCGCGCTCACGCTCTACCTCGCCTTCCTCGTCATCTTCCCGGGCATCAGGAAAGAGGTAACGCTCCCTTGACCTACGGTGACGTCACTGCGACAACCCGCCGGCCGACGTGCCGGCGCTCGCGCTGCTGCTGGCCGCGCTCACGCTCTACCTCGCCTTCCTCGTCATCTTCCCGGGCATCAGGAAAGAGGTAACGCTCCTTGACCTACGTGTGACGTCACTGCGACACCCGCGCGGCCGACGTGCCGGCGCTCGCGCTGCTGCTGGCCGCGCTCACGCTCTACCTCGCCTTCCTCGTCATCTTGCGTCAGATTCACATCCAATGCAAGTTATGGAAGATACAGCTCCCGATAGATAGGGATGCGCTAGGCTAGAGATTATTGGTAGAAAATTGAAATTGTTAATGGTCAGGAAAAACCGGAGTCGCAAGCGAAAATTAATACCATTGGCTAAATGTTATTCCGATGACAAAAAGGGTTTTCATGAAAAACACAAAAAATATTAAGCACCATTGAAAACGTAAGCGAGTGAGCAGATCGCTAGGAAGAAACTTAATTGTTTAGAGATCATTTAGATTCATGTATTTTTGTTTTACTTTCCAGAGGTTCTCCACATTCACCATAGTTACACTAAGCCTCTTCGTGGGAACCGTAATTTTAGGTAAGTTTGATGTTTCCCCACAGATATCACCAGCATTAGAGACACGACTAAAATTGATACTTATCATCTTTTTAAACAGTACAAATAAGAGCAAAGTCACGTAACTTATGCTCTTGCAACGAATTTATACGGCCATATTCAGGACGAGTCCATATTAGCATATCGTGATTTAGATCGACCGCTTCGTTATTGATCAGATTACTCAGTCATGTCTCAAAAAGTGTGTCAGATATTTGTAGGCTATTCGTTTTCCTGATAGAGACATGAAGGAATCCGTGCAAGGATTGAGTAACGCTCTGTCTGCGTCTTCAAAAAGACTGTGTTGATAAAAGATATTTTTTAATGTATTTTCATCGGTTAAGCACGCGAAGGGCGTATCTTTTATTTTGAAAGTTGCCTTTGTGAACTGGAGAGCTTATTTTTATCTCGCCTCTATTTAAAATGTTATAGAAACTAAAATGGCATCATTTGGGTTGGGATCTATACAAATAAAGAACAATCTTGTACAAAACATTTATTGGGTGGGTGGTAAAACATAATTCGTCAATATCTGTACATACAAGCAAGAGGAGGTTTAACGAATGACTTGCGCTCTTCATGCCATATGATTGTTTTAAACCGCATCCGCTGCAGAGAACGGTAAATGCATTTTGTAGGTCAATAGGCTATTTGTTTCAATTAACTTACAATAGAAAATAAAACACTTTAAAATCGTGACTATTTCATCACGTTAAACTCATATGATTGAGGTAAAGGATAAAAACACGATAAAATCTAATTGCGTTACCAAGGTTTATAGCTCGGTGCCTCCGATGACTGATTGCTTCAAAGTTTAAATGATTAGATCCGTGAACAAGTATCTATTATTTATTGGAAACATTTAATTTGTTTCGCAATGGTGTGACAAATTTAACAATTACTTTAAACGTTATTGTAACTCTCACTTATTAACTTTCTCAACGGTGTAAAACGCAGGGCCAACTTCTCAGAAATCTAACTTTAAAGCTGTAGATTTCATTTTTTACTGCTTAGCGCGCATTTACTGCAAGCTTGGGTATGGGTGATTAGTATGAGCGTATCCACGGTGGGGCAACTTGGAGTATCTGCCCCTTCCTTACATTCTTGAAGCTAATTACAAATCCAAATTTTAATACCTACCATAAAAATATTTCACCATTTCCTCTGTACACCCGCTGCTGCCTCCCGAAATACCCTGTAACACCATGTAATGTCTGATTTTTTCGCGTTTTGGTATACAACTTATGCAATTTGTATCTTTTAAGATTCTGCCTGCCCCCTCCTGAATAAATGCTGCACTTATTTTAATGCTATCAAAACCTCGAGTTGTTTGACAAACAATGTAGGTACTCACTCACCAAGCGATTAAACCAAAGAGTGGATTTATTAGAATCAATCATGCTAATATGCGCATGGCAACTAAGGTGCCGAGCGGTTGACGGACGACCTTGCCGGCGCAACTATAATTAACTATATATATGTAGAACTAATGTAATTGACGAGCTAATTACGGGCATTTGACATGAAAAGCTTAATGGGCACTTAATGGTGCTATGTAGGTTTACTCAAGCACGCGGCAAAACAGGTGGAGGGTACTAAATGCGAGATAAATGAGTAGTCACATTTATATTATTATTATTTACATTAATAGGCTAAATAAAGTTTTAAACAATGCAAATGTAATCATGATTTTATAATTTATGTCATAAAGTATCTATGGCATCTATTAACTATTACGCATTATACACAAGCTCATTGAGCTACAATCAACCATCATACCTGCCTTAGAATATTTATTGTAATAACTCTACATATTTTTTTTATATTTTTTTTATTTATATTTCGTGTAAGTAGTTACATATGTACGTTATTCTAAAATAAATAATTTACTCCTGGAGTCTCATAGTTACGGGTAACTACAGTTACGGGCAGCTACATAGTTGTTTTAAAATTATCCCCAGCGTGGATAAATATGTTTAACTTTCCCCATCTATTGTGCATAAATCAATTTCGCAGCTTCTAATAACATTATAGAACGATCGAAATCTAGCAGCCAATCTAGGTGGCAAAAAACTAAAAAGTTCCATCCTTAACATAATAGATAAAAAGTTCACAAAAACTTATTATGAACACAATAGAACTAATATAAAGGTAACTCAGATTGACCGTTGATTGAGCTATTATAGAAAAAAAGTAATGGGTCAATGATTGTGCCACATTTATTTTAATTAGACGGCCGGCACATTAGATATCTAATAATTTTTTGTCGATAGTATACCTCCTACCCATCATTGAGGAATAGAGAACTTTTTTGTATACTCATCTAAAATTATAAAGCAAAAAGTATCTATGTAGGAGTAAATCGTTTATTTTTTTAATATAACTTTCTAACTCTTAAACTAGTTAACTAGTATTCGAGTGATGAACATTGTGTTTGTTCAGTGTCTGGGTGTTATATATCTATTTAAGTATTATATTTGTGATCCTCTGTTGTCTGATCTGTAACACAAGTGCTTAAGCTACTTAGTAAGGAGTCAGGTCAAGTATGAGATGTTGTGCGTTAGTTGCCATATTTGTTGTTAGGATGTTGTTACCGCATAGATCATGGAGTATTTTTATAGAAACCTTGATAGAAGGCAGGTATAAGTTTTGTATAATTAATTAATCATAGTTTTAGTTAACACTTCCATGGTTGACTAATGACAAGTCGTAGCAAAAACGAGACCCCCACGATTTTTATAACGTTTTTCTATTGTCTTCACATGACCACCCAAGTGAAGAAACCATCATCTTTTTACCATTGACCCCAATTATTCGCTGTTTAAACACATTTTACTGTTGATTTATTTTAATTAGTTCAATATTTACACTTAGGTACACCCAGTATTAGCAAGTCAAATTGTCTGTTTCCGTGTCATTTTTTACACCTAACTTTAGCTATTATATTGTACTCGTATACAAAATAAAAAGGGTAGTTAGTTACCCTTGTATTTTTTCATTCAAGTTATACAGAGTTATTGCACCTACACTTGATGTGATGAACCTAATTTTGGCTATTGTAGAAAACTCAATGTTTTTAAAATTTCAAGTGCTTGATTAAATTACTACCTACTTACTTATGAGTATTATTTGCATAGGTACAATTTGCGGACTTATATTATAGCAATAGGTACTATTTATATTTTATGTACATACTTACATATGTAGGTAACTGTTATAGAAATTGATTTTGATGTTTTTAAAAAGATTTTACTTTTGTTTTTATCATGTTGCAGTGTGCGAGCACGGGTCGTCGTGGCACATAGCGGGGGCGCGCATCGCCCGCGCGGCCTACCGCGCCTACTCCGCCGAGCGGCTCGACTGCTGGCTCGCGGTCCACGTGGGGCTAGGACACGTTAATGTTACACTGACTGGTAAGAAATGCTTCAATACACACAATATAAAAGTTGGCAAGACACTGACTCCACTGGTGTTGCAGGTGTCTATTGGCGGCGGCAATCGCTTACCTTCAGTTCACCTATTACCTTCAGATCAGTCTGCTCGTCTGCTATCTATCATATAAAAAACTGCTTCTATACACACTGTTAGTTCAGGTGGTTCATAGCTCATAGAGGATTCGCTCAAGCAGCCTACTGCACCTACTCGGCCGAGCGGTTTCTGGCTCACATCCACGCGGGGCTCGGACATTAGTGGTGAACGAGATAGTTTAGATTTATTGTTGGCTATATCTATACTTGTCTTTGGAATATTTAGATAAAGAGTGAGACATGAAACATGAAAAAAACATGGAATCATGGGAATAGGCTTATCTTTATAAACATAAACTTATTAACTTCAGTTGAAGCTGCTCTTTCCAAATTGCTAGCTCGAGCAGTAGATAGGTAGTCACATTATTTTTAAAGTTTCCTAAGTTTGTAGGTAACTACGATTTTGTTGAGATAATAATAACTATCCTGTGGATAAGTTTGCACGTGTCTTAAGTTAGTTTCAATGCAAACTTATCACTATTTTATGGAATAAAAATCATTTTGTTTCTTTTTTCCAGCTCTATCATGGGGCAACACGTCCATAGGTGACCCAGGTGTGGACTACAACGAGCAGTTCAGATGGGAGGAGGCCGGCGCGATGCAGGAGTGGTATCGCGCCGGCCTGAGCCGCGGCCTGCCCTACCCCGTGCTGTCCGTCGCCGAGCACTTCGCCGTCCAACACGAAGGATTCGAGTGGGGCGCTAAGTACCGAGCCGCTGGGTATACTACCTCTACTCTGCTGTGGTATGTGGACAAATCAATTTAACTCACATATCTTCTTTCCGCGATTCGACGTAGGTTGAAACCCTGTCGACAGATGGATGATTCTAAAGGCCTTGTCTGGGTCGCTGCAGATGCAGTGGCACAAATCGAAGCAGTGGCGTGCATTAGGAGACCTATATCCACGTGCTTGATGCACAGTCTTCATCCCGTTGTTTCACATGCCTTTGCGGTCCACTACACTAAAATATAGAGTGGGCTTCCTACCGTGCGTCTGAGGTTTCGAACGCTGACCGTGCCTGCTACATGGAAAACCAATTCTTCTCCTATCATTCTGTAAGACTCGCCAGCACTTAGACCGACTCACTGGTAAACTCTAGCACCCCGAACAATCTTTTGGCCTGAAACAGCAGAAAGCCCACTTTGATCCATCCTGCACTACTTATTGCCAGTCATTAGCCAGAAGTTCTCTCAGATCATTTTTGACCACATCTTTCCAGCGATACCAACAAACAAAAAACAAGCCAGATTGGCAAAATTTCCTTCGAACAGGTATCGCTATAGTTTTTTGCGTCATTGTGGAACAACTCTGGCTAGCAAATAAGCTAATTCAAAAGTTTTATAGGCTGTTGTATGTTGCAGGACAGCATTAGCCCTGTGGGTGGTGATGAACCTGCTGCTCGTCGTGGTCCCGCGGTACGGCGCGTACGCCATGGCGGCGCTGGGCGTGACGCTGTGCGCGGCCGCAGGCGGCTACT
Organism: Cnaphalocrocis medinalis; assembly: GCA_014851415.1. Classification (NCBI taxonomy): domain Eukaryota; kingdom Metazoa; phylum Arthropoda; class Insecta; order Lepidoptera; family Crambidae; genus Cnaphalocrocis; species Cnaphalocrocis medinalis. Next base: position 13,385,151 of record CM026285.1, read on the forward strand.
GGGCGTCGCTGCCGCATGCGCCGCTCATAGTGCGCCTCGACGGCGCTATGCTGTTCTTCTCACTGGGCTGGTGCTTCTGGCTTGTCCTCATTGCAGGTATAGACCTTGTCCACCAATAGTACGAGTAAATACTTCGCAGATTCCCATTTTGACGAGGTTTTAAGCAAACATTACATCCACATTTGGATACAGAACTCGCGCGTCAAACGCTTGTTCCGGGGGTAAGTAATCCAAAAACACATATCTTCTAAACAAGATCCGTTCTGTGCGTGGACTCATAAATTAAGAATATGGTATGTTTTGACGACACAGCAGGAGGAATACCTTCTATGAATAGAGAAGATACAGTTAAAGGATCTCATTCTAAAAGGTCACAGACTGGTTAAGGTAGTTATTTAGTCTGGATATTATTACATGTTCTACGATATTTTTTTCTGGACTCTATGGGAGTTATTTCATATCTAGTTCTTCATTTCAGGTGGCATCTGCGTTGTGGTGGGCCTCCTAATCGCAGCGTTGGACCTGGCGTGGCCGCACAGGTTCTCGACGGTGCTCGAGGTAGACTACGACACGCCGTATGATAGGCACGTGCTCATTGTCGACAGCCGACAGAGGGCACGGCCTCAGACACAGAGCTCGCTGCCCTCTAGGATACTAAGGTAACTGGACAAAAATAATCAATTGAATGGAAGAAGAATAAATTTATTAGTCCATAGGTTTGTTCAATAAAAAAAATAAAGCTCCCGGTACATAAACTATTTCTGATTATTAGATTTTTAGGTACATAGTTTATTGCCTAGAATTCACAACACATTAGGTACAATGCTTATTGTAATTTTTCAAAATTTCAATTTTATATTTTTTTAAACCATTCAACCGGGTCGCGGGTTCGTTTCCCGCACCAAAACAAACGATTTTTGGCGAAACTTATTTTAATTGATATTCTACTATTAAAAACGGAAGCAAACCCAATCATTAAAATGAATGCATTTTGAGTTACGAGTAGACCTGGTGTATCTTACCCGGTATAGAATTTTAAAATTTCTATCTTAGGAGGCTGTCGTCAAAAACCAAGGATACCGAAGGCCAAGTGTCGATGTCGGTGGTGAGCGAGAACGGGCGGGGTCGAGACAACCCGGCCTTCCAGCACGAGCAGAGGAAGCCCAACTCGCCGTGGAGGTATCCACTGTTTAGGCGACAAATTGACAGGTAATCATGTGTGTCCTGTAGTAGTTCCATAAACACCTAAGGCTAATATTTACGGAGTGGTTTCAACCCGCCCCCACAGCGGCTGCGCGACCGCTAATTTATCTTCTAAACTTGCACTAGCTTGATGAGGAGCCAGCCGCTGCTGTAAATGGCATCGTAAAATAATGGATCTGTACTTATTTGCATTATAAGTAACTAAGTGATCCTATGAGTGATACTATTTACGTTCCAAATCACTGCAGGCACAGGTAGAAATCACTTCGTGAGTTCTATAGCTCAAATACTTATCTTGAACTGGTCAAATTTACGGTATACCTAAATAGAAATAATTTACCTAACAACTTTGGAATTTGCCAGTCAATGGGTTTCCGCATGTTCAGATGTACCTATGTTTGTATCAGTTTCGTAGGCATTACTAAACTAAACTGTCCTTTCAGAGCGGACTCAGCATCCAGCCTGGGGTCGAGTATCAACGGCCACAGCACCGCCATCAGAATGTCTCCGCTCGCAGCCAGCCCTCCTGGCTCCTCGCCCGCCATACAGCCTCATAGGTAAACAATATTTTCAACACACTTTATGAAAATATCTAGGATTACTCATGTTTTCAATAACTAGGTATAGTATTTCGTTGTAGTAAGGCACACTTTTGCACCAACTTTATATTTAATGTAGGTCCTACCTACCTACTCTACTTTCTAAACGAAAATGTATTATAGTTAGTCTAGTATTACTCATTTGTCATTATTAACGTCGTTAGGCCCAGACAGCAGACAATAGAAAATCAATTGTTTTATGCCTTTTGGGTTTTACGGCGTTAAATCAAAATAGTTGCTTATGTAATACTGAACCAAATTATTAATAGAATAATTAACGTATTGCCCAGGTTCCGTCCTCAAATACCGGCCGCGGAGAGAGTGAAGGACATGTGGTGAGTGCGGCACGTATCCATGTAGTATTATTATCATATATCGAACTGAGAGTGCCACAAGTGAATAATTTCTACTGATCTCCATGAAGGACACTTGCAGCATGTGACTGGTGTACCTACTTGAATCATAGAATAGGACAGAAAGCAGATGAACCATTTGTTTCTGTAACATAGGGTAGGTAATTTAAATCTATGAAATTGTAAATATGTAAATCTTTAGCTAATTGTGTAAAATTAATTATTAATTTGTAAATCCGTCCAGTGTCATAAATTATAATTCCTATGTAATATGAAAACTGTTATGTATACCTCGTATGTAATTATTTTGTTGTAACTAAACCAAGAAATAACGAATATACCAAGACACAAGTGAATACTTTGTGCCATCTTAATAATTCCTACTTACATAAAGTACCTAAAACTAGACACACTTAGGCCTTTGTTTATTTAAGAAAATTACGAATCTTAACTATTTGAATTGATGTTTCTGATAAAAAAAGTATTAAAAGATTGTGTTTGAATTCGATGACAAACTCGATTACTAGAACAAAGTCATGTAGATTATTTCTTTTAGTATTAAGTTATTTATTTGTAATAGTATTGACAATTTGGTTGACCGCATGTTGAAATGTGATATTTAAGCTTTCATTATATTCCTCTATGTAATTATTTCAGTACCGTCTAAGATTGTCTATGTCATATTAATCTAACATCACAGGTCATTTTCAATGTTGTGAAAATATGTTTGCAACAGTGAATGTGTGTCGTACCTATGCCTAACGTTATAATGGAAATTGATGATATGTGAGGGATGTGTGCTATTGTTTGTATTTATTTTGATCGAAAAAAGTAATACAGAAATTTAAAATCAAACTGTTTTTTATTCCTCAAAAATAAATCTTCTAAATTATTTACAAATTTTACAATAGGCTCCCGCACTTGCTTAATACGTTACGCTTATTTTGAGATTCACATCAGATTTATGATGTTAACAAAAAATTAATAAATAAAACACGTACAATTTATAAAACAAAATGAGAAGCTTTCAACGCGCATCTTACACAGTCTGTGAGATTATCCTGCTTATTAGGATTGTTCTTTGACGAGATGCTCCAAATTGAGCTGGCAGAGGAAAGCGCTCCAGTTAACATAGCCCTCCTGGATCATGGTCTCTGCTTCGGACCACAGCTTGCACTGCAAACGGTAAGATTTTCGTTCATTGGTTTATTCTTCGGAATGTATGAAACCTCTAAATTCGACTTCAAAGTACCTAGGAACCTACCTATTTAGGTTTTAATAATAATAAATATTGGTTCCATAAATTTTGTCTGAATAAGGTTTTTTTAATTGTTACACTAGTTTGGTAGCTCTAATTTGAACTATTTGGATAATAGACTCTAAATAACTACTTAACTTGTTAGGAAGGTGATTGTAAAGTTCAGGTAATGAAGAGTTTACAGATAAAATTTGTCTAAAAGTTTTACATACCTCTGTATTTTTGAGAGGTGGTGCATGTCTAACCACCTTCTCGTAGTCGGACTCGCTCAGATTGAACACGGGCCGCGTCTTGAAGTCCAAGAAACCCATCAAGTCGTCGTATTGAATGTCGCACTTATCGTCTTTATTCAACCTGTAAAAATTGTTTTTTAAAGGCTGAAATATACTTTGGAGTAAAAACAATTGAATAGCGCGCTAACCCATAAAAGCATGCATGAGAAAGGACGTTCCTCTAGAGGGCGTAATATAAGCACCTATATGGCCGGGCTATCTGAAAGGGTGCCCAAGAAACACCTCCACGCAAAGGAAAGGGAATCCTTATAGACGGATTAATGTGAATTTATCAATTACAAGTAGGAACCTGTAATTGATAAATTATTAAAGAAGTAAGGATACTTCTGTTCTTAATTCAGGTACTATATCCTATACGATATTTCATAGATCAGAAGGGTCAAAAAATATTGGAGAAACTTGTACCTATAAAATAATAATTACTTAGGGCTAAATAGTAAAGGTCATTATGAAAACTTACACTTGCAACATACAGTCCATTAGGTCTGTATTAATCGGGAGGCGATGGGCCCGCAGGAGCTGTCGCAGGCGTTCCACTGGGAGCGTCCCAGTGCCGCTCTCGTCTGCATGTATGAGGCCTTCGCGCAGGCGCTCGCGGTCATCCCAGAGACCGCGCGTCAGATCCGTGAACACTAACGACCTTTTAGAAAATAACAACATTTTTAACAGCCACGCTTCGGCATGAATGGGCCGGGTCGAAGGAGTATTACCACGTCCTCACAGAAAACCGGCGTAAAGCAGTGCGTGCGCTGTGTTTCCCTGCGGGAGTGAGGGTAGGTACCGGAGGCCCAATCCAGGGAAGGGGAGTTAAAAGGTAAGCAGTGCACTTGTGACACCACTGGTGTTGCAGTGTTGCAGGTGTCCCTGAGCGGCAGCAATCGCTTACCAACAGGTAATCCGCCCGCTCTTCTTCCACCTATCACATTTAAAAAAAACTTGCATCGAAATGTGAATACTATAATATGAATCTACATCTCACCGGATCATTTCCCGTCTTGGACTCTTTTCTTTCCCTGGATCACCACGAAAGTATCGAATCAATGTAAGAAACTCGTGCTCAGTCATTTTTTCGCACATGATTTCCTTGAGGGCCTGCCTTCAAAGTGAAAGAAATACTCTCATTAAATACGGATATCGTGAATTTCAAGAATAAATAAGTAGATTACTGAATACGATAGAATCTGTCACTTACTTAAAGCATCTTACTGTCATAAGTTCCTTGTTGTTTGGCAATACAGCATCCATATATTTTGCTACAAAATTCTTGTAGCCATTTTCTTGGGAAGCCAAAACTCGACGAATTTTATCCATAATCAGGGCAATGTTAGCCATGGGGTACTGGAATTAAAAATATGAATATTGATAGCATTATAATTTTTAGGGACACTAATCTTATTCGAAATCTACAGAAATCAACATTAATTTGCCACACCTAAGTGGTCTCTATGAACCTAAATTTAATAAGGTGAGACGATAATAATAATAGCTCAGCTACTAAGGTATCTAGGGAGTTAGTTAGGTTTAACTTAGGTTAGTCTACGCGATAAAAGAACAGGTAGCAAAACTAGAATTAATCAGCTGTGTACAAAAGGTCAACGCGTCTGAAGATGTTCAGCTCTCTAAATCAATTATTTACGAACCTGTTCAGCATGTAGCTCGAGGTATCGCAGCGCATACTCATCAGCACCAATAAGTCTGAATCGGTGCTTGCGAATCACCAGCTCGTTGCCCACCCACATATCCTTGTCTGTGTACGCAGGCGGCTCGTTGGGAACGAAAAAGTTCACATCTGGCAGGTACATCTTGTCTCGACGGTAAAATTTACCACCCTATAAAACAAAATTGTTTTAATCATCCAATTCATCTTCAGATCCAGCTTCTTCAAGAGCTCTTTCTACTTTACCTTGAATCCTGAGTTCCTTTCCCCCAGTTCGAAAACGCCAATCGTATCGTCACAGAGGAAATATTTGACTATGAAGTACCGCCTCTCATCTACTGGGTCATCAGTTATCAGACGAGCCGCAAATCGAAGGATATGTGAATCGAAACCCACACTAAAACAAAATAAAATACCTACTGTCATATTTTTAACCGATTCCTACTCAATGGAGTAGGATGTCACATGGTAATGACACATTTGTGTTCTCTTGAGGATCTTTAACTTACCGATCTTTATGAAGAAATTTGATAAAGTCTCTGTGGGGAGCTTTTGGTTCTACTGTCCTACAGTTTTCGGCGGAGTCTTCGTAAGATCCGTAGCCATTCCAAGGGGGCTGACGGATTAATATCGAAAACATCGATGGATCTCCAGTTACTCGCATATGGCTGTGGGTTTGCTTACTTATTTTTTGTGTCTATGAATTTTCGAGATTGGTTATTGGTCTCTGATTGGTTGTCCGAATCCGATAGCCTGGATACAGACTTTTTCGTTTCGAAACCTAAAAAAATCCAGTTCGTTCGATTAATTAAAATGCAATAGGTTTTGCTTAGCTTTTATCCTTTAATTTGGACTCGGAGATATGCAATTTAATCCCGCCCTTTGCTTAAACGTAATATTAAATAGCAATGTTTGATGAAATGGAAATTACTTATGTAGGTACTTGTAGATTTTTTTCATTTTCAGTAAAGTAGGTACAGGGTGTATCTATGAACATTTTACATCTCTTTAACCACGCCTTGTACCCATCATTCTGATCTTGTGAGTTCACGATCGGACACCAAACTCGCCGCGTGTACTCATACTATTACCATTTTACCATTACCATTTTTTACCAATATAACTATTTTCCATTTCTACCAATCTTACTTTGTTGGATTTACACCCGACAAATTTGTGACTTTGAAATACCTTCGCATAAAAAAATCTACTTTCATTCAAGATAACGTTCCCTGACAATTTTACGACGGATTTTGGGTGAATTTCAACAAACTCAATTTTTTGCATAATTACGGTGGCGAATTTTTATAACCACTTTACATACATTTTATGGGAGGCACATAATAGAATAAACTTTGTAGTATTCAAAATATAGTAGGCATAAAAAAATTATGATTATTTTTAAGATATTTCAATTTGAAATTCTTAGAAGCCACCGTAATTGTATTTGAGCCCACCGTAATTTTATTCCCTACCACCGCGATTTTTTAAGCCAGCGAAATTATAATAAATATACAATTTTATTGTTTATTGACATTTATTGAAGTTTAATTAGATAATAATCATGACATGTA